>VXBP01006236.1:170557-222939 GCA_013400115.1 Rhinopomastus cyanomelas | reverse complement strand
TCAAACACATTTGATTGGGGGGGGGGAAATGGGGGGAGGAAGAACTGGAAAAGACAGAAAATTACAAATCAGATCTTCATCTGGTGTAATCCAATATAATTTAATTGATTTCACTGGAGTTACACTGATTTCCTCTGGCTGATGACCTGACTCAGTACTTTTGTTTTGCTTTACTTTCATTATTTCTTTTTTCCTTCCTGAACTGTCTGTGTTGACATTTCATGTTTTTATTCCTTTCCCTTCTTTGTTTTGGGAATTGTACAGCTTATTGACTAAACAGCATTAGGAAACTAAAGGTAGTGGGCCAAACTCTTCCCTAGTGCAAGTTTACTGAGTTCAAGTTCTATAGAGTTGAATGAGTTCAGGGACTACTCCAAAGAGGAGCCTCCTACTGCAAAGGCTGATTCTATAATAAAAGTGAAGTCCACAGCTTTGTTGTCATTTCAATGGAAATTAAATGTTACAAGAAGCCCAGAGCTTTCATCTTTTTCATCATGATGAAACCTAAGGGTAGTGAGCACATAAAAGTAAAATCATACCTCTCTGTAAGGGATTGGAACAAACCCTTTAATATTATCAAGTATTCATTTAATAAAACCTCTGTTCTTGTCTACCTGTTCCCTGGAGCACTCCAAGTCATATGGAAAACCAGAAAGGTCATCTTCTTGAACAAATCTCTACCAAAGACAAATGAGGGAGGGCCTTACTGCCCAGTATGGCATCTGTCCCAGGAACAAGGTGAGCCTGTGAGGATGTGGCTCCTTTTTAGAGAAGAAATACAGCACCAGTACTTACCAGAATCTCTGACTGAACAGACCCTTATGGATGGGACAAAAATAAAAGAGAAGGTGTTTCCTAACCAAAAGTGTTTTAGGATAATATCATCATGGTCTTAGTTGGAACAAAAACCCTTTTTTCTTGTAAAATGGAATTTTCTGAGAACACTTGATGCTGGTAGTAGAAAAGAATAAGATGAATGTAGGAAGAGATGCCTAGAAGTCCTGGGTTTCTTAGAACACAAAGCATGATTATGGGTGTTGGTCTCTTCTCATAAGTAACAAGTGATAGGACAAGAGCAAACCAACGCAAGTTGCACAAGGGGAAGCCTAGGTTAGACACTAGGAAAAACTTCTTCATTGAAAGAAGCATCAATCAGGCCTTGGAACAGGTTGCCCAAGGTGGGGGCTGAATTGCCATCCCTGGAAGGTTCTACATCAATATGAGAAGGAACTTCTTGACAGTGAGGGTGACAGAGCACTGGAACAGGCTGCCCAGGGAGGTTCTGGAGTCCATTTCCTTAGAGAAATTTAAAACTCACCTGGATACGTTCCTGTGTGACTTGGTCTAGTTGATCCTGCTGTGGCAGGGGGATTGGACTAGATGATCTTTTGAGGTCCCTTCCAATCCCTAATGATTCTATGACATGTCTAAAAGTCATGTAGCTTAGAGGTATAGATTTGTAGTGGCCTTGGTACAGTTAGGTTGGACTCATAGAATCATAGATTACCTAGTCCAATCCCCCTGACACAGCAGGATCGCCTCACTGGAGAAGCCATGGAATCAGAATCACCCAGGGTTGGAAGGAACCATCCTCCAGTTCCAATCCTCCCAGCACAGGCAGGGACACCCCACCCTAGACCAGGCTGGACAGAGCCCCATCCAGCCTGGGTTTAAACACCTCCAGGGATGGGTCCCCAACCACCTTCCTGGGCAGCCCATTCCAGGCTCTCACCACTCTCACGCTGAAGAACTTTCTCCTCACATCCACTCTAAATCTACCCATCTCCAGCTTTGCTCCATTCCCCCTAGTCCTGTCACTACATGCCATCTTAAGTAGTCCCTCCCCAGCCTTTTTGTAGGCCCCCTTCAGATACTGGAAGGCCACCATAAGGTCACTTGGGAGCCTCCTCTTCTCCAGACTCAACAGCACCAATTCTTTCAGTCTGGCCTCATAGGAGAGGTGCTCTAGCCCTCTGATCATCCTCTGGCCCTCCAGTATCCCCACATCCCTCTTGTAATATGGGCTCCAGAACCAGACACAGTACTCAGTGATCTCTAAGTGATCCATGATTCAGTGATGCTGTTGCTGGACAGAAGACTGGGGAAATGAGAACTTGAGAAGTTTGTTCAGCTGTAGTGTCACTTCATGTGAAAAGGCTTGGCACACTCTAAACAGATAATACTGTACTTCTTACCATAGTTTATATGAGCAAAGTCCTATAATAGTAAAGCACAGCAGAAATGGTGAAGGGTAGGTGATTTCTGCCAGAAAGAAATCCAAATTTAAGAAGTCAGTAGTTATGGACAAATATAAAATCAGCTGGAAAATTTTACCTTGTTAGGTAAAACACTGCTCCATAAACCTAAATTATTAGTGCTCTGCATTTCAAAGTAGAGTTTCATGCTTGGTTTTGTGTTACATGGGTGAGAATCCACACGACCACGCTGCTGCTGGTCAAACAGTCTCAGTTATACTTCAGAAATTTCCTGCCTGCTCCATATGGGGTTTGGACTGGATGATCTTTCAAGGTCCTTTCCAATCCCTAACGATTCTATGATTCTATACAGTCAGGATATGTTTTCTGAATGGACAGATTTCTTCCACAGGTAGAATTGTGAGAAGAGTCCATTTTTGGACCAAAATGATGCAACTAGGTTTGAGTTTAACTCCAGAGTAACTGGTGTTCTTTACAGCTAACTACTTTTCTACACAGATATTTAAAATTGTGCAGCATCTACAGCATATCAATCAAAGCCTTATGTTATCACCATAGATAAATGACAAAATATACTTTTGAGGAAAGAAAAGATGTTTTCTTTTTTTTTAAATCTCATTCTTACCCACTTTTAAAGGAAATATGGTAGCCATGGCATTCTATAACCATGTCTCCACTGTGGTCCTGAAAACCTGCAGGTCATTGTGTTGTCCAAGCTGTAGACATTCTCTCTGCTGTACATCCAGCATGTAAAGTCTTCCTCGGGATATCATTAGGAGGAAAAAGGCCAATTCAGTTTTGTTCCAGTTCATTAGTGACCAAAAGTCATTACCAACTGACAGATGTACTGAGAGTTATGTACAGCTTTTAGTTGTCTCAGGCCGGTATCTAGTGGACAGATGTCCACATTCAGAAAACATGAAGCAAGGCAACTCTGACAACACAGTTACTTTCAGCAACTTTGCTGAAAATTTTCACCAAGAACGTGGGATCTGGCTGAACATTTGAACAGATCAGTCCTCACAGTAGTCCCACTAGCAGAAAATAGATGGTCTGTGAGGAAACAACGCTGTCCTCTGGAAGATGGTATATATTTCTTAGCAGGATTGAGAGGTCACAGATTTCTCTGTGGCTATCAATCCAATATGAACTGTGAGTGATACTTTTGCTTCAAAACAAGAAATATAGCTCCATTCCCTCTGAATGGAGTCGTGTCAGCAGCAGAGCTCTCTGTTGCTCCCACTGTTCTCTCGATGCTTCACCTCATCAGGCTTCTGGGACCTGACAAACTATCAGACTGAAAAACAGAAAAGGGATGGGAAGATTTCAGTGCATGAGCAAAGCAATGAAGGGTGTCAATC
Organism: Rhinopomastus cyanomelas; assembly: GCA_013400115.1. Lineage (NCBI taxonomy): Eukaryota > Metazoa > Chordata > Aves > Bucerotiformes > Rhinopomastidae > Rhinopomastus > Rhinopomastus cyanomelas. The sequence goes on along the minus strand of VXBP01006236.1, from coordinate 219,362 downwards.
TTATGCATGGTACAAGTTTTCCAGTGACAAGAATGGAATAATATCAGTAATTCAGTCTAGGTGTAGCTCTCCAGTTACTTACAGTATTCATGAGGAAAAAAAAAAAGGGTCGGTCTAAGTGGGTGGTGAGAGCAGCTCCAGCTATGCGCATCAGGCACCTTCAAGGAGATGGAACTTTAACCCAGGAGGGGAAGCTGGCTCAGCAGTGCTCATGGCTGGGCAGGCAGGTCAGTGGTGGAGCAGGAGACTGGTATCTGTGGTGATGCTGGGAAATGGGACTCCCTGAAATGAGCTCCTAGGCCACAAGCAGAGGAGACTATCAAGGCATATCAGTTCCTCAGATGCCTCTCAGCTTCAGCCCAAGTCTGAAAAGGATAGATGACCTTTTTTTCTGTTAGCATGATGCAGTTCAGAATTTGCTTCACAATGTACCTGGAGCATCAGCAACCCTGACACTGGTTTGCTTCCAGAGTTTATTCCTGCTATCATATATAGGCAGTTGCCTGCATGGTGCAGATGCCAGTTCACTCCCGGGCTCCCTTCTGGAATGTACTTATTAGTCTCCTTAAAGAAGTAGTAACCCAAGCAGCGTTGCCAGGAGAGTTTGCTTCTGGGTGTGCTGCAGACTGGCAATAGGAGAACAGCTGTGCCTTGTTTGACATCCAGCACTTGGAATAAACGTGCCCTACACCAGTAGGCCAGAAGCACTCCACCACAACGTGCCTTCATGCCATGCCCTAGATGTCACACTATAAAAACCTTCCTGCAGGCTGCAAAACAACCCTTCTACTGCATCAGGCTCTTTGAGTTGGAAAACACATAGAGAAATAATCGTGTCTTTTGGCCACGAGAGTGGTCACTGAAGCTTAGAGAAGAGATGGACCAAATATTATTGCAGTTGGGATACAGATGGAGCAGTCTGCAGGGGCCAAGAGAAGATAGGGTAGATGTGAGTCACATGTGCTGCTTGATTCAGGGGCAACAGCCAACGGTGGCTGTTTTTAGCAGTATAGATGTTGCTGTGAATGCTGAGTGCCCTGAAGGATCCACAGAAGTGGCAGCAGAGAGTAAATAGGATAATGCCCTTATCTAGTTCTGCATCTGCTCTGTACCAAATGGCCCTGCTCAGCTTTAGTGTGCTACCTCGGTCGTAGCAGCGTGGCATGTCGTACAGACACTGCACCCGCTTAGACATCTGTCACCTCCGGCAAGATCTGTGTCAGCAGTGATTCCCCGACATGTACGCTATGTTCATCGCTGCATTTTAGAAGTACTTTAGGGTCCCTCAAGGTGAAAATCTGCCTCTATGGCTGCACTGGAGAACCTGCAAATGTAAGGTTATTAATATGAGAAAGTAGTGCAAAGTGACGTTTTTGATTGAAATGGCATCTTTCCATAATTTTACCATAAAAAGTGCCTCCCACAGAACTAATTTGTTTATTTTGACTAGAGTCAGAAACTTGGAGAACAGGCTATTCCAAAAACTTCTTGAAATGCCACCTTCAGAGGTCTTCTAGAAGTTTTTCCCTTAGCACTTTTTCTTCCTGATAAATAAACAAAACTTAAATAAACCTAAACATGTCTGCGTAATGCTGAAATTGATGGTGCGATTATTTATTCTCATTGAGAAAATAATCTAATTTTCCCAGAGACAAAATAATGCCAAAACAGGTACAAACACATGAATGTTCTTGCTGTTTGCGTGCACACAGAGATATTCACTGCTTAGCTTTAAAACGGTGAGATTTATTCATCTCTTAATTTTTTGCAGTTTTACGTTTTGCTTTTTCTCCACGGCCAGGAAGAGCAATACATTTGTTTATCTTTGTTATGGAGAGCAGAGATTTTATGTAAAAAAAAAACTGGGCTGGAACCAAACTAACAAACAAACAGAAGCCATCAAAAATTACGAGGCAGGCAGTAAATGAACGGCAGCTGCCAGAGCCGTAGAAACTGTTAAATGTGATTAAAAAGTGACAAATTAAGATAGAAAAAGCTGGATTAAAGATCAACTTTAAAAAAAAAATAATAAAAATTTAACATCATCTGTGCAAAGAAATTTGTTAATTTAATTATGTTTAAATTAAAGCTTGCTCTCATCATGTGTGCCATCTTGGCAGTGCTGGGAAGCAAAGGCGTCATTTTGGTGATCTACGGTTCTGAGTCACTGCCTTCTCCCAATTTCCTAGTTTTTTGGAGGAAAATGAAAAGAAAAATAAACAAAAAAAATCCCCCCTCATCTTGATTAAAGAAAGAAGCTGAGAAGTTACAATTTCTAAACCTGTCTGAGTCTTAAGTAAAAGCTTTAAGACCCTGTCAGAGTCTTAAGTAAAAGCTTTAAGACTGATGGGGAACATGATTTAGTGGTGAGCTTGCAGTGCTGCGACAATGTCTGGTCTTGATGGTCTTAATGGTCTGTTCCAATTAAAGAAATTCTGTGTTATTCTGCAACAACTCACTTCTATTTAAATGAGCAGTACATGCTAGAAGAAAGCACCCCTGGCATGACGCTTCCTCAAGACTTGCACTGCTGTTTATATGACCTACATCAAAATAGAACAACTTTTTATACTTCTGTTCAGCAGTGCTGAGGAATTCAGCGGCTGTGCTGGATCACAAAACACAACCCACCCCTGGAGCCAGCCCCATGTCTTTTCCTGTATAGACAGAATAAACAATGTAAAGGGTGTTTCTGTCACTTGAAAGTGCCTGTGATCCTTATTAATCATAGAATCACAGGAAGGGTTAGGTCCGAAAGATCGTCTATTCCAACCTCATTGGTATGGGCAAGGACATGCATCACCAGACCAGGTTGCCCACAGCTCCACCCAACCTGGCCTTGAATACGTTCAAGAGCAGGCACAACCTCCCTGTGCAACATGTTGCTGTGCCTCAGCACCCTCACAGGGAGAAATTTCTGCCTCAGATCTGATGTAAGTCTGCTTTCTTTCAGTTTAAAATAATACCCCCTTGTCCCGTCATTAGCGTCTCTTGTAAAAAGATCCCTCTCCTGTTTTTCTGTAGGATGCCTCCAGGTACTGTAAGACTGCTGAGGTCTCCCTGGAGCCTTTCTTTCTCCAGGATGAATAACCCCAACTTCCTTAGCCTGACTTCATAGGAGAGTTGCTGCAGTGCTCTGATCATCTTCATGGCTCTCCTCTGGACTCAAAATGTTGAATAACGGTTTTCATGGCTTAAAATGATCTGTTAAAGTTGTACTAACTCTTGTTGTTTCTGGTTTATGTTGAACTGTACAGTTGGAAGAAACTTAATCCTCCCTAAACAGAAGATGGGATGATTGGCCTCCTACAAGCGAGGACACTTTGGCAATTGATTGAAAGAAGATGTTAATCAAGAGGCTGTCAATGAATTATCTCACACATTCAAGGGGCACATTCAAGGTCTATGTGCCCCTTAGTTGAACTATCCTCATTATACCCTCATTATAATAATAAAAATCACACCCATAGTCCTTATAGCCCTTGATGTGGGTGAATCTCATCCCTCTTGAGCATGCACAAAAGAAAGTAGGTACACTACCACATTCATTCAGTGAGGATCAAGTGTGGGGTCGTGTACCTGGTGAGGAACAACCTCATGCAACAGTATAAGTTAGGGGTAGACTAGTTGGAGAGTAGCCTTGAAGAGAAAGATCATAGAATCATTAGGGATCAGAAAGGACCTTGAGAGATCATCTAGTTCAATACCCCTGACACAGCAGGATCACCTAGACCAAGTCACACAGGAACACATCCAGGTGGGTCTTAAACATCTCCAGTGTAGGAGACTCCACAACCTCCCTGGGCAGCCTGTTCCAGTGCTCCATCATCCTCACTGTGAAGAAGTTCTTGGAGTTCTGCTTGGCAGTAAGCTGACAATGAACTGAGTGTGTGCCCTTGTTGTCCAGAAAGCCTGTGGTATCTTAGGGTGCATTAAGAAGTGTGTGGCAGGTATGTCTAGAGAGGTCATCTGTGGTTCTGTTACTCTGTGAATTATTTAGCCACTTAGTCCTAGGACTGGTGTTCTAATCACCAGTACACATGATAACTAATGAATATACTCATTATGCTAATTTGGACAGTATAAACAAACAAATGCTTTCGCAGTTTGGGTTGCTAACATTGTGGATGACCATTGAGCTCTCAGATCTGTGCACGCCTACAGGAGAATTATCCCTGGATTCTGGGTGTGGATTAGCCCACAGAGTGAAAGAACTCAGAAAATGGTTTAACAAAACACTAAACATGTGTTTAAATGTTTAAAATAATTGTTTATATTATGTTTTGTGACCTGTGTGAAACATAGCCGTTAACACATAACCGTAGAGTAAGTTAGGCTGGAAGGGACCTCAAAAAGTCATCTAGTTGAATCCCCTACAACTAGCAGAGACATCTTTAACTGGAACAGATTACTCAGAGCCCCACCAAGTTTGACACTGAATGGCTCCTGGGATGGAGCCTCCACCATGTCTCTAAGCAATCTGTTCCAGTGATCCACCACCCTCAGATTAAAGAACTTTTTCCTAATGTCCAGCCTAAATATACACTTTTCCGGCTTAAAACCATATCACTTCATCCTTTGTTACATGTTCTTGTGAACAGTCTTCCCAGCCTTTGGATAGACCCTTTCCAGAGACTGCAAGGTGGCTATAAGATCCCTCTAGAGTCTTCCCCTCTTCAGGCTGAACAACCAAACTCTCACCCTGAACAGTCCAAGTCTCTCAGCCTGTCTTTGTAAAAGAGGTGCTCCAGCCCTCTGATCATCTTCACAGCCTCCTCTGGACATGCTCCAACAGGTCCTTGTCCTCCTTGTGTTGGGGGTTCCAGAGCTAGATGCAGAGATATCAGAAGGAGAGAGCAGAGGGGCAGAATCCCCTCTGTTGATCTGCTGGCGACACTTCTTGTGATGCAGCCCTGGATGGAGTCAGACTTCTGGGTTGTAATTGCACGCTGGTGGCTCATGTCAATCTTTTCATCTTCTAGTACCCCAGATCCTTTTCCAGGGGCCTACTGTCTAGTATGGTTTCCTCCAGCATGTACTGATACTGCTGGTAGCCTTGTTGCAGGTGTGGGATCCTGCACGTGCACTGGTTTGAACCCCGTATGGGCCTGGGCCCATGTGTCCAGGTCCCTCTGGATGACAACCCATCCCTCCGACCTATCAACTGCACCACCCAGCTTGGTGTCGTCAGCAAATGTGCTGAAGGTGCGCTCAGTGTCGATACCAGTTAATGAAGATATTAAACAAAACTGGTTCCAGTACAGACCCCCGAGGGCCACCACTAAAACACTAAACACTGTTTACAGTAACTTCATTATTTATAGGAAGTATGTTGTGGCAGGTTTCTGGTGGCCAGTGTCAGATACGGGCATTCAGTGCTTGTATTTTACAATTTAGTTTGGGTTAGGTGACAAGCACGGCTGCCCGCAGCGGTGTACAGACAATCATCTCACTCCCCGCCATCTCGCCGAGCCGGAGAGCAGCCATCTTGTGGTCCGTACAGGCGGCGGCAGCCATATTGGCCCGGAGATCCGTGGGCGCAGCCATCTTGGTGCGTCTGACTCGAGCCGGACGCCATCTTAGGAAAGGACCGCTCCCCCGTGTGGCGGCGGCGTCCCCGCTCCTTCCTCCCTTACTCAAGATGGCGGCCGCGCATGCTCAGAGCTTGGCGGGCCCGGGCTATCGGCGCGGCTGCTGGCAGCTGAGGGTTCGGCACAGCTGAGAGAGAGGGCGGACACCTGCAGCAGCCACCATGGGTGAGACCGAGAAGCTTTATTATGTTTATAGCTGCGACCTGGACATCAACGTGCAGCTGAAGATGTGAGTATGCGGCTGGAGGCTGGTGCGGGGCTGTGCGGAGCGGGGGAGTAGGCTGGGCCGGTCCCACTGCCGGCAGACGCGCTGGCTCTGCTCCAGCGGTGCCGGGACGTTCCTTGTCCTGCTACTTCTTTTGCTGTGTGAGAGGAAGGTGGTGTTAGTCAGGGTTTGCCGTAGGCAGGACCGAGTGCTGCAGGATCACAGCTGTGTTCCCAGCTGGATGTGTGACAGCCGGTGTCAGAATACCCTGGTGTATAGTTAGTTCGTGCGGGGGTTTTGCCGCACCGCAGCAGTGGGGTGGGTGCGTTTGAGCCGTAGCTGCTCTGAAAGGTTTTATGCCTGATGCTGCTGCCTCATTAAGCATTTTTCTCAGGAAACTCACTTATAGAACCGTGTTTGGTGGCTTTGGAATAGATGATTCCCGACGTATTGATGATTCCTCGTATGACTATGCTTTAAACATTCCAGGTCAGGTTGATCGAGGCTCTGAACAGACTGGATGTCCCTGCTCAGTGCAGGGGCTTGGACTGGATGGACTTTAAAAGGTCCCTTCCAACGCACTCCATTCCGTGATACGTGAAACAAGTGTCCTGTCTGCCAGGTCCTTCTGCCCAAGAGAAGTGTAAGCGGCACTTTCTCTGTGCAGCAGAGTCATGTGCTGCCCTAGTTTATTGGAAGACGCTTGTTTATGTGCTCTGAAGTTGTTTCGTGGTACTAGGAGGGGTTTTTTTACTGGAAAGTGGCTCTCACATGTTTTCCTGTCACCACTGCAATTACATTTTTGTTTTCACATGACCATCCACAGTCACATATTAACTGTATGTGGTTATTTTCATTTTAGTGTAGCCGATGCCTGAGAAACTCCACCGAGTGTTCTGCAAATTGTTGCAGGGCTTTAATCCAGTTTGACTTAACAACTCAGATGAGTTTTAACTCATCTTAAGAAAACTTAGATGAGTTTTCATTACTTGTTGATTTGAGAGACAAGGCTTCCAAAGCCAGCCTCAGGTTTTGTATTTTGTACAGCTTAAAATAGGGCTTCTCTCATAATTGTAGATTTCCCCCAGTTGTGTTAGGAACATATGCAATGCAATGTTTATTTCCAGGGTTTTTTTTACTATTAGCTATGTATCTCATCTCATTTTTGCCCTGCTTAGCTAGCTCACTTGATGCTGTTTGAGAATCTACAGGTTATGCTAGAAGTTCATTGAAAATAAAACTCCAAACTCAAGCCCCCTCTCCTCTAATCAGTACAGCACTGAATTACATATTTATTACTTTGCATCCTGAGTTACTATATGTTATTTAGATTTAACTGGTAATACCAGGTGAGCATAGCCTCACTATCGGATAACCTAAATATAAGCTATGGAAAAAGGATTTTTACAGATAACAAAGTCAATTTGGTTTTATATATTTTTTACTGTCCTTTGTCTTTCCCCCACCTCCTCTTGTGTGGTTTTTTTTTCTCCCTCCTTTTCACCCTCCCCACATAGAGGAAGCCTGGAAGGGAAAAGAGAACAGAAGAGTTACAAAGCTCTCTTAGAAGATCCAATGCTGAAGTTCTCAGGACTGTATCAAGAAACTTGCTCTGACTTGTATGTAACTTGTCAGGTGTTTGCAGAAGGCAAACCTCTAGCTCTTCCAGTGAGAACTTCGTACAAAGCATTTAGCACTAGATGGAAGTAAGTGACTGCTTTTTTTTTTTTTTCTTACCAAGTCATATGAGTAAAACTAAGCTCTTAGTGTCAGAAATATTTGTCTTTTTCAAATAACTTCTGTTTCTTCAAGTCTCTCTGTAAGTGGCAGCACAAAACAGGTAAGTAACAAAATAGCTCACTGCTTAAATAACTTCTGGGCCTGGATTAGCTCACTTACACACCCTGGACAGACTGATCTTTGGTACTTAGTCATCAAGCTGGAGTGGCTTTTAATGTTTATTTTTTGATCTCTAGCTTTTTAATCATGTTGAAAACAAGGATTTGGATGCTTAAAGCCTAGATTAAAGTAGTCTGCTCTTAGAAATATTCAGTGAAGAATCTGGAATCTATAGACTGATGGAGTAACTTGAATTTGAAAAGTTGATACTGATACAGAGTGTTTCTCTGCAGCTGGAATGAGTGGCTGAAACTGCCCGTGAAGTACCCAGACTTGCCTCGCAATGCACAGGTAGCTCTGACTATCTGGGATGTGTATGGACCTGGTAAAGCAGTTCCTGTGGGAGGAACAACGGTCTCACTCTTCGGGAAATATGGGTATTGTGATTTTTTTTCTCCTACAGTACAGGTTTGAGGCTCTCTTGTGTGTAGCAAGGTAGTTACAAGAGATTCTTTGAAACCAGGTTAACATTTGCGTGTTCGAAGGATCAGATACACAGATTATTTTTGCTGTTTCTTCCTGGTATAACCTCTTATGCTACAGTGTTGTAAGAAAAAACTCTTGTGTAATACAAAAGTTTGGGGTGTGTTTTGGACCTGTAAGCTTGGATTTCAAGGTAGTAAATGTCAATTTTCCATACGATATTTTTGTAAGGCATGGATGCCAGTACTTGTTATTTATCATAACTGATTTAATTACCTAGCGAGTGGACAGTATCACTTACTGAAAATGAAGCATAGCTCAGAAAATCAGGAATTTTCAAAATGAGTAAGCTGTGATGAAGAAAAGGATGGTTTTAGTAAATGTGTGGATGGTAGCACTAAGTGAGAAGGACATCAGGATGACTGTGAGCCAGCAATATGCCCCTGTGGCCAAGAAGACCAGTGGTATCCTGGGGTGCATCAGAAGGGGAGTGGTTAGCAGATCAAGAGGGGTTCTCCTCCCCCTCTACTCTGCCATGGTGAGACCACATCTGGAGTATTGTGTCCAGTCTGGGCCCCTCAGTTCAAGAAGTACACGGAACTGCTGGAGAGAGAGTCCAGCATAGAGCCACAAAGACGATGAAGGGAGTGAAACATCTGCCTTGTGAGGAAAGGCTTGAGGGACCTGGGTCTCTTTAGCTTGGAGGAACAGAGACTGAGGGGTAACCTCATGAATGTTTATAAATAAGTGAAAGATTGGTGTCAGGAGGATGGAGCCAGGCTCTGCTCAGTGGCATCCAGTCAGGACAAAGGTGAAAAGGTTGGGTGTGAGCTGGAACATAGGAGGTTCCACATCAATGCGAGAAGGAACTTCTTCCCAGTGACAGTGACAAAGCACTGGAAGGGGCTGCCCAGGGGCATTGTGGAGTCTCCTCTGAAGATGTATCTCCTCTGGAGATGTTCCTGTGTGACTTGATCTACGTGATCCTGCTGTGCAGGGGGATCGGACTGGATGATCTTTCAGGGTACCTTCCAATCCCTGTCATTGTGTGATTCTGTGTGATTGTGTGATTACAAGTGTGCTGGAATGTGACAGTATATCAGAGAGATTTTTGGCTAAGCTAAGAAAAAAGTAAGATGCAATTTAAGGAAAAAGATTGATTGCTGGTGTAATTAATTGTAGTTAAGTACACCATGGAGAGCAGCTGCCCAGGAAAATAGAGTGATGGAGGGGGAGTAAAAGCTAATGAGACTGAAGAAGAGACTATAGGAGCACTTTTCTAGTGTGTAAAGTTTTGGAAAAGGGAAATAAATAGCCCTTTTTTTTTTTTTTTTTAGTGAGTAAGTTGTAATAAGACTAAACTGAAGTGCAGGAATAGTTTAGGATAACATCAGAAAAGTAATTCTAGTGTTCCCTGAACACAGAAAGTGACAGTAGAGGAGCATGGTTTCAGTGTTACTGAAAATATGTCTTTGACAGCAGGATAAGGTTTAACAAGGCCAAGGGCAGGGTCCCATGCTTTGGCCGCAGTAACGGCCTGCAGCTGCAGGCTGGGGGATGAGTAGCTGGCGAGCAGCCTGGCAAAGAGGGGCCTGGGAGGCTAGTTGAACAGAAACCAGCAGTGTGCTCAGATGGCCCGGAAGGCCATTGGCATCCTGGCTTGTATCAGGAATAGTGTGGCCAGCAGGACTAGGGATGTAATTCTTCCCGTACACAGGGCACTGGTGAGCCCTCACCTGAAGTTCTTGGGGCAGTTCTGGGCCCATCACTTCAAGAAAGAGACTGAGGTACTGGAGTGAGTCCAGAGAACAACAAGGCTGGTGAAGGGACTGGAGGGAAAGTCTGATGAGGAGAGGCTGAGGGAGTTGGGGGTGTTTAGTCTGGACAAGAGGAGACCTACGGGAACCTACTCGCTCTCTACAACGACTGAAGGGAAGTTGTAGACAGGTGGACTCTTCTCCCAGGCAACCAGCGACAGGATGAGAAGGCATGGGCTGAAGTTGCACCACCGAAGGGTTAGGTTGGATGTTCCAAAGCACTTCCTCACAGAAAGGATGATCAGAACCTGGAACAGGCTGCCCAGACCTGTGGTGGACCATCTATCCCTGGATGTGGCACTTAGTGTCATGGTCTAGGTTGTGGTGATGTTAGGTCATGGGCTGGAGTTCATTACCTTAGAGGTCTTTTCAAGCCTCAGTAATTCTGTGATGATTAGATTTTGTAGCTAGACTGTACCCTGAAGACTGCTGGTAGATTTTAAAGCATTAGAATCATAGTTCCTGTAGAAAAGAGTAAAATTATAAATTAATTCTACTGTTTCCAGCATGTGAGGCCTGGAGAAAGTAACTGTAGTTTGGAATTCAAACTTTGTATTTCCTTATAAATGTAAACCATTGTGGTGGTATTACACAACACGAGGATTTCTGAATTCAAGGTCAGGTGGTCCTTCTAGTAGATATTTCTCATTTTTAATGGTTGACTTCATAAAGCTGGCCTGCCAGTTGTACTTACCTGAAGCTGTTAGAGTTAAGTGATCACTTCTTATTGGTGGAAGTAATGCACTTGATTTCTTGGGGCATCTTTTTTAGGTGGATCAGCACAAATACACAAGGGAAGCAGGGATTTGTAGAGAAAAGGTGTGGTCAGTTACCCAGCAAAGTTCCATTCGCTGCACAGTTTCAATTACCGATTCAATTTCAAGCATAGATGGAGAAAATGGTGTGCTGAGAGTTGTGGTTTTAGGTTTGGGGCTTTTTTATTTGGCAGCTCAGAAGGCTGCTTTCTCTCAATTGGCCTTCAAATGAAACTTAGATAGTTGCATTTTTTTTCAGGCTGGCAGGCCTAAAGTCAGCATGGTAATTTGCAAGTCAAGAGGAATACTTTCTGCTTCATTACAAATAATAAAACTATGAAGGTCAATCTCTGTCCTCAGTTTGCATTTGTACCACCCTGCTGACTTTGGGAATTGCCCATTTTTCTTCCACTTGCCAAATAAGTTATCTCAGACTTGCTCATTTTCTCCTAAACTCTGTGTGCCAATAAAAAGGAAGGCTATAGAGGGCACAAGGTGCCAAGGCACTTCTGCTCTTCAGTTAAATTATGCATGGCAGTGCTTGTTTGTAGGTTTGGCAGAAGAAGCTACTTCATTTTCTTGCAGCTGCTGCTGTACTTTGATTCCTGACAGCTGTATTATTTTGAATTTACTGAAGTGATTCCACGTTTTTCTCCCTGCAGTATGTTTCGTCAAGGAATGCATGATTTGAAAGTCTGGCCCAACGTAGAAGCTGATGGCTCGGAGCCCACCAAAACTCCTGGGAGAACCAGCAGCACAGTCTGTGAAGATCAAATGAGCCGCCTGGCAAAGGTAATGGAATAGCAAGTAACCTTTAAGATGTATGTGAAGAGCTTTCACTTCTGCTGGAGTGAAATGAAGACAGGCTTCTCCTCAGGTTGTTTCCTCATGCAAAAACAATCTTTCATTGTTTAGTTCTTTCACAGGAATTGTACAAAAGAGTAAACTAGATTGTAACGCGCTTTCTGAAATATGTTTTAGAAAGGGACACAAAAACACCCTTTAGTACACCTAGAATTCTGTTGTAACAAATTAATGTTCTCGTTCTTCGTAAAGAGCAAAAATATAAATGTACCTTGAAGATGCCTGAAGCCAGGGTTCCATCTGGTTCAGCAAGAGAAGCTCCTGAAAGTAGAATGTGAGGACAGTCTAGTTTCTTTTGGTAGCCATCCTTTAGATTTAAGGCTCTCTGATGTAGCTCAGATGTGTACAACATATGTATTAAAAAGAATTTGCCTAGAACTGCGAAAATTAGCCCAAGTTTCATCCAGTTGAACTCAGGATTGCGTGTGTGTATGGTAGTATTTCCTTCTCCCAGCTTGATGGCAGTGTTGTATTTTTGTCATCAAAACTGCTGCTGAAATTGATCAGTTTTACAGAGCGATGTCCCATTATTCAAGTAAGCTAACCTCAAACTTGCCCAACCCCGTTATTTGGTGTATTTTCTTCTTAATCTTGGTCTTCTAGTTTTCATCCTCACCTTCGTGGTTGGGTGCCATAAGTAGTTCTACTTTCATATCTAGAGATCTATCACAGCAATAAACAAAATTCCATTTAGGCTCTTTCTTTTATTAGTCTTGTTTTTTTTGAACATACAAGATGGAAATTCATGGAATCTCTGCCAGTGGTGATGCTCCATGTCTTGGACATAGAATAATTTTCTCTAGGCTAAGGAAGATGTGTAGAGACACATTAAACATCAAAGCTTGTTTCACTCATGAGACAGTTGCTTAACATAGGCAGCAAGTGTGTCTCTGGGAAGACTGTAGAGTGCAGGCTTTCCTTTTCGTGTTCTTTTATGCAAACATGACCACATCATAGAATCATTAGGGATTGGATCCTAATAGTGTTTCTTTTCTTCTTTGCTACCTTATGCTGCCTACTTGAGAAAAACAAGTTCTGTAGAGTATTTCCTTCTTAAAATACCTGTGTCTGTTTTAACACTTTCTTGTGGCATACAGGACATGATAGCTTAAAAGGCTTCGCAGCAGGGGTGGGCATTCTCCTTTCACTTCCCCATTGAGACTTCTAGCCAATGGCTAATAAAAATCTAATAAAAACAAGGGCTTCATTTTTCTGAAAGCTGTTTTGGTAGATGCTAATTTCTGAAAGATGAGTGATTTCACTGATACTTTGTTGTGAAGCAAATGAGGTTTCTGGGTGAAAGCTTTCTTTTGCACAACTGCTTATGCAGCCGAAGAGGTTCTTGTGATGTTACTGTTCCTAAACAGCCGTTGTGTGGACACAGTCAGCTTCAGTGTTTCTGTGGCTGTTCATGAATTGATGAATGCTTCTTTAATGTTACTGTATGTGAAGGTGTATTTAAATATAGATTAGAGGAGTAGGACTAATTAAATGAGTTTGTGTGGACTTTGTTACTCTTGGTTTGGGTTTTTTTCTGTTTATTGGGCATTCTGTTGATTAATATCTGGTACCAGAAGCCAAATTAGACTCTTTCAGGTAATAGCTCATGAGAAGACCTTGTTGAAAGTCTTTTTATCCATCTAAAAAATAACTTTATTTTTCTGACATGCTTCTCAGTTTGTGTGTGTTTGCTTGTGGTATCTATTATTGTAGGGAATTTGAATTAAATCAATGACTGGCTGCTGGAGGAGTAGCATTCTTTTACCTTAAATAATTGATGCTATGGCAAGTCTCTTCGTTTCATGTTGAGGTACCATATGGTTGTGCTCTTACAAGACACATGCATTTTCCTTGTAAATCTGCTCCTGATGAAAAAGTCATGCTTTGCATCCTGGGGGTCATTGTGAATGCAGATTTTTCCTGTGCTAAAGAATACTGATGGGAAGAGTGTGGAATACATTAGCAGACTCTAACATTAATGACATTAGGACATTTCTCCAATGGTGTGTTAATTTATTCTACTTAAACAAAAAGCACTCTTAAGGACTTTTTTGATCCATTCATTTCTCTGATACCTGCTGGCTGAACGCAATTAGATAATATCACTGATGAGAGAGTATCTGAAGGGATGCTCTTACTTAGTAGCAGGTGATGAATGCTTTGTTCCCTGAAGGGAACACACAACCTTCTCTCTTATTTTAAGCTTTAAATATTAATCCAAGAGAACAGTTTCATGTGTCTTGAATGCAGGTATAGCTAGTTCATGTGTTATGGACTATTTTCCTCTCTTTAAGGAAAATTTTAAGAGATTGATTAATGATTTTTCTCTGCAACGTACAGAAAGATTTTAGTTTTATTTTATTATTTAGTGCAGTGAACAAGGAAGTGAACTAACAATATGTGACCAAGGTATTAAAATAAAGTTTTTCTACTAAGGCTTTGATAAGTGCTATCCTAAATCTGTGTGTTTGGATGTCAGTACACAGCATTCTGAAAATTTGGATTCATTGGTACAAGGTTGTGGAAATAGGAGGACTAATGTGAGTAAGTTCTGGTTACCTCAAGACATTAAGGTCTTGCAGCAGGTCCAAAGAAGGGTGACAAGTTTGGTGAAGGGTCTGGAGAACAAGCGTTGTGTGCAGTATCACAGTATCACAGTAGCTGAGAGATGTGGGACTATTTAGTTAGGAGACATTATTGTTGCTACAGCTCCCTGAAAGGATGTTTGTAGAGAGGTGTGTCGTCTCTTCTCACAAGTAACAAGTAGTAGGATGAGGAAATGGCCTCAAGTTGCACTGTGGTTAGAAATTTAGGTTAGACTTTAGGAAAAACTTCTTTACTGAAAGGGTCACTAGGTCTTGGAACAGACTGCCCAGGGAGGAGATTGAATTGCCAGTTCTGGACATTTTTAAAAGTTGTGTAGATCTGGAGCTTAGGAACAAGGTTTAGTGATGGACTTGGGATAGTTAACGGTTGGGCTCAGAATCATTTAGCTTGGAAAAGACCTTTAAGATTTTATGATTTAAAAAAAAAAGAGGTAGTCATTTAGAAGGGACTAAAAGGGAGGGCACACTGCTGGCCATGAGAAGACCTTTTCTGTGTTACTAGGTAGGACATTTGTGAGTGCATGAAGTGCTGGTGTGCAGCCTGCTTTGCACAGTGTTTTAGGTTCTATACAGTCTCCATGATGTTCTTTGTTTAACTTTGAAACATATTAAAAAGTCACATTTGAGACAAAGGCCAAGTCTGTTCTTACACTGTTAGTACCATTCAGGCACAGTTAGCAATATAGCTGACATAGAATTTGGGGTATCAACTGTAGAACACAACAGAAGATAGCAAGAAGTTGTTACTTATTGTGCTCCTGTTTACTGCCCTGATAAATGGAAAGAACCCAAAGACTCTTATTTCTTCACTCTGATTGTATCCTGAAAATGTTACCGCACTTTGCCCCTCCTGCTTTCCCTTTTCCTACTTAACAGCTGTTAAATTTCTGAAGTTTATTTCAGCTAATCTGGAGACTGTCTTGGAGTTTACTGCAGACAGGACAAACACACAAATCTACTAATGTTTACTAAACAAGTCTTCCAAGTTGCAGTTTGGATCAAAATCTTACTGCTTCCATCAGGCTGTACTGTGATGCAGAGCTTAGATAACTATTCAATGAATCAGCTTAAAGTAAACAATCTCCTACTTGTTACAGGATTATGTCTTTGTTTTGAGGAAGAGTTCAGAACAAAGGTCTTCAGAAGCTCTTGGCTAATTTACTGTTTAGTGCTTCTCAAAACAGCCACCTCCTAGCAAGCTAAAAAAAAAGGACTTTCTTTTACATTCACTGGAAAAGTTTAAACCTACTGAGTAGACTTAGTAGGAACCAAGAATTGGAAAATCTGAATTAAATAACATACTTGTGAAATGAGCAAGTGTTGGCTTTCAGAGCTAGATGTCATGCTGGCTTTCAGAGCTAGATGTCATGCTGGCTTTCATTAAAATTAAATTTTAATTCATATCTTGAGAGAGTACAGAGGCCATGGTGTGGGCTACAGTATAGTCCAACTTCTGACATAAAATGTTTCCAAGAAAACTAAACTAATTGGGATTTTTGTTTCCTGCTTAGGGGCAGGAAGCAGTATTCAAAGTGGTGTTAGACCATAACGCCAAATAGAACTCTGGGGATGTGAATAGCAGGGAAAATACCCCAATAGGTTTGTCTTAAACAGCAGGAAGTCAGTTTGTGAATAGTGAAGAACCGAGATGGTTTGTTGTGGTTGGAGATGAAAAGTTAGTTTATCAAAGTGTTAGAAGGCAAGGGTGGAAGCTGCCCAGCCTATCTTTGACAGATCCATTCCACTGGTACAAAGACACCTGCCTGGAGACTGCAGAACATTGACATTTAATTTCATTAATAGTTTTAATGGCTGTTTAAAGCCTTTTAGCTTGTCTGTTAGGTCACCACTGCTGTCTTAGAAAGCATCTAAAGGTCTCTCTGATTCTGCAGCTTGCATAATTTCTGAATTACACAGAATCACAAAGTGATGGGAATTGGAAGGTACCTCTGGAGATTATCTGGTTCAGCCTTCCCAACATACAAGGTTCATCACAGGAAAATCCCCAGGCTGGTTTTGAATCCCTCCAGAGAAGGAGAATCCATAGCCTTTCTGTGCTGCCTGTTCCTGTGCTGTGTCACCCTCAAAGAAGTTCCTCGTCGTGTTCAGATGGAATTTCCCAGTTCCTGTTTATGGAAAAAAAATACAGTGAACAGGAGCATCTTATAAGGAAAGGCTGGCAGGAAAATTGAGTCTGTTTGGACTGAGGAGGAAGAGACTAAGAGAGGATCTCATTAATGGCTGTAAATATCTGAAAGGTGGATGTTAGGAGCATGGTGCTAGGCTCTTCTGAGTGCCACCCAGTGACAGGATGAACTGGAACACACAAGATTCAGATTAAACTCAGTCTAAAAGTGGAAGGTTTTGTTACTGTGAGAATGTGCAGAGAGGTTGTTGAGTCTCCTCTGGACACACTGAAAACCTGCTTGTATATGTGTGATCTTCTTTAGGTTATCCTGATCTAGCAGAGGGTCGGTCCCTTCCAACCCTCACCGTTCTGTGAAACTGTGATTCTCCTGACACCTGTCCTTCAGGTATTGATAAGCATTAACAAGATTCTGTCTTCTCTAGGATAACCAGACCCAGGTCTCATCCTTTTCTTACAAGAGAGAGTTCCAATCTCCTCATTGCCTTGGTAGCCCTACGCTGTAACATTTACAGCACTCCCCTGCCTCTCTTTAACTGGTGAGCCCAGAACTGGACAAAGGACAGAGAACAACCTTTCTCAGCCTGCTGGCTGCACTTGTAGTGGGCATTTTGATGGGGTTGTAGGTGATCCATGCTAGATGGAAACTGCAGTAGGATATCTATGCAGTACTTGTGCCCCTACTGCTAAGACAACAGTTTACTGAGGAGCTGAGTGATTTTTCTCTTTTCTTCTTTGCATTTCTAGTGGTGAGCTGCTGACAGTCAAGTGCAGGTATCTGACAAACTGCAATCTAGACGGCTCCTAGCATACAGCACGTCTTAAGTCCCTTAAAGTCCCTTAGGTTCTCTGTGTTATCTTTTTTTTTTTCCTGTAGTAGCCTCATCTCAGTGCTGTATGGAAGAAGTAGGCTGTGGTTGGATATCCTATGTTCTCTTACATCCTTTCATGCCCATCCTGGTACTCTTTGTGTGCAGCCTGTCAGGTGGGCAAGAAATGGTGCCTGCTCAATTTTGAATTCTGTTGGCTGGGCTGACTGACCACAGAACAAAGCCAATGTAGAAGTAGTGTCACAGAATCTGGTTGGTTGGAAGAGAACTTTAAGTGCAGCCTTCTACCCCAGCACTGCCAGGTCATCACTAAACCAAGTGCCTAAACTGTTCACTTAATAATTTGAGAGTCTTTATTTGCCATGATGATCTCTTGGGTCCCTTCCAACCCCTAACATCCTATGATCCTATGATTTTCTAGACAAATACTAATTTATTTGAAATGTGAAAGCACTTAATGTCTTCTAGTCCCTTTGCATCTCTTAGCTTACTGCAAGAATTACTAATTATTTGATGAACACTTGTGGTTACTTAGATGATCTCTTAGATGAGGAACATTTAGATTTCTTGTGCATGTTTGTGTGGTCTTATGATGACCTTTTCATCTTAGTGCATCTGAAACTACAAGTAGCCTGTCTCATCTTACTTTCTCTTCCACCTTTTAACCATTAGGTAATTCTTTAACTCAGTTCCCTTGCTATTTTTATGGTCATGTGCAGATGTACGAATGAAACTTGAAATACTTCTCTAAAACAAAGGGACAACAGGCTCTCTGTCACTTGCTCTAAGTCATTTACCTTTTGCAAAGGGGAAATCCTAGTCTGAAAAACTTGTTTAGATGGTGCTAACAAGAACAAAAACTATTCAGTTTAGATAGTTTTTGAAATATATTTGTATGACTTGACAAGTTTTTCTTTATGAAACTTAGTAACATAAAAATGTAAATATCTTTATTAAAAGACTTTGTGTGAAGAACAGGTTCCTGTTTGTAATGTGCTAAAAATACAAAGGTGAAGTGCTTAGAGCATGATTTTGATCTTTGCCTTGTTTGGAGTTTCAGACAGTAGAATTATTTTCGCAGCATGGCATGGATTTTTACTGCATGAGCACAAATATACAACCTTTTTTTTCCCAGTTCCTTAATTTTTTACCCTGGTTTATGTTAGTGCCTGTATTAAACTTTGGTAATCTTTTTCTTCCTCCAAGCAACTTGAATGTTATCGTTACGATTTTTTCATGCAGCTCACCAAGTCTCATCGGCAAGGTCACATGGTAAAAGTCGACTGGCTGGACAGACTGACTTTTAGAGAAATAGAAATGATCAATGAGGTGGGTCATTGGACAACAGATTTGTAATGAGGTCTTTGTTGATCTTGCTAATATGGAATCTCTGCTTGCTTGGGAGACTAATTCTAAGAGCTTGTCCTATTTTTCTTCAACCACCAGTGTGTATGATAAAATGAAAAATAATTCATTAAACTTCCAAAGTTGATTTTAGTTTGGGAATAGTGAGAATCATAGAATTGTTTGGATTGGAAGGGACCTATGAAGGTCATCTAGTCCAACTCCTCTGCAGTGAGCAGGTACGTATCTTTAACGGCACAGGGTTGCTCAAAGCCCTGTCCAGCTTGACCTGAAATGGGTTCTACCACCTTTCTGGTCAACCTGGGTCAGTGCTTTACCACCTTTACTGGAAAAAAATGTCTTCCTAATACCTAATCTAAATATACCCTCCTTTTTAGTTTAAAACCATGCCCGGTGTCCTGTCGTAACAAGCCTTGCTGAAGTATCTGTCCCCATTTTTCTAATTAGGCCCCTTTTAAGAGCTGAAGGGCTGCAAGAAGGTCTTACTAGAGACTGTCCAGGCTGAACAATCCCTGCCATTTCAGTCTGTCCTTACAGGAGAGGTGTTCCAGCCCTCTGATTCTTGTGGCCTCCTCTCACCCTGCTCCACCAGGTCCATGTTTCTTCTGTACTGAGAAGCCCAGAGCTGCACTCAGCACTGCAGGTGGGGTCTTGCCACTGTGGAGCAGAGGAGCAGAAACACCTCAGTCAACCTTCTAGAAATGCAGTGCAAGACACGGTTGATTTGTGGGCTGCAAGCACACATCTGACCCAGGTGCATGATCTTGCATTTGGTGTTGTTGAACCTCATGAGGTTTCGTACTTCACACTTTGAGACTTTTTGTAATTATATTTGTAATCAATGGTTGGGTGTGTTTTGGTTTTTCTTTTTTTTTTTTAGAACTCAGACTTTTTTCCCCTTTTTATTTCCCTTTTTTTTTTTTTCTGTAAAAATACAGAAAACTAAAGATTCCCAGAGCTGTGGCCTAAATGCAGAACCACTGGAAAACTGCTGGAAAGTGAATCTGCTATTAGTGCATCAAATAAAGTTGAGTTGGTTGTTACTAAAGGGGCTACTTACTTTTTGTCTTCAACATATGTTCCTGGTGGTGGTTATGTATAACATCTTTCTGTTTCCCACCTAGACTTTAAATTTCTAAGCACTTTTCCTATGTACAGCATTTAAAAATGCATGCATGAGCAAATCTTCCTCTCAAAGGGCTGAAAATCTAATCTTGTAGTCCAACTTTAATTCGTCTCTCTCATGGTTCTATCTAAAACTGGTTTGTTTTTTCATGCCTTCTTGTTTTTTGACTCTGACATGCATAATTGTGTTTAATGATTAAAAACTGACACACAGACCATCCCCCCAGCTGTCAGCTGGTTGTTCTATGCTGCCTTTTTGCAGACTTTTAGTCCACAGCTTCAAGCCACCGATGAAAACAATGTGATGTTTATGTCACATGTGGATCTTTATTCATAAGTGGGAAGGCAAGGAAGTAAGACTATCAGGAGGAAGGCCTGAAGTAGTGCTATGAAATGATTAACTGAGCAATTGCTGCAACAACTGATAATCTAATTAATCAGTTATAGTACAAAGGAAGTAGGGTAATTGCTGTACTGAGAGTGTTGATGATTGATGTATTTTAATATATGACACACACATCTGTGGTGGTTCTCTTCTCAGAGGGAAAAACGAAGCTCTAATTTTATGTACCTGATGATTGAATTCCGTTGCGTCAAGTGTGATGACAAAGAGTATGGAATAGTTTACTACGAAAAGGTATGTGTCTTGAAGGCTTTATGGACATCAGTAAAACACAGCATAACACACCTAAAATGGATAATTTTTTTCTGCTGCGGTGAAATATTCTGCAGGATAGTGGCAGACAGCTGTCAGTGGCAACTGTTTATGCTCATACAGATCAAACAGTGTAGATGCAACCAGGTGGCAGAAGTCAATCATTTGTGTAGCACAGTTCAAGATTACAGAATTTAATAAGTGTGGGTGATTAAAAATTTTTTGAGTTATGGTTCCTTCAGTCATCCAGCAGTACTTTTGGTGCAGCTGCATGTAAAATAATGTCTTTTTATACACAGAAAGAAATATTTTCCTTTTAAATTACAGGAGGAAATACACCTGTATTGATTGCTAACTTTATGAACGAGACATTGTTAAAAGGTCTCTTTAGCTTGGAGTAGAGGAAACTGAGGTGTGACCTCATTTAGGCTTGAGGTGAGGAGAAAATTTTTCACTGAGAGGGTCATTGGCCACTGGAATGGCCTGCCCAGGGAGGTGGTGGAGTCGCCAACTCTGGAGCTGTTCAAGGCAGGATTGGATGTGGCACTTGGTGCCATGGTCTAGCCTTGAGCTCTGTGGTGACAGGTTGGACTTGATGATCTATGAGGTCTCTTCCAACCTTGATAATACTGTGATACTGTGATACTCATTAATGTCTATAAATATTTGCAGGGTGGGTGTCAGGAGGATGGAGCCAGGCTCTTCTCAATGTCATCTAGTGATAGGATGAAGGGCAACACTGGTAAGCTGGAACATAGGAGGTTCCACATCAATATGAGAAGGAACTTCTTCACAGTAAGCACTGGAACAGGCTGCCCAGGGTGGGTATGGCGTCTCCTTTACTGGAGACATTTAAGACCCGCCTGGATGTGTTCCTTGTGATTTAGTCTAGGTGATCCTGCTGTTGCAGGGGGATTGGACTAGATGATCTTTCAAGGTCCCTTCCAGTCTCTAATGATTCTGTGATTCTATGAATGTTTTACCTAGAATGAACAAATACAAAAGTTCAATCTTTTATACTGAAAATGCTTTGGAAGTCAATTAGGCAAAACAGATTTGGATTGGAATGTCTTGTGTCCTTGTTTACAAAACAGCACTCTTGTTTTTTGTGAGTTCAAATTCAGTGAAATGAAGGATTATCAGTGATCTTAACAGACACCACTATGGCTTTTGAAGTCATTACAGGATCCCAGAATCATAGAACATCAGGGATTGGAAGGGACCTTGAAAGATCATCTAGTCCAGTCCCCCTGCCACAGTAGGATCACCTAGACCAAATCATACAAGAACATACCCAGGTGGGTTTTAAACACCTTCAGAGAAGGAGACTACACCTCCTGCCTGGGCAGATACTTTCAGTGATCTGTCACCCTCACCAAGAACTTCCTTCTCATACTGATGTGAAACCTCCTATGTTCCAGCTTACACTCGTTGCCCCTTGTCCTATCGTTGGATAACACTGAGCAGAGCATGACTGCATCCTCCTAACACCCACCTTTCACACAGTTATAAACATTAATGAGGTCACCCCTCAGTCTCCTCCAAGCTAAAGAGACCCAGCTCCCTCAGCCCTTCGTCATACGGGAGGTGTTCTACTCCCTTCATCGTCTGTGGCTCTGCACTGGACTCTCTCCAGCAGTTCTCTGTCACAGAGTCACAGAATGTTACAGGTTGGAAGGGACCTCGAAAGATCATCCAAGTCCAGCCCCCGCTGCTGGAGCAGGGTAAGCCTACAGTGCTGTCTCAAGATATGCTGTCCTACATGGGCCTCAAACCCATGACCCCAGAAATTCAGAGTCCCATGCTCTACCAGCTGAGGGGCCCAGGACTGGACACAATATTATAGATGCAGTCTCACCAGGGCAGAGTAGAGGGAGAGGAGAACATCTCTTGATTTGATAATCATCCCCATTCTGATCCATCCCAGGATTCCATTTGGCTTCTTGGCCACAAGGGTGCATTGCTGGCTCATGGCCATAGTTTTATGGACCTGGGCATTTTAGAAAGACCCACTAAAGTAGAAGAAGATCAAATGTATCTGTAATCTAGTTTCAAAAATAAGTTGTCAGAATTCCCTCAACATTTTCAGCATGTTTAGATTCATAACCAGTGAGACAGTCACTAAGTAATGCAGCTTTATGGGAAAGAGAAGGGAGAGATAAAATGAGCCTGGAGTCCTACTGAGATCAAAAGAACTAACTTTAAAAAGCAGAATCTGTTTTGAGAATTTAGAGCAGTTCAGTATCCAAAATGTTAATACGATGCAAAAATCGATTAGAGGTATTTCTGTTTATGTGACATTAACAGTTTATCATAAGAACTGTCATCTAACTTAAGATTGTAGAAGAAAGTACTGAAAAATACAGTAATAAATTGCAAAAATCAGTATGCTACAAAAATCCCTCACTTTGATAAAGCACAGATCAGAATCTGCCTCAACTTGTACGTTCTGTTGTAAGTTAAAGCTTGTGTTTGAAAAAAAATAAGTTTTTAATGCTGTTAACAGGACTTTTGAATTAAAGTTACTGAATTTCTAACATTACTAACAAAAGTAGACTTGGAGCTTCTTGTAACAGGTGCTACTCTAGAAGCTCACGAGTTGCTTTTCCAATTCCTGTCGTTTTAACAGAAGTGACTGGCTGTTTAAGAAAATTTTTTAGCCCTTGTGAGAGCTGCAGTGTCTTGCAGACATGATATAAAAATAGTGGATGTGGATCTTCACCCTGTACCCACAGGCCCCGTGTAGTTGTGGCTGTTTTTGTAGTGCTTCTGGAGGAACCAGCAGTTCCACTTGTCTAATGCAAATATTTGGGTTCTTTTTCAGAGGAGGGAGGGAGTTTTTTGGGTTTCTTGATGTGCTGGGTTTTTGGGTGAGATTTTTTTTTTCTAATTTGGATTTTTTCTTTTTCAGTTTGGAAGGGGCAGACTTTATGAGTGGGTTTGTTTGGGTTGTTAGGTTTCTCTTTATTTCTGGTTTTGCTTTTTAGTTTCTTGATTAAACTCTAGTAACTTACGGTGACTTAGATGCATAACCTTGGGCAAATGTCTAGGTTAGCTCCTTAGCATTTATTTTTGTGGATTATAGTTTCCAAGTCTTACTGCCTTTAGAGTAGTTGTTCTTCATAGTGCTTTCTGCACACTTGCCCTGCAGCCAGCTATTGTAGAGAACATTACTATTACAGTACTTCCTTGAATTTCAAACTAGAGTGAAACCTACAGTGTGTCAAGTTTCTCCATGAAAGGAAGTTCCTTGATTCTGTAGAAGTCAAGGGAGAAAAGTCTGGAGAGCTGATCCCTGATAGATCTGAGCAAGTTGGGACTGTTCAGCCTGGAGAAGAGGAGGCTCCCAGGTGACCTTCTAGCAGCTTTCCAGTATGTGAAGGGTGCTACAAAAAAGCTGGGGTAGGGCTTTTTACAGGGGTGCACAGTGTGAGAACAAGGGGATATTGCTGCAAACTTGAAGAAGGGAAATTGAGGTTGGACATAAGGAACAAATTCTCTGCTGTGAGGGTAGTCAGATGCTGGAACAGGTTGCCTTGGGAAGTTGTGGCTGCCCCATCCCTGGAAGTGTTGAGGACCAGGTTGGATGGGGCTTTGAATGATATGATCTATTGAAGGGGCCCTGAGTAACGTATCTGTGCAAGTGGGTTGGAACTAGATGATGTTTGAGGTCCCTTCCAGCTCTGGCCATTCCGTGATTCTTGAAACATTCTCAGTCAGGTTGAATAGAGCTCTGAGAAACCTGTTGGTAACTGCCAAGAGGTGGATTAGATGACCTTTGAAGGGCCCTTCCCCGAAAACAATTTACACACAACTTTTTTGTCATCGTTATGGTTTTACAGATATCCAAGGTGTGGAAAAGAAGATACAGACTTCCAGCACTCATGTTTCTTTTACCAGATATTAAAACTCCATGGAACAAAATAACAATGAATTGGCTGCTCTCTTGTGGAAATAAAGTAATTGAATGTGTAACAGTACACATTAAAACTATAATTATCTGCTGTTGGAGGGATTTGTTGTTATGAGGTAGCTCTTCAACAAGTTCTTGACCCTCTTCTGGCAGCAGTAGGAAACAGTACATAAATTAGTGCCTGTCTTTGCTGTTTTGTCATGCTTCCAATTACAGTGTAGTGTACACATACCCAGCATCACCAACCTTGTGCGCCGAGCCTAATGAAACTAGATTCTGCTGTCACCTGCCTGTGACCGATAGTCGAAGTGGAGATTACTTGTCACAGTTTTGTTGATGAATTTGTTTTCAAGTGTTTACAAAGAACTAGCCAGTTAAAGAGCAGCTGACAGAATTTGAGATTCTTTGACTCAGGATTCAGTTACAATGAAGTGAAGTGGCAGCAGTGCTTCCTGTGTTCTGTGTTAATTTTAATATCACATTCAAGACGTGAAGGATAGCAGCCTGCTAGTGGTGAGAGAATCGCTTGTGATTCTCCATTTAGGCAAAAAAACAGTATGACCTTCAAGTACAAATAATACCTGAGTTTATCATTGATGTGTTTTCGTGCAGGTTTTGAGTGGAACCTTTGTTTGAATAAATAAATTGATTGCATTGCTGCCTCCAGTTTACTGCAGCACAGAAACCAAACTTACTCTGGCTGTATCAAAAGAAGTGTCAAGGGAGGCGAGGTCACTCTCTGTCTTGTGAGAACTCACCTGGAGTCCTGCATTGAGTTCTGAAGTCCCCATTACAAAAAGGACAGGGGCTAAGTGTAGAGGAGGCCGTGAGGATGATCAGAGTGCAGGAGCACCTCTCGTGTGAAGACTGGTTGAAGGAATTGCGGCTGTTCAGCCTGGAGAAGGCTCTGGGGAGACCTTGTAGAAACGTTTCAGTATGTGAAGGGGGGACCTGTGTGAAAGCTGGAGAGGGATTTTTTTACAAGGAAGTCTAGAGATACTGTAGAGATAGGACAAGGAGGATGGTTTCAAGCTAAAACAGGGCAGATTTAGACTGGATCTGAGGAAGAAATTAATCTCTGTGAGGGCAGTGAGGCTCTGTAAGGGGTTGTCCAGGGATGTTGTGGCTGGAAGTGTTCAAGGCCAGGCTGGATGGGACACTGGGCAACTTGCTGTAGTGAGAGGTGTCCCTGTCTGTGGCAGGGGGGTTGAAATAGGTTATCTTTAAGATCCTTTCCTAAACCATTCTGTGATTCTACAATTATCAGTGCCTTCCTAATGACTTTAGAGGAAAAAAAAAAAGTACTGTCTGCAGCACTGAGTGTCTGTTTACTTTTCATATGAGGGATCTGTATCCTATTGGTGCTACCTGAAATTGACTAAACAAGACAGTAAATAGAACCTTTTTATTTATTATTGATGTCACTGAAACTGGTTTTCAGGAAAGTGCAGAAGAACCTTACTGGTTCAGAAAATTCTGCAAATTTTATTGACCTTCTCAAACAGACTCTTTGTAAAGTCACACAGACGGACATTAATGTAGCAGAATGCATCCAATAATTTTTTACATAGTAGTTTAAACCAATTTAATTTGCTTTACTACTGATGTTGCTGTTGTTTCCCTGTAGCATGGGTTGTCTCAGGTGCTGGCACTAATAAGTGGCATAGCAAAGAGGAGCAGAGTTCCAAAGTGAGGATGTTGCTAGAGGGCCAGTGTCTGCACTATGTTTTTATGGTTTGAACTGGCTTTAATCAGCACCCATGGGCTAATTGACTGTTGGCAGTTGGAGGATATTTGGTATTTGTAAAGCTTCCGTGATGTAGACTATACTTCTCTGCATGGACATGATCAGGAGAGGCTTCAAAAGCATGAACTTGACCAAATTCAAATGTCAACTTAGAGCTGAGCCTCAGGGATTGGTGTGGTTTAGAAAACTTGTTTGGTCAGGGTCACAGTGATCCATGTGATGTTCCCTAAGCGTGGCAGAGAATTTGAGTTCATGTTAATCCAATTGAATGGAAAGTTAAACAGTTCATATCCTTCACTAACGGCACTGTGCCTTGAGGATTTCATGAAAAGGTCTGTTTTGGACACGTGTTTACTGCTGACCCAGTGATTTGTCCCATGAGTGCTTGGCAAATCTTGATTTCTTACCAGGTTTTGTTACAACCTTAAAGCTTTGTACTTGTCACCAGTTGGCCAGGCTGGCCAGCCCCAGGATAGACTCTTCCTAATTAGCAAAGTGCTAATGAGCTGAAAACGTAGGACAGCGAGGTCTTGTTAGACACTGATGAGTCACAGGCAAAAAGAAACAGGCTTCATTTTGGGGAAAACCAAAACACATTTAATTTAAACAGCAGAAAAGCTCCAGGAGATGCACACAGTTCTTACATACGTTTTCCCAAGCTAAACTTGGCTACCTGCTTCTTCTCAGGTAATGCCTCCTTACAGTCCTTTGTCCTCAGGCAACGTGATGTGCTTCCCCACAGAAGACAAGTCATCCGTGAGCTTTCTCCTACTGGTGTGGTGGTCTTCCTCAGGCTGTGGGTCATCCCAGTACCTGACTGCTTCATCCTCTAAGAGTTGTGGTCTTTTTTAGGATACACCCCCTGTTTACCAATGTTCTCCTCCATAGTTTAGCAGACACATTTCTAATGCCTGATCCTACAGTTCTCCAAAGGTCATCAGTGCCTCCTCTTGCCATGATCCAAAGGGGCAGCGGTAGCTTAAGCATGTTTCCTTCCCTCATCAAACTCTAGGACCACGTGCCATCCCAAACAAAGGGCATCTCCCAAACCTGGTAAACAGCAACAGGAACAACAGACACAAGAGGAAGTTGCTCAGCAGGTTTCCCCTCTTAAATATGTTCTCACAGAGGCACCGATTGACTCAGCATAGACAGAGGTGAGACTAAACATGAGTTGGGCAGAACTTCCGCAGAGCTTCTTACAGGGTCCATTTAATAGCCCCTTCTACCCCCAGGACTGACCCACCCCCTCAGTAAAACCACCGCGTTTCAAAAGTAGTGAAACACTAGGAACAGAGTTTTCCTGGTGCTTGAGCTGAGTGAAGGAGAGATTTTCAGCTTGGCTCTTCAGCATAGTCTACCTGCACTTGAGAAGAGTTTAAAGAACACTCATTGTATTTCTTTCAAAAGGTTAAAAAAAGAGATGCCAGCACTGAGTTTAAACATCATTCTTTTAACACCAGTCCTGGAAAAAAATCCCCAATCTTCATTTCAGAGGGTATTATAAACATTGTGACATGAGGCACTGGAAGGCTTTGTGCATATTCTACTTTTGTAAATAGGCAAATTTTAGGCAATTGTGTTTTTATCATTCCACTCCTGGTAAGTTCTGAGTCGGTAATAGGTGTCACAGGCTTTTGATTGTGGAGTAGGTGCTCCATCTTTTACATCCTAAAAGCTTTGTCAGACTCTGCTTTTACAGCTCTTTTATCGGAATGTTTTCACTGAGAGGAAGATGTAGTAGCGTGGGTGTTACAGCCACTTAGCCTTAGAGAATCCACATGGGATGTGAATGTTACAAATGCGTGGGTAGGAGATGGAACATTTATTAGTTGCTAGTGATTCTACTCCTCTGTCAAGCTTTTCCTTTTAAGTGAAGGGTTTAAATTGAGTAGAAACTTCTCACCGGGGGTAATCCTTTATTTAGTCAGTCTAGTCAGATCGTATCCTTATGGTTTTGATTAGAAGGATGAGCAATTAATGGATAGGAATCAGTCTGTCATCTCTTGCGGTCAGACCACTGAATCATTTCGTTTGGAAAAGACCTTCAAGACTGAGTCCAGCTGTTAAACCAGTTGCCCCAAGGCCACCACTAATCCGTGTCCCTACACGACTTTTAAACATGCCCAGGGATGGCAGTTCAACTCCCTGTATGGGTAATTTCTTGACCCTTTCAAAGAAGTTTTTCCTACTGTTCAACCTAAACTTCCCCTGGTGCAACTTGAGGCCATTTCCTCTTGTTACTTGTGAGAAGAGACCGACCTGCACCTCTCTACAGCGTCCTTTCAGAGAATTGTAGACAGCAATAAAGTCTCCCATGAGCCTCCTTTTCTCAAGACTAAACAGCTCCAGATCCTTCATAAGGCTTGTTCTCCAGGCCTTTCACCAGATTCCTTGCCCTTCTTTGGACCTGCTCTATCACTACAATGATTTTGGTGTGTTCAGATGCCCAAAACTGAAAGACTCTGGTTCCTGTTTGAGCTTCCAGAGGACACATACAACAATTATAGAAAATTTCCTATTTTTATAGCAGTTCTATATGCAGGTGCCACACTGCATCTCCCCACATGAATTTTCATCTGTCATGCCCTGTTGTTTATGGCAAAAACTTGTATGAGTATGAATCCAGTTCATGTTTTCTAATTTCCTCTTCGTAATTATCAAAAGTCAGCAAGGTGCTATTGCATCATTCTTCCTCTGTAGTAAAATTCACAGTGTTAACAACACGTTGTTTTTTTTTTCCTGAAAAAAACCTTTTAACTTTTTGCTATTCAGGATGGTGATGAGTCATCTCCAATTTTAACAAGTTCTGAAATTGTTAAGATTCCAGATCCCCAGATGTCTATGGTAAGTATACTCTGTGTAACACAGTCTGTATTATAGCATTTTTATTGAAGTTGTTACAAATGGAGATGAAAGCTTGCCTATATATCTGTCTTCAGTACTTTAAAATTCCAGTAGAGAGGTGTATTTGACCAGTTGAGAAATATCAGTGGGTTTAGCTATTTTACTTTGCTGCTGCTGCTAGATTAAAATACAAGAATTGATTTAATGCTGATGTTCATTTCCTCCTTTCCATACCTAATGTGCTTGCTTCTGAGGTGTAGGAAAGCAGAGAAGGGGGATTGTTGGCAAAAGCGGTCAGAGGGTGGGACTGTAAGGTAAGAGGGAGCTGACGACGACAAATTTAGAGGCTGGTGCAGTAACTCTTGGTCATTTCATCTGTTAAAATATTTTCTCCCTACACTCTCTTGTATGTTGTCTTTCATGTAGACAGTGCCTAAGTACAGTTCTAGAAAAGATTTCCATTATTGTGGAAGCCAATTCAGTGGGACTGGTATTGGCAGCTTTGGGAACCTTAATGTAAGTGGGCTTCTACTGGCAACACTGTTTGAGCACCCTGTAATCTAACACTGCAAGAGCAAGTCTGACAATGCTGAAAACTGCCTTGGCTGCTGAACTCTTTTTGACACTGTGGCTCCTCTTGTGGCTCCTACTGTTGCTAACATAGTATTAACAGTGGGAAAACTTTTTTGAGACCTTTTTTCTTGCATACAAAGCTTTATACTGCAAACATCATCCTCAAAAAAACGCTGATAAGGCGGTTGCACGTTTGAGTGCTGTCGAAATCACGGATGTCTTGACTGAAATGCTTACTTTTTGCAGCAATTCACCAAAAGGCAAGATAGGGCTTGTAAACTGTGTGAAGTAAACATCAGAGTTTCTTCTGAAGCAAACAAAAAAATGCAGAAGATGCTGTGGTTTTAGATGTGGATTTTAATTGCCATGCATCTCTCTAGATACTGGAGAGTCTTTGCTGGATGTTTTCGTTTCAGTAGTGGTTTTCTTCAGAGTTTAAGCAGTTATAAATACTAACTTTACCCCCTGTGTTTAGGAGAACTTAGTGGAAAGCAAACATCACAAGCTTGCTCGAAGTTTAAGAAGTGGTCCTTCTGATCATGATCTGAAGCCTAATGCAGCGACACGAGATCAGCTTAATGTAAGTCAGTTATACGATGGCTAAAGTCAATTTTAGGAGGTAGGTTGGCAGTAATATGTGGTGGTAGTTTAACAAAAAACCCCATTAATTTCAGTTTATAGAAAGTTAACAATGAAGAAGTGTTGTTAGGTGTTACTTACCAGTGCTTAGTTAGGCG
The DNA here is from genome assembly GCA_013400115.1 of Rhinopomastus cyanomelas. Taxonomy (NCBI): domain Eukaryota; kingdom Metazoa; phylum Chordata; class Aves; order Bucerotiformes; family Rhinopomastidae; genus Rhinopomastus; species Rhinopomastus cyanomelas. The sequence goes on along the minus strand of VXBP01006236.1, from coordinate 189,264 downwards.
GAGCCATCTCAGAAAGAGGCAGTTCATCAGGGTAATAGTGAACGTTGTGCATGTGGGGATCTTAAAGGTACTGTGTACACCTGCCCTGCCAGTTCAATTAGTCACATAACCGAGGAGCATCACCATGATAACTTGAGAACTTTGTGCTGTTGAAAAGCCTTTTTATTTTCTTCTAGTTGTTTCTTGCCCCTGCTGGGTTTTTTTGTGTTAGTGTTGTGCTCTGTCACAGTGTAGTCCATTAATTTATTTATGCCTCTGTGTTTTTAAGCTCTGTTTCTATATATCTAACAGATCATAGTGAGTTACCCACCAACAAAGCAGCTGACGTATGAGGAACAGGATCTAGTTTGGAAATTCAGATATTACCTTACTCATCAGGAGAAGGTAAGTTGGATTATTTGAAAGAACTTATCGATGACCTGGCAGTCATTCTACAACATGATGTCCTTGCAGAGATAAGTTTCAGTGCTTGAGAATCTACAGAAGATTATTTTAACTTTTTTTACTTTATTATTGATTCTAAAGGTAGTGACAGCAATTTTCTCCTCTTAAATCGTGTGAACAGGATATTAACTTAAGCAGTCTTTCTGCAGACACTGGCTGTCAGCTTAAAATACCAGTATTGTCAATTTTGTCTTCAGCAAAGAAAAAATAATAAAAAGCTTCTTCATCCCTTTTAGCATTACTTGGGCACCTGGCTGGCTCAGTTAGTAGAGCGTGGGGCTCTGAATTCCTGGGATCATGGGTTTGAGGCCCACATAGGACAGCGTATCTTGAGACAGCACTGTAGGCTTACCCTGCTCCAGCAGGGGGGGTTGGACTTACATGATCTTTTGAGGTCCCTTCCAACCTGTAACATTCTGTGATTCTGTGAATAAGAAGTAGCACACCAAAATCCAAAAGTACATTAAATAACTTGATAAACTCTCAGCAGCGGCTATTTTTTAGGTAGCCATGATTAAAGCTGTAGCCATGACTTTACGTTTTATATAGAAGATAACTCAATGGCAGTTTTTTGGGACATACCAAAAAGTCTGATACCATATTGTCATTTATGCCAGTAAGGGTCCCCAAATCTGTGCTTGATAGTCTGACTCAATTTTCTTCCTTACTGTAAAAAATTAATTTCTGATATAATTTATCTAGACTGGCTTTTCAGTGCTGGATTGTCCAATGTCTTTCTGTTTAGGCCTTGACAAAATTCTTAAAATGTGTGAACTGGGACCTACCACAAGAGGCAAAGCAAGCACTGGAGCTACTAGGCAAGTGGAAACCCATGGATGTGGAAGACTCTCTAGAACTTCTGTCGTCTCACTTCACCAACCCAACAGTTCGCCGCTATGCTGTTGCCAGACTTCAGCAGGCTGATGATGAGGTATTCACTGGTCTGAGAGTGCACGTAAAAGCCAGCTGGTCTCAGGATTTTTAGTCTCATTAAGTACTTGAAATGTTTATAACTTTTTAAGGCATTTAAGCAAATAACGGAAAACTTTAAAATAAAAGGAAACTCACTGTGACGCTATTTACTCTAAGTTCTTTATGGAGCAAAGTCTTCACAGTGTTAAGTGTCACTCATTGACAATTACCTGTATGTGAACACACAATGATAGCAGGTTTTGCCAAAGAAGGTGAAACAGCCATATGTTCTGCCCAGAAACCAGCGATAAATTTTGAAGAGCTCTGAACTGAAATAGTCCACTAAAACATTTCCTACAAATCCCCTTGGTAAATTGAAGCAGTATATGGTCATAAATTTTTGCTGAAAAAAAAAAGCATCTGTGGAAACAAGGTGTTTCTAATTCTCTACTGATTAGAATATGGTTATAGAATCATGGAATCATTAGGGATTGGAAGGCACCTCAAAAGATCACTCAGTCCAATCCCCTTGCCACAGCAGGACCAAGTTGCACAGGAACATGTCCAGGTGGGTTTTGAATGCCTCCAGAGAAGGAGACTCCACAACACCCCTGGGCAGCCTGTTCCAGTGCTGCATCACCCTCACTGTGAAGAAGTTCCTTCTGATATGGAATCTCCTATGTTCCAGCTTACACCCATTGCCCCTTGTCCTACAACTAGGAGACATTGAGAAGACCCTGGCTCCATCCTCCTGGCTCAGCTGTGGTTTGTGAGAAGGCCCACTTATCTGTTAAATCTAAAGTACTATATATTCTGTTTTCTTCAGATAGGAAAAAAAACCCCCAAGTTTGGATTTATTACCTTAGCTGTTGCTAGTCAGCTGAGGTTGGCTGGTCCCAGGACTCTCCCTAATTAGCAAAAATCTTGAGAGCTGAGACAAGAAAACCCCAATAAGCAGAGAGTGCTTATTCACCACTTACAGTCACAGGCAAAAGGCAGACTTGACTTGGGGAAACAAAATTCAGTTTAAACACCAAAAACCCATAACTAATTACAGAGATAAACAGACGTGGTTATTAACTGAAACTTCTCAGGCCCAGCTCTGCTACCTTCTTACCCCTCAGGGGGAAAACCCCTCACAGTCCTTCCCTGTAGCAGCATAGTGTCCACCCCAAATAAGACATAGTCCTTCAGGAACTTCTCCAGCTGGCAGGGTCTCCTGTGGTATGTGGTTTTTCCATCAGCAAACTACTCCAGCATATTTCTCCTTTAGGGTGACAGCATTCTAAGGATCAGTCCTCTGTTCCAGCATGGTGTCCTTCATGAGGTGAAGGACCTCTTCTTCACCATCAGCCTCCACCACAAGCACAGAAAACAGGTTAATATGGGGTACATGCCCCTTGCCAAGCCTCCTCAGAAAGCTGCATGGCTGTATCTCCTCCCCACTCAGGCGAACAAAAAAGAGAGCTCAAGGAAAACTAAGATATAGAAGAAGATAGAAAATAAGAGGAACCTACTAAACAAGTTTCTCTTCCCAAATAGGTTTTTTTTCAGAGGTGCAGACTGGTTCAGCGTAAGTGAGAGGTGCGCCTTATGCCAAGCTGGGAGGAGCTTTTGTGAAGCCATGCCTAGAGCCACCTCCCACACTACCGAAACCCCTCCATGCTCACACCATGACACTCCTGAATACTTGACAATCAATAGAGTTTAAAATAGGAAGCAGAAATAGATCAGATTTTTGCAAGCCTGTCTGCATGGGGTCATCCTGAGATCGTACTGCTATGACTTTAAAAACTTTTATGAAACATCTGAAGGCAACTGAATAGAACAAGCTGAACAGCATGTGATTAAAGTGCTCTTCTTCAAACTAAAATAGGTAAAGTGTGTGAGGAGATTGCTGATTTCTACGTGTACAAAGGATAAAAAACCCCCATGTTTAGCAGAGGAGGGAGTTATGATTTCTGGCAACATGGTCTAGAATTTCTGCTTGTATCTTTTTTTCTTGAAAGCCACAAACTGAGCAGTGTTTTTTGTGGATAGTGGAAGCAAGTAGGGCAGCTTAACTAAAAAAAACTTCCCATCCTGTGGAAGGCTCATTATTCTCTTTTTTATTTGTGCTTGATGATGTTGCCCCTGTACTCTGCACTTGTGAGACTGCAGCTTGAGTACTGTGTCCAGTTTTGGGCACCACAGTAGGAGAAGGACATTGAGGGGCTGCAGCAGGGCCAGAGTGAGGCTGGGGAGAGGTCTAGAAAACAGACCCTATGCAGAGCAGCTGAGGGAACTAGAGTTACTTAGTTTAGAGATGAGGAGACTAAGAGGAGACCTTATTGCTCTCTACAGCTATGTAAAAGGAGGTTGTAGTGAGGCTGGTGCAGTTTCTTCTCCCAAATTACTAACAGTAGGATGCGACAAAATGGCCTCAAGTTGTGTCAAGGGAGGTTTAGTATGTATATTAGGAAGAACTTTACTGAGAGAGTGGTTGGGCACTAGAACAGCCTGCCCCGCATGGTGGTGGAGCCCCCATCCCTGGAGGTGTTTAAAAAATGAGTACATCTAGCACTTAAAGCCATGGTCTAGGAGTTAGGAAGATGTTGGGATGAGGGCTGGAATTGATGATCCTGGATGTCCTTTCTAGCCGTGATGATTCTATGATTCTAACTTCCAAAGTAGTAATCACATGTAGATATTTACTTAATTAGCACTTACTACTTTTGAATAACAGATGGCAAATCTTTATCGATTGTAGACTATAAAAACACAAGGTTTTTTAATTCTTTGCTTCGGTTTCATTGTTTGCTAGAGTGACCTCCATTTCAATTTTGTTTTAGGTCATTAAATCCTGACTAAGCTTTTTCATAAATTACAATTTTGAAAAAAACATGGTGTCTAGTCAGCTTTGACCCCTTCAATTCATTTTCATTCTTTTTCTTCTGTGAGGACTTGCTCATGTACCTGCTGCAGTTGGTCCAGGCATTGAAATATGAAAACTTTGATGATGTGAAGAGTGGACTGGAACCTACCAAGAGGGACAGTCAAGGCCCAATGTCAGAAAGTATGACAACATCTGGAACCAATGGTGCAGAAATAGACAGGTAAGAACCTTAGGTTTCCGGTACAAAGAGCAAAATCATGTAACATTGTGAAGCCCTCAAATTTTGTCTCCCATTTAGGGACTGTTCAATGCCCTTTTTTGTAACCTGAAGTGGCAACATTAATAAAAATTAGACCCAAGCTTTAATGGAATTTATGTCCTGATTACAGATAGTTTATGAGGTAAACATTCCTAATCTTGAAGTTCATAGAATCACAGAATCATAAAATCATTAGGGATTGGAAGGGACCTCGAAAGATCATCTAGTCCAATCCCACTGCCACAGCAGGATCACCTAGACCAAGTCATAGAATCAGTCAGGGTTAGAAGTTGGAGCCTTTGGGCTTGCTGCACAAAAGCAACACAATTTCTGTCCAGCAGGAGGAACTCTGGCATTTCTTCCTTTTGTCCTTGTAGAAGTTAGGATGTCTTCAGTGAAGTTGTGTAAGGCTCCACTTCCAAGAGTATGCATCAATCTGAAATGGAAATTTCTTCCTACTTCTGCAAAGGAAGTGTAGGGAGTGTCCTGTGAATATAAAGGAGCTGGGGAGCACAATTTTTATACTTTTAGAAGCCAAAAAGAGAGGCTGAAATATCAGACTGATTTAGGACTAAGCAGGATGCAAACCAACTTGGTTAACTGAAATCTCCTGTGAATTTTTAATATGAATTTCCAGGATTTACAATCTTAGACATCAGCATCTAATCACTTGTATCACGAGGGCATATTTTCCACGTTACAAGTATACTGCTTTTCATTGATCTCACTGCTAAGCTGTAGGGTGTGTGTCCTTTGATATATGGTGCATTTTGAGGCTGCAGTGACATTAGTAGAGCTGTGTGATTACTTCCTTTTAGTCAAATTTACTGTCTGATAATTTTGCCTGGCAAGCACTGGGTTGTCTACTGGGTTGTGTGTAATTGCATTCCAGAGACGAGTGCTTGCAGGTGCTGTGCATTTGCAATTTCATCTTAAAACACTTGGAAAAACGCTTATCCTGAAAGATGTGGATTTGCTAAATTCCTGTCTGTGTTGCCTTATTTTTACAGAAGATGAAACACAAAGTTTTATGTAAGTGAATGTCCTTTATAGCCGTAAACTGTAGTTGTTCAGGCACAAATTGTTGCCATTTCCAGGAGCTGCAGCTGTCAGAGTTGCTCTTCATGCAGTTTGTTCTGGAACAGGGTTGAGATACAATCTTGAAAGTTAGTCCTCTCACAGTTTCTGGAATTTATTATGCTATGTAAGTGAAATGCATTGCATCCATGTAGGTTAGGGGTAGACTTACAGGAGAGTAACCCTCCGGAGGACAATCTCGGAGCCCTGGTGGGCGGTAAGTTGACCATGAGCCAGCAATGTGCCCCTGTTTCCAAGAAGGCCCGTGGTATTCTGGAGTGCATTAAGAAGTGTGTGGCCAGTAGGTCTAGAGAGGTCATCCTCTTCCTCTGCTTTGCTCTGGTGAGACCACATCTGGAGTACTGTGTCCAGTTCTGGGCCCCAGAGTTCAACAGAGACAGACAGCTACTGTCCAGAGGAGGACAGAGAAGATGCTTTGGGGCCTGAAGCACTTCTCTTAGGAGGAAAGGTTAAGAAAGCTGGGTCAGTGGAGCCTAGAGATGAGAAGACTGAAAGTAGATCTGATCCATCTCTGTAAATGTCCTAAGGGTGGCTGTAAGAAAGATGGAGCTGAGTGCCCAGAGACAGGACAAGGGCACAAGGTGGAACACAGGAAGTTTTCATTAGAAATGAGGAAAAACTCCTTTACTGTGCAGGTCACAGGGCACTGAAACAGACTGCCCAGAGAGGTTATGGAGTCTCACTGTCTGGAGACATTCAAACCCACCTATATGCACTCCTGGGTAATATGTACTAGGCTATCCTGCTCTAGCAAGAGGTGATATCTAGAGGTTCCTTCCAACCCCGACAACAAAGTGATGCTGTGATGTTTCAAGCATGACTCCCAAGCAGAAACTTTGAATCATGGCAGTTTTGTGCTTTCTATTTTGCAGCTCCCAGATCATGAGTCCTAATCCGCCTGTTTCTTCACCACCTCTTAGTTCTAAGACAAAGGAGGTTACAGACAATGAAAACCTTGATGTAAGTCAAATGCTTTACTTTGTTTCCTGGTTTTACTTTTTCACTTATTTTTACTTTTTTAGTACTTGTTTTAGTTGTTTATGAATGAGTATTTCTGCTGTGTCTTGCTGAGTACTTAAAATGTTCAAGGAGTATAATGTAGAATAAATGTGAGGAGTAGCTTGACTGAATAATTTTTGTTTACACATGTATTTATGTTCATGGTCACATTATACAAAATTTGGCAACCAGACATTGAGTAAAACAGAAAAAATTAAAGTGCTTTCCTTTAAAGGAGAAAATTACTGCAAAGGCTGTCACATTCTGATTAAATAGTGACAACTGCATGTGTTTGAGGTGTTGTACAGCAGGTTTTTTAATGGAAGTCGCCCAATCGTTTTAATCTCTGCAGTCTGTTCTTCCTGTAACCATTTTCTTTGGCATGGATGATGTTGCCTTTTTTTGGTCCTAATTGAGACGCTGTGTTGATATACATCTGCCAGGGATTATACTGAATTTATACCCCAAGTAAAAGAACAGTGGAGGAAGAGAATGAGGGAATCTGATTTTTATCTGATGTGCGGTTAATCGGTCTTTGAATTTTGATCCATTCTCTTTTGCAATTCTTCCACTTTGAGTCTCAGTTCTCCATAGATAATGATCCTGAAATTGAACATATCAGCAAAGTACACAGATCTCTTTTTACTTGAAATATTAAACTGGTGTGTATCCTCTTTAGATTTTTTTAAAATATTAACATGTTGACCATCTTAAAGAGTTTTAGATCTTTCAATCCTTTCAGGGATTGAAAGGGATTGAGCAGCATAGGAAGAAAGTGTAATATATTGTCAATAGAAACAATAAAGGTTTATTGATAGAGCACATCATGTGCTTTCAACATGTTGGTTAAATTATTACTATATTAGCAGACTTCTTTTTTTGACTTGTCCTGTTGTTCCTGGATTTGAAGTAATACTAAAACTTAATAAGATTTAAATGTTATTTTGGATTGTGTTAATCTTTTAAGAGTGAATGTAGCTCTCAAAACTCTTTACAGTTATTTATTTGTTTTCTTCCTAAATTTGTCTCTGTCAAGTGTACTTAGACTTCTTTGTCATTTAATTTTGCTTTTCTTAAATCCCTTCCAGCAAGACCTTTGCACTTTCTTGATATCACGAGCATGCAAAAATTCCACGCTGGCGAACTACTTGTACTGGTATGTTAGAACCAACTTATTCTTACAGTATCAATGTGTAGCTGAAATCAAAGCTATGGTGCCCAGAGAGCAAAAAAAAAAATGGCCTGTCTGGAGAACTTGAGAAGATCAGTTTCACAGAATTACTGAGGCTGGAGAAGCACTCTGAGCTCATCCAGCCCAGGACCTAACATCATCACATCGCTACACCAGAGCACTAAGGGCCACATCCATCCTGTTTAAACACCTCCAAGGATCCCCATCCTCCACCACCTCCCTGGGCAGTCTATTTCAATGTCTGTTAATCCCTTCCATGAGGAAGGGCTTCCTAACATCTGACTTCGCTGGCACAGCTTCAGGCAGCGCCCTCTTGTCCTATCATTACTTGCCTGTCAGAAGAGCCCTACCCCAACCTGACTCCTGCCTCCTTCCAGGTAGTTGTAGAGAGAGAAAAGGTCCCCTCTGAGTCTCATCCCTTCCAGGCTAAACACCCCCAGCTCCCTCAGCCTCTCCTCATCAGACTTTTCTTCCAGTCCCTTCCCCAGCTTCATTGCTCCTCTGGACGCCCTCCAGCACCTCAGCATCTTCTTTGAAGCAATGGGCCCAGCACTGCCTGCAGTGCTTGAGGTGAGGCATCTCAAGTGCCCAGTACAGGAGGAGAAGCGTGTCCCTGGTCTTGCTGGCCAAACTATTCCTGTTACAATCCAGGATGCCTTTGGTCTTCTGGGCCACCTGGGCATGCTACTGGCTCGTGTTCAGCCGGTTGACAGCGAGTACTCCCAGGTCCCTCTCTGCCAGGCTGCTCTCCAGCCACCCATCCTCCAGTCTTCAGTGCTGAATGGAGTTGTTGTGGCCAAGATCTAGGACCCTGCACTTAGCCTTGTTCTTTCTCTCAGGACAAGGTAGTAGATTTAAAGCAACATGCATTTGAACAGAATAATTAGTAAAAGGAAAATGGTGGATTTTAAAATGCACAAATACGCTTTACTGTTAGACAGGGGAAGGGGATTTGTAGGGCTTTTAGCACAATGTTTAGAAAAAAAGCCCAACTGTAGTTTGTAAGTTTTCATTCAAATTGTTCCTGGTGGTGAGGAGGAGATTATCTTCTCCACTACTTTTCCACATGCTTTGTGTCTATAGTTGTCAGTATTAGCTATAACGTTGGAAGTTGTGCGCTTTGATATTAATTGAAAATTTTATGAAGATTCATAAAAGACTGATTTTTTTTTTTTCTGCTAAACTTTTTTTTAGAGTTTGTTAATGGTTTTGTTATGAGCACAACCAGAATGTCATTGCAGATGTATGCTTTGTTAAAGGAGAGCTTTAGCTGTGATTAGTTCATCTAGGTAGCGCAGAGGTAAGATCACTCAGCTAAGAGTCTTGTCTGACTTAAATGGTTTAAGAACCAGATTAGATGCCTAAACCAGTCATCTCCCTGCCTTCTGAGTAAGCATTTGCAGCTAGGAATTACCTCATTTGAAGACAGCAGAGATAAACAGAGCTATGCTCTGTGAAAGCATGTGTGTATGTGCATATATCAGCGTAGTTATATATGCTTATACCCAACATACAGCTGTTTACTTGTAAATAGAATCATAAGTTTAGTAAGGTTGGAAGAGAGCCCCAAGATCATAAACGCCAACCATCAACATAAACCTATGTATACAGAGCCTAGATGCCTTTTACATGGATAAACTCAAGTTAAACTGTTCTCATTTGTATCATTTGTACATGTATTTAGTGATTAAAAATACTAATGCACGCAATTGTACGTTAATGCGGTCTGATTATCAACCCAGAGAAGAGATGAAGTAGGAATGGAGTGTCATATGTGATGCAAAACTACCAAACTCTTTTTATAAGATTCTTCAAGTAATCCTAAACAATCCTGAGAATGATCTCATGTATAAATACCTTTTTAAGTTTTCTTACTTAATTGCTTTTTCAGTAGCCTGAATTTATTCAAGTGTGTGACTGAACTCCATTTCCTTTTAGTGTGCATACTTTTTCTGCAGTGGACAACGAAAATGTTTAGTTTCAGGAAAAAAGCGCTATTAAATTTAAATTATTAAAACCATTTCAGGCTGAGTCTGTGTGGGTAGAAGCCAAATTCTTGACCCAATCAAATATTCTTTTTTAAATATAAGTGTTAGTAGTTTAACTTTTTTCTATCACACACATGGAAACTCTGCTCTTACGTTCTGGAAACATGTCAGACATTCAGTCTACAGAAAGTTCAAGCATCCAGAACTCTGACATTTTTGTCGTGTGACTTGAGGGAAAAAAAACCCTCCACCAAACCAAAAAACCAAAGTCCATTTATTCTTTGTTTTCTTTCCAGACATCTTAATTTCTCAGTGACAAAATACAATTGTTGTAGCCACCGTTTGAGCTGATGTAGCCATAAATCCTCTTGGCTGCTGATCAATTGTTTTTTTTCAACTATCCAGACACAGTATACACCTCAAATAATCAAAGAAAAAGTATAGTAACCCTTGAAAATCAAGCCCCCTGTGCAGTCGCTTGTCACTATAGAGCTGTTCTAGCCTTTAAAAGCAGCTGCACAAGTCTGTGCTGCTGCTTCTCTGTGTCTCTGCTTTGTATGTAGGAGACATTTATCCAAGTATGAAGCATTACTCTTACTCCTTGTTTCAAGAGAGCTCTGAGAAACTGTCCAGGGCTTTTTAACAAATTAAGATGAAAATGGCATGTTTTGGTTCATTACTTCCTGTTTGTCCTGAAGTTTCAGTGCACAGTCTTTGTAAACATGGAGTTATTTTTGTACTAATTCTGTGATTTCAGTAAGGGAATGCTCTAAACCACTTGCAAAGTCTTGCAAGTTTAGTTACAGAATTAATTGAGATAAGACTCGTATGTAATTTACATATACATATTTTAATGACATACTACATTATGTATTTATAAATTAGTCAAGTCTGATCAGCTGAGAGTGACAGATATCAAATTTTGTCCTATAATCATTCAATTACAAAGAGATTCTGTCACACTGCTTGAGAGAGGTGTAATTGTGGCTGTTGGTAAGAGTTCAGGTGTGTTTGAGTGTATGAAATCGCTGCTAAATCCAAACGCAGTGTTGAAAATTGACTGGACTGCTATTTTTTTCCCTTTTTTTAATAGTTTACATCTTTTCACTGCATAGTACTAGGATGATCAACATAAAGAAGATCTCTCATGTATATCTACTGCTTGCTTAGTGCTGTGAGTAGTAATAAGCACAAAAGACAGCTGTGTAATGTACTGAAATAAACATTATGTATAAATGTTCCAAATTGTACCATTTAAATCTGAATTAGACCTGAAACACAATTTTAGAAATGAAAGCTGCTTTTCCAGTGAAGGCTGTGCAGAGCTGCTTCAGGACTGGTGCTGCCTCCTCCACCATCACTAATGGTAAAACAGAGAACAGGCAGAGTGAGATTCTTGTTTGTGCCAAGTACATTTGAGTAGCAAGTTTGCAGACACTGCATCACGTAAGAGAGAAGCAGTGCAGAGGATGGCAGAGTTCTCCCCCATGTGCTGCTTGCTTGGAGTGTTCGTATGATTTCGACTTCCTGCTTATTCTGTTTGAGTGCTGCTGCTGCAAATGAAAGACTGCAGAGGCTTTGATGGCCTCTCCTGATCCAAGTGGGAATCGGTGACAATGCATTTTGAAGAGTTCGCTTGTTTGGTAGAGATCTCATTCAAAGATCACCTATTTTTAGTTCCAAGCCTATAATACAGGGCTGCTTAATTTCACTCAAGCTGTGTGACATAACCTGGGTTGTTTTTATGCTGCAGGTATGTAATAGTGGAGTGTGAAGACCAAGACACTCAGCAGAGGGACCCAAAGACTCATGAAATGTACTTGAACGTGATGCGAAGGTTTAGCCAGGCTTTGCTGAAGGTAATATATCTGTGATAGGAATGCATAGCGGTTTGGGATAGGCACGTGTAATTTTATTGTGTATTTTATTTAACGTGAGGTTTTAGAAACCTTCCATTTCTGCCTGAATTTTGAGCTTGCAGCAAACCAAAAACGCTACATAAAAAGAAGCAAATATTAAGAACTGTGTTACTGCTTTTCCTGTTAGGGAAAAATATGCTGTGACTAAAATGTGTGTAATCAGTCTGTTTATTTACTGTTTCTTTATTGGAAGCACTCTCCTTAAAAATGCAAATTGAGACAAAAGACCTGTCTCTCGTTTCGAAGACACTGTTGTTCTGTGTTTCAGCAGCAGAGGGTGCTGGTGCAGCGGGTTAAAAAGCAAAACCAAAAAGCCCACAAACTTTAGAGAATTGTGAGCAATAGTTTATAGCAGATGTGCAATCTTGTCCCGAATTTAATCCACCACACGCTTCATATTAATTCTGATTTTAGGAATGCTACTGCAATCTGCCTCTTATGCCTCATAAGAATATCCTGTGAGTTTGTCATTACTTACTAACTTTGGCTGCGTGAATAGGTTTGTCATGCATGGCTGTGCCTCACTGAAATTGTTGATATAAATTGAAGTGTACTGGTAGGTCAGATAATTGATTGCCAGCTACGGTGGTTCTGATTGTGTTTTACAGAAAATACCTTTCAAAATGACAGGAAATTGATCATTATTCACTTACCTTCCTGAAAGCCCAAAGGTCTATGAATAAAGGAATAATTTCTAGGTAAAATAATTACAGCACAAAGAACTAATTTTGTTTCTTTCAATTCACGTAGGGTGATAAGTCTGTCAGAGTTATGCGTTCGTTGTTGGCAGCCCAGCAGACGTTTGTAGATCGGCTGGTTCATGTAATGAAAGCAGTGCAGCGTGAAAGTGGGAATCGTAAGAAAAAGGTAACTAAAGGATTGAAGAAGTTATCTCTGACTAGAATATGACAAAAGGAACATTAGCTTTTCACTAAAAATCCTTGCCATTGAGATTTAAAATTGATGTCCTTCCTTTCTGTAATAATATTAGCTAAAGTTAAACTTTGAAGGAGTTTAGATGGACTGAAGTTTTAAAATGTTATGAACATTCTTAGTTGAAATGCAGAATTAAAAATCTTAGGCTATTTTGACAAAAAGAAGGTGTGAGAATAATTGAATAGCTGATGATATAACAGAGAGCAAGCTGTGGGGGACGTGGGAAGGTCATAGGGGTTATTGTGATGTGAGAATTACGCCAGAATAGATAACGCAGTTTGCCTAGCAGCAAGGTTACATATCTTGCAAGAACAGCAATATTATTCCTTTATAAGGTATGTCTTTAGCAGAACTTTGCTTTCTGCTATGCCTTGAGGAAAGAGATTTCCTTCGTAGGTGCATTTTTAAGAAAGTTTGCCCTCAGTTAAAATATTTTAAGTCAGTTTGACCAGACGGGGTGTGGAGGAAGCAGCAACTCCAAAGGGGTTTCTAGTAATGAATCTTCTTTATTTCTGACACCTATTAGTGCTTTGAAACATGGAGGTTTTGGAGTGTAATGATTTTTATAGTTTTCTTTTTTAAATCTGTGAGGTATATTTGTTCAGGAAAATGAAACACATAGGCACTACATCATTGTAATGAAATTATGTGAATGTTCTGTGTATCAGTAATAGAGGCATAATCATTAAAAGACAAGGAGGGCTTTTCAGTTTGTAAGAATGTATTTCCTGCTATCATCCTGCTACTTGTGCAGGCAATTTAGAAATAAATTTTTGTAAGACTATTATATCTGGCACTTATAAAACCACTTGACTATACCCAGAGCGGATGGAATATCTGCTTCCTTATTCCAATTACTGCGTATGGGTGATTTTTGTTTCAGTGGATTCTAAGAGGGAAGCCTTGATTCTTTAGAAGAGTTAAGCATTTAATCTATTGGATTTTTATTCTTAATACATCCTGTGTTAAAAGACTTTTTAACTGTTCATATATGGCCAGTATGTGTTTTATGGCTGTGGTGGGTGTTTCTCTAAAATACATTTTTATTCTTATAGAATGAGAGGCTTCAGGCATTGTTGGCTGATAATGAAAAGATGAATTTAGCAGATATGGAACTGATTCCACTTCCTCTGGAACCTCAAGTGAAAATTAAAGGAATAATCCCTGAAAAAGCCACACTATTCAAGGTAAATGAGATCTGAATAGCTGAAACACAAGCAAACTCTATGACCACTACACTTAGTTTAAAATTTTAGGGGACTGACACTGTGAAGACAAAATATAACCTCTTAAAGTGATTAAACAACTAACATTCTCTTAAAGTGGTTCTTTTTGTGAAACTCTTTATTTGAAGTGTTAAAACTGTAGAGCTGCTTTTAGAAGACTGATGCATTTTAGAAGGTCTATGAAGTCCCCAAGCTCAAGTCCTGCTTCCTAGTTCAGAATTTCTCTGAAGTTAGACTGTGTTCAGCAGAAAAGGCACCTATGATCAGAATCATAAAAATCAGGCCAGGTGTGCTGCATCTCAGCTTGATGCATGTCAGTGGCACTGCGAAGTAAAACTTCAATTAGTTGAGATTGGGAAGGAGCAAGGAGATCCATTTAATGCAGCTGCAGTGGGCTCAGAGGTAGAATCATGAAATCATTAGGGATTGGAAGGGACCTCAAAAGATGGTCTACTCCAGTCCCTCTGCCACAGCATTATCACCCAGACCAAGTCATACCGTCAGGCTGGGTTAGAAGGGACCACAGGATCATCCAGTTCAAGCTCCCCTACCATGGGCAGGGACACCCCACCCTGGATCAGGCTGGCCAGAGCCTTATCCAGCCTGGCCTTAAACACCTCCAAGGATGGGGCCTCCACCACCTTCCTGGGCAACCCATTCCAGGTAGGTCCTGTATCCCTATGGCTGGTGAATCATTGCACCAGTCCTTAGGTCCAGCACTTATGAACTTATGACCACCCTTTAGTGTATTTCTCAATATACTGTTGAAAGGACTGGGTTTATTTTGCTTCCTGTACTACCTGATATTTAAGTTATTCCCTGTGTCCATGACATAGGACCTCTCTATAATTCCAGTTCACACAAGTGACTGTGATCTATTTTTAATACGTCCAAAATGTGCTTTACATATCAGGCTTTGCTGTTGCTTAAGAAATGTACGAGCTACTGTGATAACCAGTGCTAATACATCACCTTTACTGGGTCATAAATATATTCCATTCAGTAGTTTCAAACTTTGACCTGCTGCTTGTTGACTGCATTTTGATTAGTGTTTACTGAAAATCGGAGATGAACTCTTCAACATGGCTTCCCACCACACCATGCTTGGTTTTCCAGTTTGGGTTTCCTGCTTTGTCTAGCAGTTAGTCTCTTTATAGAGTCAACTTCTGAGGTGAAAATAGTTTAAGGATTTTGGGAAGCATGTTTGCAAAAAGACTACTGGAACAGCAGAGTAAAACTGGAGAATGAATCTTACGAGGAGAGGTTCAGAGAACAAGGTTGTTTAGTTTGAGAAAGAGTAGGTTTAGGGGAGACCTCTTTTGCTCGCTACAACTATCTGAAAGGACCTGGTGGAGATGTTGGTGCTAGTCTCTACTCGCAGGTAATTAGTGACAGAACAAGAGGGAAGGGCTTCAAGCTTCAACGGGACAGGGTTAGAGCAGACATCAGGAAGAAGTTCTTCACAAAGAGAGTGGTTAGGCACTGGAATGGGCTGCCCAAGGTGGTGGTTGTGTCCCCATCCCTGGAAGAGTTTAAACGTCACTTAGATATAGTGTTTGGGGATCTGGTTTAGGGATGAACTCGTAGAGTAGGGTTGAACTTGATGATCCCAAGAGTCTTCTGCAACCTGAATGGTTCTATGATTCTTTGATTGTCTTCCATCAGGACAATCAAAGTCAGGTAGACTTACATACTGGCCTTCTGTAGCTTTGCAGAAGATTAGGACCAAGATTGTTTCAAAATCACAGATTATTTTGATTTTTTGACTTTGAAGGGTCATGTATTCCCATTTATCTCATTCTGTACTATGGGACAAAAAAGAAACCTGAAGAGGGAAAAATGTCTAATTTTTGGTAGTCTGGAACATCACATGGCATCTTTTGTAGGGCCATTTAAAGAAACATTTTTTTCCTTTAAGTAAGTAACTTAACAATTTTGAAACATTCACTGCATGTGAAAATCTAATGTAACTGCACAACTACTGAACTCTGTGTCCTTGGTTATATTTTTCTGTTTCAGTTCTGAGGGAGGGGAGTGACTTGATCAGTTACAGTAGATTAAATCATTCATATACGTAATTGAAGCCCTTCAACCCACTTTATGCAGAGAAATTGCAAACAATCAAATTGCCTTTCTCAAACAACAATGTAAAAAGGCATTCTTGCTTTTGCTAAATAGATTAAGGGAGCAATTAATAGTTGAGGATGTCTTGCCCCTAGCATTTTCTTTGATGTTCAGCCTGTAATTGTGTCTCTTTTTCATCTGGTCAGTTTAAATTCAGTTTGTTGTGACCTTTTGCATAGTGCTTCTATGTTGACTGGAACTGCATGCATACAAACACAACCTGAATACTTCTTTCTCTTGCTGGGAGGGGGTGCGGGATACAGTATGAGGCTTCACACTCCTTGCTAAAAAGAAGGAAAGCCTTAAGGTGTTTGTTGTTTTGTTGGTGTTTTTTTTAAAGCACACCTAAGTCATACTTCTGGTAACTGGAAAGTGTGTGTTCTGTTTAGACACGTCAAGGGAGGTTATCCTTCCCCTGTATTCAGCACTGGTTAGACCACACCTGGAGTGTTGTGTTCAGTTCGGGGCCCCTCAGTTTAAGAGGGGTGTTGAGGTGCTGGAACGAGTCCAGAGAAGGTCAACTCGAATGGTAAAGGGGCTGGAAGATAAGCCCTGTGAGGAGAGGCTGAGGGAGCTGGGTTTGTTTAGTCTGGAAAAGAGGAGTCTCAGGGGTGATCTTATTGCTGTCTATAACTATCTGAAAGGTGGTTGTAGTCAGGCAGGGGTTGATCTTTTCTCCCTGGCCACTGGGGACAAGACAAGAGGTCATAGTCTTAATGTCCATCAGGGGAGGTTTAGACTTGACATTAGGAAAAGATTTTCCACTGAAAGAGTGATCTGGTTTTGGAATGGGCTGCCCACGGAGGTGGTTGAGTCACTGTCCCTGGAGGTATTCAAGGTTAGGCTGGATGAGGAGCTGAGTGGCATGACCTAAATGTTAGGATTACTGGGTTTATTTGGATTCAGGTTGGACTGGATAATCTTTAAGGTCTTTTTCCAACCTTATCATTACTGTGATACTGTGACAGTGAGTTAATTGCTTGTAGAGCTTTAGAATTACTTCTTCAGACTTGAGAGACACAAGAAGAGGTCTGACTCTCACTGCCACACTGTTGGTATTCAAATTCTAAACTTTTTTGTACCTGAATATGATTCTTGTGTTCCTGTGACCTGATACTTTCCTGATTCACTTCTGAGCTACAAAGCAATAATCAAAGATTTTGGAACTCCCAATCCCTAATGTTCTATGATTCTGTGAACTCCACTGCAGCAGCGTAGGAGCTGAATAGAACAAATTTCCTTTTCCAGAGTGCCTTAATGCCTGCTCAGTTATTTTTCAAGACAGAGGATGGAGGCAAATATCCTGTAATCTTTAAGCATGGTGATGATTTACGTCAAGATCAACTCATCCTTCAGATTATTTCACTCATGGATAAGGTGAGAATGATGAATCCATGACCTTGTCCCTCAGTGTTCTTGATTTTCTTTGTTGAGAGTAAGACTGTAAAGAGGTGCTAACAGAGCCGTGTGGCTAACATAGTTCGTGTTTCTCAGATCTTAGCTGGCTTTTGTCTTTTCTGTGCAGATGATTCCACTTAGATCTAAATTTTTTAGTAAGTAAAAGAATTGAAAACAAGTGTTTGCTCACTACTGATTTCAGTGAAGAACGGTGTGGTCAATGTCCAGTATGCATTGCTTTTAGAAACAGAAGCTGCCTTTCTGTGGCATTCATCTTTGCTCTTGGGTGTTGCTTTTTTCCAGTTATTAAGAAAAGAGAATCTGGATTTGAAACTGACACCATATAAAGTGCTGGCAACTAGTACAAAACATGGTAAGAATACTTGTGTTTCCTAGAAGTACTGAACCTTCTCCCTGTGTTGCTAGTTCGTGTTAAGGGACACTACTTTCATGAGAGGTGATTCTCTTAGTACAGCATTCAAAAAAAGGAGCTCAGATATGTAAGGAATTCTTTTTACAATATAAGTTGTGGAAGTAAACAGCATGAGTGGCAACAATATTGTGTAGGTGACTCAGATGTCTTCCTAAAGAAGCGTGGTTTGGGTTTTAGAGTATGTCTCAATCAGAAATCTCATCTTTGCTGCTAATTTGCTGTATGATACTGGACCAGCCCCTTTTAATACTCCTATTTATATGTTTTTTCCATGAAAATGAGGAATAAACAAGACAAAACAATATCAAACTTGATTATGCCTTTATATACGTTCTAGGGAAATACTTATTTTGAAAACTAATGTGTTTGAGAATTGAGAATTGTGTTTGTGCGTTGAGAATTTTCTTGTTTTTGTTGTTTTCTGTCACAGGGTTCATGCAGTTTATTCAGTCAGTACCAGTTGCAGAAGTTCTTGCTACTGAGGAAAGTATACAGGTACGTGGTAAGAGGGTGTTTTTTTAGTCATTTGCTGTTCAGACAGTATGAATTGCAGATTTAGACCTCATACAGTCTTCAGTCTCTCAACTGAACTTATTGTCTGTTGGTAGAAGACAAATTGCAGCTTGAAACATCAAAGTATTTACAGTAGATGTTTTGCCTGAAAAGTATATTTAAATCACCACATGTCCGAAAAGTTATAGTATTTAAATAGTCAACATCAGAAGTAAATTATAAATTCTGACTTCAGTGAGTGGAGGATGCAGGACACTCCCCTCCTCTTTACTCATTTTTTTTTAAGTGTTCCTAGCTGAGGAGAAATGTAATGAACTATAACAAGGGCAGTGTAGAGTCTGGCATCTGGGAAAACAACCCCAAATACCAGTCTAGGTTGGGGACTGACCTG
>VXBP01006236.1:152261-170237 GCA_013400115.1 Rhinopomastus cyanomelas | reverse complement strand
CCCTGATGAAGAAAGGCTGAGGGAGCTACGTATCTTGAGTTTGGAGAAAAGGAGACTGAGGGGAGACCTCATTAATGTCTATAAATATTTGAATGGTGCAAGGAGGATGGAGCCAGGCTTTTCTCAGTGTGATTTAATGATAGGGCAAGAGGCAGTGGGTGTAAGCTGGAACAGAGGAGGTGCTATATAAATATGAGAAGGAACTTCTTCACGGTGTGAGTGACAGAGCACTGAAATGGGCTGCCCAGGGAGGTGGTGGAGCCTTCTTCTCTGGAGATGTTTAAAACCCACCCGATTATGTTCCTGGGCGACTTGATCTAGATGATCGTGCTGTGTCAGGGGGATTGGAATACATAATATTTCAAGGTCCCTTCCAATCCCTAATGTTCTGTGATTCTGTTATTTCTATTCATTCAGTACTTTTGGCTTGATGGCTTGTCGGAGTGGGTTTTAATGATGTTTTTAATGGAATGGTTTAATAGTCTGTTCATACAATTTTTGAAGTCTGTTTCCCTGCACTGTAGATGCACAGTAGATGTATAGGCGCTGATGCTATCTTCTTTCTTTTTTAAAAGTTATTTTTCCTTTGTTCATCAAACTTCTGTAAATGTCCTAGAATTGAGACGGGACCTATAACTGGATAGTGGCAGACAAAATTAATGCTAGTTTCAGTCAGAGCACATGAGGTCGATAGCAGAGCTCAGCTGGTTGTGATAAATACAGTTAGATGAAAACACACCACTTTGCCATATAAGATATGTAGCTAATAGGTTCATTTTACTGAAAATACAGCATGTTTGTGTTGGATTCAGTTTGCCACAGTACCTTTTTGGTCGTTTTTCTTGAAGTTTTCATTTTTTCATAGCTCAGTAGCTGGGAGCCAAAATAACAGGTCCTAGCCACATTACTAACCTAACCCTAACACGTACTAAAAATACAGTCATTAAAACATGATTATTATCTGTCATTATAATTTTCTTAACACATTAGCATACCAATTGCCTGTTGTTTAAAAAAAAACTTACAATTAATTAGACAGTGATCAGTATCAAGATGCTTAAGTTTACTGAGCTTTCCGTTCTGTAACGGTTGTGGTAAGCTACAGCTACATGTTCAAGAACTATCAGTTTATAAAGTTTTCTTGGCAATCCTTTGTAATCTTGGAAACGTACTGAAGGACTGCAGGGTGTTCTGGAGAAGAGAGGACTCTGGAGAGACCTCACAGCAGCCTTCTAGTACCTGAAAGGTACCTACAGGAAAGGTGGCAGGGGACTTTTTATAAGGGACTGTATTGATAGAACATGAGTGAATGGTTTCAAGCTGAAAAAGGGCAGATTTAGATTGTATATTAGGAAGAAATTCCCCCCCGTTAAGGTGGTGGAGTAATGTAGATGTGCAGGAAAGAAAAGGTGTTTTACCTTCCATCAACAATCTTAAAATTCTACCTCATGTTTTAGAAGTACTTGTGTTCCACCCTCTACAGTTCAGCGCTTGGATGGTCGGAAGTCTGCTCATGGTTTTTCTGTTTGTTTGGATTTCTATTTTTTTTTTTTTCCTCATTTTATGTACAGCATGTAAAATCTTGGAACACTGAAAGTCAGTCTCTGTACGCTGTGAACCAGTTAAAAATGTCTGCATTTCACTTAAGGATTTTATTTAACAGAATCTTTCTACTCTCACCTTTTACAACACATCTCGTAAGCAAAGATAATTAAAGCTTTCTGCAGACCTCAGAACGGATACATGTTAGACTGTTTTTCCAGTAAAACTGCTTAAACTTGCAGGTACCTTTGTTCAGTACCTTATTCTTTAGTTATGTTTTGCCGTGGTGAAGAAAATACGAGTTTTCTTCTGAGTGATGAGAAGGACTATTGTGGCCTTTTCCACATTTCAAATGTGACATTTCCATTTGATGACTTAAATTTTCCTTCCAAACTCAGTCATGGTTGGTTGCGTAGAGGGCATTTAAGGATTATAAACCTAAGGATATCCCAAATATAGGTATTAGTTAAGACTCTTGGTTGTGTTTTGTGTTTTGTTGATCTGGCCTGAACAGTTTCCTGTGTAAGTATT
This sequence comes from Rhinopomastus cyanomelas, assembly GCA_013400115.1. NCBI lineage: Eukaryota > Metazoa > Chordata > Aves > Bucerotiformes > Rhinopomastidae > Rhinopomastus > Rhinopomastus cyanomelas. The sequence continues at coordinate 168,164 of VXBP01006236.1, read as the reverse complement.
TACCCTCGTGGTTACTAACAGCTTTTCAATATGTTGGGGGTTCTTTTCCTGAAGCTGTTAGGAAAAAAAAACCTGCTCTTCAATTTGAATTTCGGTTCTTGTTTCTGTTGAGTCTTAAGTATACAATGAATAAGAAATAATCACAGAATCACAGAGCATTAGGGATTGGAAAGGATCTTGAAAGATGCAATATAAAAGTAATTAAGACCTTAGTAGGTGTTTTGGGAGGAACTGTTAGTTTAGCAGGTTGTAGTAGTGACTATTTGAGGTCTTGATGTAAATATTTTCTCTATTGGTTCTAAAGATCCTGTGTCAGATGATGTAGAATAACTAAATATGTTGATGACTTCCCCTCCAGAACTTCTTCAGAAAACATGCACCTAGTGAGACTGGCCCGCATGGAATAAGTGCAGAGGTGATGGACACCTATGTTAAGAGCTGTGGTAAGTTAGTCTTACAGTAACTTCAGTACAGTGTAAAGAACAGGTATTAAGGCATTCAACATAAACTACATTAAGACATCTCAGTTTAGATGACTGCAGACAGGGCATTGTGCTTGTACTTGCTGTCAAATCCCTGTGAAAAGAAGTGCTCTGAGTCTGGCATGTCATAATACAATTGCTCTTTTCTTCAGCCCTCTTTTTGTTCTCCTTAAAGGGCACTTTGACTTAAATACTCTTTGCTTTCCAGCAGTAATTTTAATGCTCAGCATCATGGCATGGGGTCTTTATAATTCACAGATTAGTGAATCATTTATATAAAAATAAATTGTCTCTATCTTTCTTAAAAGTATCTTAATGTCATTATTGAATAAATTTAGGCCTTTAGTGTTAGACACGTAATTATTAACAAGAAATTAACAAACTTCAGAATTTTCATTTGTTACTTCAAATCTGCTTGGTAGTCCTGATAATCTTGATTTCTTCAGTGTCGCAACCTCTGCAGCCAGTCCCTATGGCATATTCATTACTAGTGAACATGAACCAAGATAAAGTCAAAAGCTACTGCTAATAGTGTGAAACCTTTTGCTTACACTGATGTTTACAATTTGCTTGTTACAGCTGGTTATTGTGTAATTACTTACATCCTTGGAGTTGGAGATAGACATCTGGATAATCTTCTGCTAACAAAAACAGGTAATTCTTTTTAGCAATGGTAGTTATTAATTAGCAATAGCTTTATAACAACATTTGTTTGATTTCTAAAGTGTTGGTACAGTTTTGCTCCACTCTGTAACCCACTGATTATTGAAGGCTGAGGGAGGTGGGACTCTTTAGTTTGAAGAAGAGGAGACCGCGGAGTGACCTCAGTATTGTCTGTAAATATGTGAAAGGTGGGTGTCAGGAGGATGGAGCCAGGCTCTTCTCAATGTCATCTAGTGATAGGATGAGGAGTATTGGGTGTAAGCTGGAACGTAGGAGGTTTCTTAAAAATATGAGAAGGAACTTCTTCACGGTGAGAGTCATGGAGCACTGGAACAGGCTGTGCAGGGGGTTTGTAGAGTCTCCTTCACTGGCGACATTTAAAACCTGCCTGGATATGTTCCTGTGCAGCTTGATCTAGGTGATCCTGCTGAGGTAGGGATGACTAGATGATTTTTCAAGGTCACTTCCAGTCCCTAATATTCTGTGATTCTGTGACTTTAGCTCTAGTTGAGATTAGGTACGGTTTTTTAAACTTTCTCTAAAAGCAATGAGAAGAACATTCTCTTTACTGTCCTGCTCATTGCAGACTCATAGCCTGGGGAGTGAAGGCAGCAGAAGCTGCTGTTTAATGAAGTGCATCCTTTAGTTTACAGCAAAACCTGTGTGTCTTGAAAGTTCAGAGTAGCTGATGTGTGTTTTGATAATCCCTAACTGGTTTTAACATTTTAAATGTTATATTTGTTACCATCTTCATGGATTAATAACAGACCAGTTAGGGTGAATATTCTGGTGACTCTAAATTAATACAGGATTCATGTATTCCTACATGAAATAAAGGATTTAAAAATAAAACTGCTTCATCTATTAGAATTAATACTTTGGGATGGAGGGAAGTTCAGGTGTTTTTGTTAAAAATGAGATTGCCTGTAGCTGCATGAACTTCACAGAGTTAATAAAAGATTTTCTTGTTGGGGAAAGAGAACATTCTCATTGGTTTATTGTTTGTTTGGTGTTTTTTTTTAGTTGCCTGCTGGTTTTTGAACAGTAGCCAATGTTCAAGCAGTAAGACTGGAGGAAATGGCTGCAAGCTACACCAGGAGTGGTCTAGCTTGAATATTAGGAAGAATATATTTACTGAAAGGGTTGTTACACATTAAATAGGCTGCCAAGGGAAGTAGTGGTGTCACCATCTTTTTGGGGGTATTTGAACTCACAGAAAGTCACAGTCTGTTACGGGTTCAAAGGGACCTCAAAAGATCATCTAGGTCCAAATGCCCCCTGACAGAGCAGGGACGTGTAGATGTAGTGTTGAGGCGCGTGTTTTAGTAGTGAACTGGCAGTGCTGGGTTCATGGTTGCACTTGGTGATCTTAAAGGTCTCTTCCAACCAAAGATACTCTTTGACTGTCTGAACTTCAGTTTCCCACATGAGTTCCGATGCCTTGAATTACCTCCATTACACAGACATGAAAGCTGAATTGTGGTTAAGTGATTATTACAAAATTAAATGTTTACTGAATGAGAAGCTTGTTGCTTGCGGCAGAGACATGTCCACGCTGAAGGTCTGCTGGCGTAAAGATAAGGCTGAAGCATACATTGCTTTAATACAGACTGCTCTGTGTGGAAAATTAACTATTAGGCCTTGATTAGGGTAGAAGACCTTGCTCTAAGCACATGGTGGATCAACTACAGCAAGAGTATTTTTCCTTATCTGCTAGGAAAATACATAAATGAGCACTTAAAATTCTGTTGTGAGAGGTCTCTGTCTCTGATGACAGGTCTAAATCTTTTGATAGCGCTCAGAGCAGTAAGACCTGCGTGTTAGGGCTTGAGACAAAGTGGGTCATACAGCAGCACAAGGGCTGTTTGCCTCTAAGTAGTGCAGCAGAGGGCAGTGAACATCCATGGCACAATCTCAGTCCAAAACTGTTTTCATCTGCTACCTGTACTCCATCACATGCCGAGAGAGGCTTTTTGAGCTATCAAGAGAATTTCTTACATTCCAAGTACAACAGAGACTTGCTACAAAGGCTTGTTTCTTGCTACTGAGAATCCATTAGACTTTAAGTTGAAAAAAGTTAACTTCATTCTTCTCTTGAAGAATGGAAGCTGTAAGTACCTTTCTTCGAAATTGTGTGACCGTATATATGCATCCAGCCTTGATGATACTTATTTGATGAATTGAAGCTTTCCAGTAGAGTGAGGAATGCTGAGTACCAGCTGTGCATTCACTTACTTTTCTTAGGTTTAAATGGCAATGTAATTGACGTGTGATTTATTCTTCAATCTCAGAAAGGGTTGGCAGGTAAAGTAGCAGAGATCTCAACAGTTCTGTGTGTGAGATGACACCATGTGTTTGTACTTTCAGCACTCTTCAGTTAAAACCGTCTATACTAAAGCAAGTTTGAAGATGAAAAATACAGTAAAACTACAGGATTCAAACTTTGCTCGACATCAATGTTTAGATAAATAAGTTGATAAATGCAGTTATGAATGATACAAACTACCATAGTATACAAAATAAAGTGGATTTCATAAATACCCAACAAAAAAATAAAACTAACCCATCCTGTTATCCTTTAAACCTCTTTCTCCAACTCCAGTTTTAGTAATGCCTACCAGAAAGTGTAAACTAAAATGTTTTGTAAAGTACCATACAGTATTTTTCATTTAACAATATATATCTGACATCTTTTTTTTTCTTACAATATGCCTGCATGGGGTGTGTTTTGAGAACAGACAGTTTGAGGTGTGAGTGGGGAAGGAAATCATAGTGCTTAGTGCAGGCTGGGCCCTTATCCTTTGTGTGGGTGACAGGAATAAACTTTACCTCTAGCTGTTGGTGCATACTGAGTTTAAACCCTGTATCCTGAATAAGTCCTTAACAATTCATGTTACTTTCTTCCTTTTTGTGGAATCTCAGGAAAGTTGTAACATGTAGATGATGAAAAGGGTGACAGGAAATCAGGCTTTACAGTTACTTTTTCATCGTGGAAGTTGCTTTGTTAACAAAGGATAAATTTTGACAGTAACATCAGGACTTGCTGGGACAGCCAGGAAACTATCACATCCATCCATCTACCAATAGATGGTAGATCATCAGAGGAGTCAGATTTAAGATAGGAATTCACTTAAAATACTCAACAAAATTGCGCTTTCTCTAAACGAACCCAGTTGAAATAATAGTGGCAGTTGCAGTTTTCAGAAAATACATTGAAATTCAGAGCTTGGAGCTTATTGTGTTTTGATTGGGTTGCAGGTTTTTTTTCCCCTCTTTCTGAAAGTGGGAATAGATTAACTTTCAAATAATTTATAAGGCTTTATTACCTGCTAAAAGACAATTGCCACAAGATTTATTTTAGTTTAATTTGCTTTGCCTTCAACATTTCATTTAAGGATTTCAGTGTTCTGTGCAGGTTTTCAGTAGTTTTTCCTAACAGTCCTCTTGTGAAAGAAAGCAATTTCTGTGCTGCTATATGGGAACTTTCTCCTGTACTAAAATCCAGGCATTAGCAGTAAAAGTGATGGACAAATCAGCCTTTCCAGCCGCAGGCAGATGTTATTGGCTATTGCAAGCACCAGATATCAATTTTTAGTCTCCACAAGTCCATGCTTCACTTAATCAAAGATCACTTCCCTCTGAAAAGAACTCAGATGGACTTTCAAATCCCTTGTGCCCTCACTGCTCGTCAGAGAAACTTTCTGCGTTTGATGCCATTTCCTTCACCTCCCCAAGGACCTGTCCTCATTATTCCATATGTTAGAGAACCAGGTGTTCACTAGAAATTTTATTCAGCCTTATAAAAAATGATAAAAAAAGCTCACAATCACATAACAGCATCATCTTTTCAATCTTGAACAAAATAATTTTGTATGTTTTTGCTATGTTCTTGCATATCTCACCCTCTTCCAGTCAGTAAATGCCTTGTGTCTTGATTTTTTCCTACTTTAAGTGGGGAGTAGGGAGTTTTTGTTTTGGCATTGTTTTTTAAGGTGTGAGACTCTACTTTAAGACTTTATTGCAGAGATTTTTCCTGTTTTCTGAAAAAGTGCTAATGTCATCCTTTAGGCAATAAGGAGTGAGCCACTGTAGATACTGAAACATCAGAAATGTTTCTCCTTGAACTGTACATAAGTGCCTACATATAGACTTGATCTAGGTGATCCTGCTGTTGCAGGGGGATTGGACTAGATGATCTTTTGAGGTCCTTTCCAATCCCTAATCATTCCATGATATAGTCCTTCTTAGCCTCAGAATGGGGTATGAAGTAATCTTGAGTGTTTGATGAATTTATTTTGTTTCGTGTTCTCAGATGCCTAAAATTGCCTGTTTTTTATAAGGACCTCAAGTTTATGAAAAGGTATCTGAAGGTTTTAGTGTCAAAATACTAAAAATCCAAGGCCTAGCCCTACAAGAATGTGAGTAGTACAGATGGTAAAACCTGTTTCATCTGTTCTCTTAAGCAACTTCACTTTTAGCTGAAAACCACTCAAATGAAAACCTCACCAATATGGTTTAGCAGTCATTTGGGGACAGTAATAAACCAGAACTAAAAGGACAGTTTTGTCTTTAATTTATGAACATATCTAGTAATTAGGAACCCTTCAAATTATGATGTAATAAAAAGAGTAGGAATTACTGCTTGTATCATAGAATCATAGAATCATTAGGGATTGGAAGGGACCTCAAAAGATCATCCAGTCCAATCCCGCTGCCACAGCAGGATCACCTAGACCAAGTCACACAGGAACACATCCAGGCAGGTCTTAAACATCTCCAGTGAGGGAGACTACAGAACCACCCTGGGCAGCCTGTTCCAGTGCTCCGTCACCCTCACCATGAAGACATTCCTTCTCAGGTTGATGTGGAACCTTCTGTGTTCCAGCTTACAACCATTGGCCCTTGTCACTAGATGACACTAACAAGATCTTGGCTCCAACCTCCTGACACCCACCCTTCAAATATTTATAGTGAGAGTGATAGAGCATTGTCACAGGATGCTCAAGGAACCTGTGGAGCCTGCATCCCTAGAGATACTCAGAAACCTTCTGGACTTGGTCCTGGTACTGCATGGCTGTGCTCAGCCGGGAGATTAGTTCTCTTGGTGTCCACTAGAGGGCCCTTTCAGCTTCAACCATTCTGTAAGATAAAGGTATTAAAAAGTTATCTGCTGGATTCAGATGGAAAGGCATGCTTCTTACCAACCAAACAGCACAACTTTCAGGAACTTTGAAATGCAGACTACACATATTTTCTGACACTTCAGCACTAAGAAATTCACTCAACACCTACCAAAGTAAGATGCCGATTCTCCTGTAGACTGTTTTTCAGCTGTGAATGGCTAGACAAAAAGTGCTAATCAAACTCAAGGCTGACAAATTTCAATTAATATTGTTTTGAGGAGCTGTTCTCTTGAAGAAAAACACGTGTTTAAATTGACAAAAACATAATTCATAAGTTGTTACTGGCAGTTTTTGCCTCCATCCTTACAGCTGTTTATAGGAACGATGGATAAGTTAGGAGACAATATGCTCTTCACGGTGAAAGTCATTCTTACAGAATAAATATTCTGAACGTAATTTGTATCCTCTTAAATTACATCTTCAGTACAGTAATTTCTAGATCAAAGTGATTTTTTTATTTGAAGGTCAGGTGATGTACACTCATGGCTTTATATAGAGCTAGTGTGCTCCAATTCCTGTTTTTATCCTGCTCTTTATTTAGTTTAGTTTAGTATTTTCTACCTTGTCAGGTAGGTACCAGAAAATGTCTTTAGCCTTGTTCTGGTAATTGATCTAATACCGAGTGATTGTCTAATCACATTCATTAGTATCATTAAAGTAAGGTGTTCAGTGTTATGCAAGTTTGACTGGTTGCTTGAGATGTTTTATTTTTGTATTCAAGATGTTTTATCTTTGTATTCAAAGATTTCCAATCATCAGGTTTATTAACTTGATAAGTGTATTATTTATTAACAAGAATATAAACCTCACCTGATTTTCACTATTAAATATATATCCAATTTAGTTTATACATAGCAGGCTTCTGCTTTGCTTGTTCCAATTGTAGTTAAGCCAGGCTTCACTGTAGAAAGCTCCAAAACTGCTGTGCTCCTTCAAGCTGGTTGGTCATTAATGGTTTTGCAGCTTCAGGCAAACACCAAGGAAAATATTCTGTCCATGTTTTGTGGTATGGGATACTAGTTTAATTCATCTGCAGAAATGAAATTGACTTAAGTCTGTTTCTAGCACACGGATTTCAAAAATATTATATGTACTTAATGTGTTTCAATTAAAGCTTTTGACGTAGATTTTAAGTCAGCCCAAAATTCGAGATTTTGAAGTACAGCTAGGGAAACTGATGCTAAAGCAGGATGGTGTCATCTTATATTTCCTTTTCTACTTCATTCCTAAAACTGCCTGAGTATATGATATCTATCTAATTAATTTATATGAATGTATATCAGCCAGCTATTACAATGTTTTTAAGTGTTTTAAATTCAACTTTGTTACCCATTTAAATTCCTAATTATCGCCTCATTCCCTATCTCCTGAGTAAACTAAAAAGAAAGATTTAATTACTGCCACAAGAGTTACTGTTTTATTCAAACTGTTATCTCTTGACTCTTCAAGGTGACAGTTTGAATAACTTAACAGAAAAGAAGATACCACACCAAACTTCTACAAAAAATGTGTAACTGAACTTAACAGTGGGAGAATGTTGTTTAAATCAAAAAGATAGTGTAGAAAATGAACACTAAAGTCACTCTGCAGCAGCTTGAAAAAAGATATTAAAGGAAAGGATATTTTTGTAGCACAACTAGGTGTGCAAATGGTAGTGGTTGTGGCATTCATCAGCTAGCAGGTCCTTTGCCTGCTTAGGGACTGTCCTTGTGGTCTCACTTACAAGACTGACTGTAGTGGAATTTGTTTCTTGGGTTGAAGAAGAGTGCTTATGACAGACTTCAAGCAGCCCTCTCTAATGACAGGACATTGCTATTCAGTGATGTGGTCAAAGAGGGGTACGTAATTGAAAAAACACTGATGGTTCCATTTTTTTTAATGCAAGAGTGCTGAGCACTTAGGCATATGAAAGCATTAAAACAAATCCAGATGCTGCAAGTTAACATACTCCTTGGCAGACAGACCTCTGTCCATAATGCTATTCAGTTCCATAATTGTGAAGCAAGTCTCTGCTGTGACTTTCCAGGCAACAGTCATGGTCATAATTTTCTGTCTTCCTGTTTCAAAGATCCTGTATGTACATCTCATTTTCTTTTATAAATTGATCAGTGTAAGACTTAAATGTATTAATGTCACTGGGTAGCTTTGCATTGAATACAAAACTTACTACCTTATTGAGCTGTTGCTCAAGCACACATCACCTTTTTGTGCTGTTTAATTTACTTCCTGATTACTCATTACTGCAGGGTCCAGGAACACGATGTTTCTCTGTCCTGAGGAAATCACTTAACTGATTTTGTTTATATGGCTTGCTTTTTAATTAATTTATTTCTATATATAAATGTCTCTTGTCATATCTGCATTCTTACTGTCTTTTCAAAATGGAGCTCTGGGAAGTATAGCCCAAGACATTTTTAAAATTACACTTTCCCAACTGAAAATTCATTCGCAAAACACTTTCCAAAATGTTGCTTTAAATGGTTAATATTTTCCAATTGAGAAGTCATTGAGTCATCATGTTCCTAGAAACTGTCTTCCTAAGAATTATGAATTGTGCTACTTAGGTTTTTTTCTGATCACATTTTCATTTGCATATTTATATTACCTTCACAAAATCACTCTGGTTGGAAAAGAGCCTTGGGATCGTCAGGTCCAATCGTCTACTCTACCTTACAAGTTCACCCCTAAACCAGATCCCTCAACACCCTCATCCAAACATCTTTAAACACATCCAGGGATGGCGATTCAACCACCTCCCTGGGAAGCCTATTCCAGTGCCTGACCACCCTTGCTGTGAAAATCTTTTTTCCTAATGACAAGGCTAAAGCTACCCTGTTGTAGCTTGAACCCATTCCCTCTTGTTTTATCACTAATTGTTTGTGAGAAGAGACCAGCACCAACCTCTCCACAAGATCCTTTCAGGTAGTTGTAGAGAGTGATGAGGTCTCCTCTCAGCCTCTTCTTCAAACTAAAGAGCCCCAGCTCTTTCACTCTTTCCATGTAAGTTTTGTTCCCCAGGCCTTAAATGGTTTAGTAATCTGCATGAAGTTGCTGGTGTTCCCGTTGTTCATTTGCCACCTATTCTAACTCGCTTGCAGTACAGGACTCGTGAGAGGGAGCACAGTGAATGCTCCCTGATAAAGGTCTGAGCAGTGTGGCTGCACACAAGCTACTACTGATAGAAAGCAAGATGGTCCGGTGCATTTGACTCAAGATGCACATAAGTTTCTGTAATGTTATTGCTTCAAAACATTTACAATGTAGATGTGGGAAGATAAAGGTTGTGGCAAACCGATTTATCTCTTGCATTTTAACGTGGAAAAAGCATAAGACAGACTTGTCACAATTGAAATAGAATTTTGGATTTGGAATTGTAGTCATGTTTCTCCACTGTATTTGCAAACTTTGTATATTTTAATCTTGGACAACTCAAAAATGGCTTTGAAATCATCTTTTGTATTTAATGGCTCTAAAAAGGTTGATCTTAGGATCAGGATTCTTATATTCGCTTTGGTAAATTTAACATACAACTGAGATAACGTATTTCATGGCACATCAAGCAAATGGGGTACTAAAAGCAGTGCCGTGTGTGTGTTGATGCTTTGATTTGCTAACAAATTATGAAGAAGGCACATAGAATTAGTTGTATCTGATAGCTATCTGTGCTTTGAATATCTACTGACCAGTTTCATTCTGTCTTTGTGAATGTCATCCAAATGCTTAAAAACTGAAAAAAATAATCTCGTTCATTGTTACTGAGAATGAATTTTTAAACCAGCTTTACTTTTTTTAAAAACTGTAATTTCAAATTGTTGGCTGAAGAAGTAAAATACATAGTTTTAAGCACTACAGAACACAGGCATATCTGAGCTGCTGAGTGCCTTCAGCCCAGAAAGCCAGCCGTGTCCTGGGCTGCATCAAAAGAAAACATGACAACCAGTTGAGAGAGGTGATGCCACTCCTCTACTCTGCACTTATGAGACCCCACATGGAGTACTGTGTCCAGTTCTGGAGTCCCCAACATCAGGCAGACGTAGCTCCTGGAAGGTATCCAGAGGAGAGCAACTCAAATGATGAGAGGGCTGGAGTATCTCCTCTGTGAGGACAGGCTGAGGAAGCTGGGGTTGTTCAGAACCTCTGAGGAAACCGAGGAGGCTCCTAGGTGGCCTTCTAGCAACTTCCAGTATCTGAAAGAGAGTACAGGGAAGCCGGGATAGGGCTTTTTACACAAGTGCGTAGTGAGAGGACGAGGGGAAAGGGTTGCAGACTTGAAGAGGGAAGATTGAGTTTGGACATGAGGAATAAATTGTTTCCTATGAGGGTGGTGAGATGCTGGAACAGGTTGCCCTGGGAAGTTGTGGTAGCCTCATACCTGGCAGTGTTGAAGGCCAGGTTGAATGTGACCCTAAGTAATCTGATCTAGTGAAGGTGTCCCTGCCTGTGCAGGGGAGTTGGAACTAGATGGTCTAATGTTTCTTCCAACCCTGGCCATTCTATGATTCTAGAGATTGCAGATAAAATACTTTTTTTTTATTTTATTTCAAGTTTTGTGTCACTGGTTGATATCATGTGAAGTGTTTGCCTTTCCTTCTACAGGTAAACTATTTCACATTGACTTTGGTTATATTTTGGGTCGGGACCCTAAGCCTCTGCCTCCACCAATGAAGCTGAATAAGGAGATGGTGGAAGGTATGGGAGGCACTCAGAGTGAGCAGTACCAGGAGTTCCGAAAGCAGTGCTACACGGCCTTTCTTCATCTCCGCAGGTAACAACGTGTGTTTTCACCCTAAAATGTGTTAGAGGCACTGCAAAGCACAAGAGGAGTAAATAAATTGAGTTAAATTGAGTTAATGGAGAGAAATCGAGTTGGCTGCTTCTCCACTTGTTAGAATGGAGAAAGAGTGAGAAGTTGGTTTATGAACTGATACTACTGATGGGTTAAAAGCTGTTCAGCAGCACGAAAAACCAGTAACATGTTATTAGCAAACAGTATTGATGACTTAAGGGAAAATCGGAAAGGTTAATGTGTGTTCCATGTTCTAAATTCTGCTTGAAACTGTTTTGTGATACTGTATTTCTGATTTGTGTAGTTGTTTTTGTTGTTTAAAACTAGCTGTTTCAGTGGAAAGATCTGTTACATCCATGCAGCATTATCCATTGCACTAATTTATGTAATGATTTGCTGCAAAGATCATCATTAAGCATGGAGCATAGCAGTAATTTGGATACAAATCTAAACTGTAAATCAAAATGGGTTCATTTTTAATGCCTGGGATTGTAATTGTGGCCTCTCCAATGTTTGTTCAGTATAATAGGAAAGTATTTTTAAATGTTCCTGGATAAATATCTTTCAGCAAAGATTGCATAGGTTAATGTTAGTGTTCCCATAGCTATTAGTTTGAGCAGCTAGAAGTTAAAAATGATTAAGATAACTTGCTTATTGAAAAAAGAATAGAGGTGGAATGGCTTAGTTGTGACAGTTCTGCATGTTGACACAAACCTGTTCACAGCTAATTCTTCCGGCTAAGCAGTGTGAAATCATAACCTCTGATTGCTAAGACAAAATGCAAACTCTGTTTGTCATGTCAGTCGATTTGTTTTTCTTCTTTATTTCCCTGAGGTGCAGACAGTTCTGTACATCTTTCAAGAGCTGTATCTCTCAGTGCTGCTGTTAGAATAGGTGTTGCATCGTCAAAATAAAAACAATTTAATGCTTTTAGATGGAGAAAATAGTTGTGCTCGTTGTTCAGCATGTGATCATTGGTGTGTGTTTTCTGTTGTTTTGGAGTTGATGGGGTTTTTTTCAGAGAGTGGAGATGTTTCCCACTTGTTGTGTGTGTTTGTCAGCAATGCTCTAATGAAAAGGAACAGCCTCTGCATTCTGAGTGTGTTGCAGAGCAGATCGTGGCTGGCAGTAGAGTTTGTGTCCCACTTGGGATGTAGCAGCCTTTTAGACTTTCATTATACACGTTAAGCTTATTTAAAGGTGTTCAGGTCCTGCTGTGTGTCAGTATTTCCCTTCCTGCCAGAATTACCAGTCCGTACAGCCTCAGCAGGATCCAGCAGAGAAAAATCCAACTGCAACATTTGTGAGTTTTATTTACTCACACAAGAAGTTTGTTGCTCATCTTGCATTAGTGGTCATGTACAAAGGAGTGGGAAGAAGCTACGGACAGAAGCTGTAGTCTGGGGCTGAGATTTGCATTATATGAATGAGGGCATCCAGAAAGTTGGAGAAGAGTGGTTTTCCCCAGTTTGGGAAATGGTTGCATCACCATCCTGGACATGTTTAAAACGATAGCAGATGTGGAGCTCAAGGACATGGTTTAGTGATGGGCTTGGTAGCATAAATTTGAGTCAGTGATTCTAAAGATCTTTTCCAACCTAGATAATCCTGTGATCTTCTGCTTCAAGTGATTTTAGGCTTTTTATTTAAGCGTCAAGAACATTGAACTGTTCATTGTATGGAACAGAACCAGCTCTTAACTGGCCTCTAGACCTTCAAAACCACTTTTGCAAGTCCCCGATACTTCAGTAACCCCAGCAACTTCTAACACTTATAAGATCTTAGTCTTCTATGTGCCTTAAGATCAAAATGGACTCTCAACTGACCCAAAGTCCAGAGTCTCAAAGGGAGAACTACCAATACCAGCTAGGAACAGAGATGAGTGTAGATGTAAGATTTAAGCAGTTTTTAAGTGTTAGGTAGTACTAGTACCAGATAATAATGAAATGTCAGGATTTCCTGGTAGAATTGTGCTTTTCTACAGATACTATTTGTTGAGCAGTGCTTACTTTACAAAATAGAGCTATGGATCAGTCTCTTTGTGTAATTAATTCTTCGCACCCATGGCAATTAACAAATTGTGTGTTTGTGTTTGTATGTATATATGTGTCTATGTGTATAGCAGCTTGCTGATAAACAAGGTTTGCTGCTAGGAATTCATCTTCTATCAACTGTGGAGCTCCTGGTGCTCTTAGCAAAGCAATATTTCAGATTTTGGAGTTAGTTACCTGCTTCATCTTTATAAGGGTCTTTGTAAGGATCTTTTCACAAAGAAAGAGAAGTTCAACTGCTTGAAAATTATCCTTTCAAAAAGCGACTTAATTTCCTGCAAGGGCTAAATGATGTTCTTCAAAAGATCTGTGAGCACTTCCAGTGCCATGGTAAAGCTGAAAGTTAAACTCCATCTTGTCTGTTTTTAATGGTTCCGAATGGCATTTGTACTTCCCAGTTACAGCTTGCCTACCAACGTTATTGCAGCTTAACTGAGCAGCTACAGATTCAGATCAGGCTAAGTGACTTACATTCAACTTGTTATGGCAGAAAACCTTGCAGCAAAGTGAATTTTTTTTTTTTCTTGTAATTGTGAAGACTTAATCTGTTTGAATACTAATTTGTAAGATGCTGCTGTATCACTAATACCTTTTTTAATGAAAAATAACCTTCAAATCAGTATTCTAGCATGTGCTTCTCCTGATAGAGGTAGAAAATGGCATTAAATCATACAATAAATGAAGTCACTGTTTCATGTGTCTCTGAATAAATTTTGTAGCAATTTCTAGAAAATTAAAACCAGTTATTTTCAGTTTTGCAGTTTTGAGACAGTTTGAGGGTAAAACTTGCCCTGCTAATATCAGATACCTGATTTTTTTAGTATAAAGATGTTCAACTAAAATGTTATGAATGCATATTCTTACTAGTTAACACTAAGAAGATGATGTATTATTTGCAAAGTGCCTTTTCTATAGTTTACCAAGTATTTTACCTACTTTGCTCTTTTGTTTAGGTACTCCAATTTGATCTTGAACTTGTTTTCCCTCATGGTGGATGCCAACATTCCAGATATTGCTCTTGAACCTGACAAGACTGTGAAGAAGGTAACTGGCAAGCTTCCCATGTGTTTCAGTAACTCAAGTTGTCACATCATAAAATTTTTAGTCATTTATGATGACTTTTGTAATTGACTTGAAAATCCATATTACTGTTTTGTAAGTTTTGAGTGATTTCTCGAATCATTAAACACAGGAAAGTATACTTTTGATATCACTTAATACATGTGCCCACAAATGCAGAATTGCTCTTTGTAGCCCTCGCAGCAGCGCACAGAGCACGCTGGCATCCTGTTCCACATCTCTGTGACCATGTGACTTGCCTTTGGATAGGAGAGAAGGCTGCAGATATTATCTGTTTGGTGTTTCATAAGGCTTTTCACCCAGTCTCTCACAACATTCTTCTTGAGAAACCGGCAAATCATGGTAGAGACAAATGTGCTTTCCACTAGTTTAAAAACTGGCTGGATGACCTTTCCCAGAGAGTTGTGATTAATAGAGTGAAATCTAGCACCAGTGACGTCCAACAGGGATCATTTTTGGGGTCATTTTCATTTGGAGTCTTTATTGATGATCTGGATGTGGGGATTGAGAGCACCTTCAGTTTGCAAATGACACCAAATTGTGTGGTAATGTTGATCTGCCCAAGGGTAGGAAGGCTCTACAGAGGCACTTGGACAAGTTGTATCAATGGACCAAGGCCAATTGTATAAGGCACAATAAGGCCAAGTGCCAGGCATTTCAGTCACAACAACCCCGGGCAATACTGCCAGCTTGGGGATGAGTGGCTTGAAATCTTCCCAGCAGAGAAAGACCTGTGGGTGCTGGTACACAGTCAGCACTGTGCCCAGGTGGCCAAGAAGACCAACAGGAACCTGGCTTGTATCAGGAATAGCATAGTCAGCCTGAGAAGGGAAGTTATGGTACCCGTGTACTCGGCCCTTGTGAGGCCTCACCTCAAGTACTGTGTTCAGTTCTGGGCCCCTCATGATATGAAAGACATTGAGATGCTGGAACGTGTCCAGAGGAGAACTACCAAGCTAGTGAGAGGTTTGGAGAACAAGTTGTATAAGGAGAAGCTGAGGGAGCTGGGCAGGTTTAGTTCAGAGAAGAGGAGGCTGACGGGGGATCTCATTGCCTTCTACAGCTACCTGAAAGGAGGTTGTAAAGAGGTGAGCGTTGGCCTTTTCTCCTTAGTAACTAACGACAAAACCAGGGGAAACAGTCTGAAATTGAGGAAGGGAAGGCTTGTATTGGATATTAGGAAGAAATTCTTTACAGAAAGAGTGGTTGGGCACTGGAACAGCCTTACCAGGGAGATGATTGAGTCCCCATCCCTGGAGATATTTAAGAAACTTGTAGACATGCTGCTTCACGCCCTGCTACAGTAGCAGGCATGGAGTGAGTTAGTTTGTGTTTGTCAGTCAATCAGGTATTTAGGTTTTTTGTGGGTCTGGTTGGACTCAGTGATCTGGGAGATCATTTCCAACCTAGACTATTCTGTGATCCTGTGACAGTTAAGCATTCTACTAGTAACGATGACCCCACCTTCTCAAACAATTGGTAAGTGAAGCAATCAGTGCTGGCTATATAATGAAAGATTATTCCACTTATTCTAGAATTTAATCATGGATACTTTTATAAATCGGATCTACCGGTAGATGTAAAACCAGTCTGCTGGAGATTTAAAGCCAATAGACTGGTGCTTCTTCATAATCAATAAATTCTTGCTTTTTTTTGAG
>VXBP01006236.1:125441-151629 GCA_013400115.1 Rhinopomastus cyanomelas | reverse complement strand
GTGATGGTTCATTCTTGCCTTGAATGCCCTCTTGTGAATTCTGGTCTTTTTTATCACATGGAGTCTCCTGGTGCTCACTGTGAGTTAACATAACTGAGAAGTGACCTCATTAATGTTTATAAATATGGAAAGGGTGGATGTCAGGAGGATGGAGCATCCAATGGGAGGACAATGGGCAATGGGTGTAAGCTGGAACATAGGAGGTTCCACGTCATTATGAGAAGGAACTTCTTCCCAGTGAGTGTGACAGACCACTAGAAGGGGCTGCCCGGGGAGGCTGTGGAGTCTCCTTCTCTGGAGGCATTTAAAACCTGGTTGGACATGTTCCTGTGCTCCTTGATCTAGGTAATCCTGCAGGAAGATTGGGCTCAGTGATCTTTCAAGGTTCTTTCCAATCCCTAATGTTCTGTGATTCTGTGATGTTACATCCTCATTTCTTGCAAGTCCCTTGACATTCTTGGTTAACCCTCTGAAGTGCTGTTNTGCTGGAACGTGTCCAGAGGAGAACTACCAAGCTAGTGAGAGGTTTGGAGAACAAGTTGTATAAGGAGAAGCTGAGGGAGCTGGGCAGGTTTAGTTCAGAGAAGAGGAGGCTGACGGGGGATCTCATTGCCTTCTACAGCTACCTGAAAGGAGGTTGTAAAGAGGTGAGCGTTGGCCTTTTCTCCTTAGTAACTAACGACAAAACCAGGGGAAACAGTCTGAAATTGAGGAAGGGAAGGCTTGTATTGGATATTAGGAAGAAATTCTTTACAGAAAGAGTGGTTGGGCACTGGAACAGCCTTACCAGGGAGATGATTGAGTCCCCATCCCTGGAGATATTTAAGAAACTTGTAGACATGCTGCTTCACGCCCTGCTACAGTAGCAGGCATGGAGTGAGTTAGTTTGTGTTTGTCAGTCAATCAGGTATTTAGGTTTTTTGTGGGTCTGGTTGGACTCAGTGATCTGGGAGGTCATTTCCAACCTAGACTATTCTGTGATCCTGTGACAGTTAAGCATTCTACTAGTAACGATGACCCCACCTTCTCAAACAATTGGTAAGTGAAGCAATCAGTGCTGGCTATATAATGAAAGATTATTCCACTTATTCTAGAATTTAATCATGGATACTTTTATAAATCGGATCTACCGGTAGATGTAAAACCAGTCTGCTGGAGATTTAAAGCCAATAGACTGGTGCTTCTTCATAATCAATAAATTCTTGCTTTTTTTTGAGAACAAACTCATGTCCCATAATTTTAACTCTGACCTTGTGCAGCAGCCTGAATAGTTTTTCCACATCTGATGTTTCAACAACAGTCGACATCAAAAATACAGGATAAATGTTCTATATTTTAGGCAAATGTTGGCTTATTTATAATCTTATTTATAGTGAGGAATGACCTAAGAGACTTTGTGGAGCCTCTGTGTCCAGTAGAAATCAGTGCAATGCAGTTTTTATTTGAACAGTGTGAAGCTATTCCTCAATGTTTTCATTAAGCCATGAGAGAAGGATTCGGAATCTTTACAATTTCATGTTCTAATACAGTTCCCTTAAAGAAAACTAAATTTTTACCCCAAATACCTTTTCCTTTTGCCTGCAAGAGTTTCAGCATTTCTGTTCAGAGTGGCTTCGTTTCAAGTTGATACAAGGAGTTTGTGATGTGGCTATTCAGTTTCATTTCCACGATGGCTGAGTGAGCCTGAAGTGCTGTATTTTGTGGTAAAGGTGACAGTCCTCTCTCCACTTGATCGTTTTTCTGAGAAACTGGCAGATAATTCTTTTATCACATCAATATTTGAACCTCACCTCTGTCCCTACACGCCCTACAAAGTTTGGTATGTTATTCCCAGAGAACATGGGGCATAGAAGCTTAAAGTAGAAAATGGAAATGGTTCAAAACTTAGTGAATTCTGGCAGTAATTGCATTTTGGCTGAGAAGTCTTCCTAATAGCTTGCTTGCAGCACACATCCATGGAACTTTTAAAAGATGACAGTTCTGTTTGCCTGTTGGAAAATGTGGATAAGTAGTTTATTTATTTAATATAAATTAATTCCGTGAGGTAGTAAAGACAGAAAAACTTCTAGATTGTGAAATTTGCAGATATGTGCAGAATAAAGGCTGGCATAAATTAAAATATGTGTCTACAGGTAGTGCAGGGGCTGATTTTGAGAATTTCATTGTTGACTGAAGTAGTCATCAAGAGGTCAAATAATGGTTTTAATGAGTCCCATATGAGCTAGTTCTTTCATGTCACAGCAATAAGTTTGAGTCTTACTATTTATTTTCCTCTCAGTCATCTTTGTCCAGAGTCCATTGTCTCTTGGTGTGATGGTTCATTCTTGCCTTGAATGCCCTCTTGTGAATTCTGGTCTTTTTTATCACATGGAGTCTCCTGGTGCTCACTGTGAGTTAACATAACTGAGAACCAATCCCTAATGTTCTGTGATTCTGTGATGTTACATCCTCATTTCTTGCAAGTCCCTTGACATTCTTGGTTAACCCTCTGAAGTGCTGTTCATGGATATATTGCTTTCTGTAATTAAAGTATTGGTAAAGGATTGTTTCAACGTAGCAATATCTGTGTTGTCAGACACTTCTAAACATCTTTTGCTCTGTATAAATTTTCACTATAGCTTTGTTGAAAAAGCAAATCAAGTTACAAATTAAAAACCAATTAGTGTGTCCTACAACTGTGAAGTATGTTATAGGTAATGGATGTGCAGTATTTAAAACTGAAGATTGTATAGAGCATGACTGCATGAATCTGGTTGGACATCATGGAAGGGAGCAAAATCTGAGACCAAGTTCCAAGAGCAGTAAATTAGCTCAATGTCGTTGTTTCTAAATTCCCTTACATAGTATAAGTAATAGTATCTCCTTTGCATGAAAAAGACTTAACCTTAGTCACTGTGTGACAAATCACTGTTAGATCAAATGCAGCAATTAGTTATTGGGATACTGAGCTCTGACAATGCTGAATCTTGGTGAGCTGTGACTTTTACCCTCATGGCAGATCCAAGTCTTTTATCAGAGGCTTTAAAATACAACATGACCTAGAACCGAGCCAGTGAAAGAAATATTTGAGATAAGGAGTACAGATTACTTTCACATTTTCAGATGTTCTGAGAGGAAAAGGTTTTACTTTCCCAAGTTCTGCAAGTTCATTTACAGTGTGCCATTTCCTTCAAAATCCAAAAGGAAACTAAACTCACATAGCAAGATACTACCAGGAAGATAATCAAATTTATCTTTTCTATAAATGTTGTCCTTGTAATTCACAAACTTTTCAACCTTCCTTTCAGTAGTATTATTTTACCTAAATACCCAATTTTTCTGACAGGTCAGCTGGTTTTAACTCCTGTTACCTCTTTTTTGTGTGGTTCTTTTGGTTCAAAAATTATCCATTAAATGCATTTATGTAATGTGTGCAAAAATAATACATCATCGCTTGTGAGAGTCGGTAAACAGATGACCCTTCTGTGTAGACATCATGACCTACTGGTTGTGTACGTCAGTGTTCAAAGTTCCTATGACAGTAACTGTTTTCTTTTAGAGCTCAATTTTTGGTTTTACTTTTTTGCTTCTTGAAAAAGCAGTTAGCAAATCAATTGCAAATTGATTAGGGTCAGAATAAATCTTACCTTATTGTGGAATGGTGAATAGGTCTTTGGTTTTTTAAACAATTTGTTAGAAGACTTGTTTTGGATATTAAACATCCATTAGCCTGTCTCAAATCAGTTATGAGCTTTGTTAGTAGTAACAAAAAAAGAAACAAGGTGTCTGGCACCTCTTGGGCTGAATGGCAAGTTTGTTCAGTCAGTTAACAAGATAATACTGTATCTTGTTGTAGGAAAATTGAATAAATGCTTTCAGCATCTCAATTGATTTTTATTTCTTTTTCTTAAAGCCTTAAACAAAAAATCCATACATATTTCAACAGACTCAAATTAGCCGAGATCCATTTTGGACTGACCTGCAAAATTAAATTACCTTTGATGTGCAAGACAAGTCAATAGCCATTTCAGCAGTGATGCCACTTTCAAGGTATCCTGCTTAACAGCATAGGTGGACATTCATAGCCAGCGTTTTCACAGAATCACAGAACATTACGGATTGGAAGGGACCTCGAAAGTTCATCTATTCCAATCCCCCTGCCCGAGCAGGATCATCTGTATCACAGAATCACAGAACATGACCACGCAGAGCAGAGGCAGAGCCAGTGCCCGATCCCCAAACATTATTTATCAAGGGTTTTGGCTGAGTTGGAGGTCCCTTTAAACAAGGAATCTTGGCGGAGTTAAGAGGCAGCCAGTCAGTGTTGGAATTTCTCGCGGGATAAGCCGGAAAGGAACATGGTGGGGTCCTATCCATGGGATATTTAAACATGGCAAAACCAGAAGTCATGCTCAGACTGTATGCAATAGTGACAGGACCGATGCTGCGTTAGCTACTTTTTAGCCACCAGGGGGCAAAAATAAAAAGGTGTGAGCTCACCAGCAGAGGAAGACCAGGCTACAGTCACCATTGCACATGGATGTGGGAACCCAAACAGAAGTCCCTCAACCAGATGAGGCTGTGCAGATGACAGGCTGCAGGGAATGAAGCAGTCTCTCACTTTTCCCAGGAGTTGTATGGTGTTAGCAAATGGATTACCTGCATAACCAAGTGGCACAGCTGCAAGATGAGGTTGAAAAGCTACAAGCAGAAATAGAAAGGCTTAAGGGCGTTAGAGAGGGTGAAATAGAGGTAGACTGGTAGGGCCAGGCTCTGCAGTCTGGACAAGGGCCAAATAAGAGCCAGAATCAAGGGACCCATGTATCTTGTGCTTCTCAGATGGAAGACAGAAACCCAAGTAGAAGTGGTGAGTGGAGGCAAGTGCAAGGCCATGGAAGAAGGCAAGCACCCCCCTTGCCTGCCTCACCTCCCCAGTTGCCACTGAGGAATAGGTACAATCTCTTCCTGGAAGACAGTCAATCTAATAAGGATATAGAGGCTAGGCAACCTATTCCAGAGGTCCTAACATGGTTGCATAAATCAGGGAGATCTTCCAGTAATATGACAAATTCCTCCACAAAGAAGACAAAGGTCCTAGTTATTGGAGACTCTCTCCTAGAGGGGACTGAGGGCCCAATATACAGAGTTGACCTTCATCATAGGGAAGTTTGCAATTTACCTGGAGCCCAAATCAGGGATATCACTAGGACATTCCCTAACCTAGTGAGATCAGCTGACTGTTAGCCACTGCTGATCTCCCAGACGGGTCGGGAGGAAACTGTGTGGCATAGCCTGAGGGAAGGGAAGACAGACTTCAAAGCCTTAGGATGTTTGGTTAAAGTGTCAGGGGCACAAATTATATTCACAGAATCTCAGAACATCAGGGATTGGAATGGGCCTCGAAAGATCATCTAGTCCAATTCCCCTGCCATAGCAGGATCACATACACCAAGTCACAAGGGAACATAGGCAGGCAGGTTTGAAACATGTCCAGTGAAGGAGACTCCACAGTCCTCCTGTGCAGCCTATTCTAGTGCTCCGTCACCGTGAAGAAGTTCCTTCTGATACTTTTATGGAACCTCCTATGTTCCAGGTTACAACCATTGCCCCTTGTCCTATCACTAGATGACACTGAGAAGAGCCTGGCTCCATCCTCCTGACACCCACCCTTCACATATTTATAAACATTAATGAACTCATTGCTCTATGATGGACTCCCTCCAGCAGCTCCATGTCCTTCAACTCAAGGGCCCAGAACTATAGACAATACTTCAGATGTGGTCTTACCAGTGTGGAGTAGATGGGGAGAAGAACCTCTCTTAATCTGCTAACCATCCCCATTCTAATCCACCCCAGGATGCTGTTGGCCCTCTTGGTCACAAGAGTGCATTGCTGGCTCATAGTCATCCTGCTGTCCACCAGGACCCCCAGGCCCCTTTCTCTTACACTGTTTTCCAACAGATCAGTCCCCAACCTGTACCGGTCCCTGTGGTTGTTCTTGGCCAGATGCAAGACTCTACAGCTGCCCTTATTATACTTCATTAAATTTCTCTTTGCCCGGCTCTCCAGCCTTCCCAGGTCTCTCTGAATGGCAGCACAGTCTGCTGGAGTGTTGGCGACACCACCAAGGCATTAATGAATAGATTTAATAGTACTTGTCCCAGTACCAACCCCTGGGGCACTCCACTAGATACAGGTCTCCAGATAGATTCTGTCCCGTTGACCACTACTCTCTGGCTTCTATCCTGCAGCCAGTTCATGATCCACCTCGCTACCCAATCATCCAGTCCACGCTGCCTGAATTCCTTGCTGGAACTGTGATAATACTTGCTCTCTGTGTTTTAGAACCCTCATATTTTTTGTTTAGGGATGTGGTGAGTTTCTGGCCTCCTCAGCAGGCAGCTGAAGTCAAGTCGCTGAGGTGACTGGATAGGCTATGCTTATCTGAATTGGGTGATAAAACACTGTGTGTGATTAGGGAAAGTCTATAGTAGGGAGAAAAGAAAGAATAGTATTTTTTCTGAACACGGGAATGGTTACTGAATGGACTAATGTATTGAAAAGGGACTAATATTCAAAAGAATTAGAATTATTTTGGCAAGCAATTTGTTTGGCACAATACATTTGATATTGGTATTTTTCAGTAGATGCAGTAGTCATGAATTATAATCTGTATGACTTAGAATCCTAGAATGTGTTGGGCTGGAAGAGATCTTCAAAGATCATCTAGTCCAATCCCCCTACAACAAGCAGGGACATCTCTAACTAGAACAGATTGCCCAGAGCCCCATCCAGTCCGACCTTTAATGTCTCCAGGGATGCGGCCTCCACCACCTTTCTAAGCAGCCTGTTCCAGGAATCCACCACCTTCAGCTTGAAGAACTTTTTCCTCATGTCCAGCCTCAATCTGCCCTTTTCCAGCTTCAAACCATCACCTCTCATCCTATCATTCCCCGCTTTTATGAACAGACTTGTTCTGGTAGGCCCATTCAAGTAATCTGAAGAAAGGTTTTTCTTTAACAGTGTCTTTGGTCTCTTCAAATAAAAGAAATCCAACTAGACTAAAGAATACTACTGTTGTTTTGTATGGCTTGATTTCTTGTGCTCTCTTTTGTCACTTCCTCTGATATATCTGAGTGAGATAACAGGGTGCTCACTAGTTAGACTACTTAGTAAGATGATTGAAGTCAGGATTTTTTTAGCTTTCGAGTAAGGAAACAGCATAAGATCATGAAATAAACTGTTACGTGTAACATGTCTTCTTCAGTGAGGCACTGGATATTTTTCACTCAGGATTTCTTTTGTAGAGTGTCTTAAAATCAGATTTTTAGAAATATCTGAGTGCAGAAAGCACTACTTAGAAATTTTATTCATAATCTGAGAAATTGTAGTAAGAGACTGGTTTTGCCTGTCTTCTGACTTCCAGTTACAACATCACATTGCGAGAAGCTAACTGGCAGAACGTTAATTGTATAATCAAGCATAAACTCTTGAAAGTGTGTGAAAGTATATTGTGCAGGTGTCGTGTCTGTCCGGTTGTTGTGAAGTGTCTTGGGAGAAATAAGAATTGAGTAAAGGCAGAATTGAAACAGCAGCTTGTCATGTACAACTTTCTGTAAGATAAGTACAGACTAGACCTGTTTGACATGGTTTATGGCACAGGATGGTGTAAGCAGAACTGGGTGCTCTGTTGCTGTCATTTGTGCAGGTGATTTCACATTCTTCTTGTTCAAAAGAGTGAAAGCTCTTCACTTACTGATTTTACTTACTGGAGAAAGACGACAGTGGATGTTTTTTTCATGCTAGCGTGAAAAGAACTTGAAACCTGAGTGACTTTAGCTGGACAAGCTTGACAGCACCTTTCAACCTGCTTTGCATAACATTTGTTTCCAGGAATTAAACCAGTGCTGACCCTAATGATTCATTCTTAAATTTGTTTGCCTGAAAAAAGGGCTCTGATTGAAGTTTCTACAACTATTTTCTGAGAGCATATGACAAAAGGCTTTTTCCAGCCAGCTGTCCACTTGCAGTTTGTACAACCAATGTCACTCCATAAACAGCCTCGTACCTTTTAGCTGCAAGAACAGCTTGTTTGTGACTCACTGCTCTCATTTCAGTTGCAATCATTGCTTTTCCCATTAGGAAAAACCCAGAAAACTGATTGCTAACTACACAAAACCATCCCCATCCACAGAAACCATAGGAGACCTCTTCAGACTTTTGCTGCTTTGTTTAATACTGAAACATTTGTCAATTTTTGATGAAGAAATAGTAGAATCATAGAATCATTAGGGATTGGAAGGGACCTCAAAAGATCATCCAGGCCAATACCCCTGCTACAGCAGGATCACCTAGACCAAGTCGTACAGGTTGGACTTGATGATCTATGAGGTCTCTTCCGACCTTGGTAGTACTGTGATACTGTACATTCAGTCTGGGTTAGAAGGGACCACAGGATCATTCAGGTCCAACTCCGACACCCCACCCTACATCAGGCTGACCAGAGCCCCATCCAGCCTGGCCTTAAACACCTCCAAGGATGGAGCCTCCACCACCTTCCTGGGCAACCCATGCCAGGCTTTTACCACTCTCACGGTAAAGAACTTCTTCCTCACATCCACTCTCTACCCATCTCCAGCTTTGCTCCATTCCCCCTAGTCCTCTCACTACCTGACATCCTAAAAAGTCCCTCCCCAGCCTTTTGTAGGTCCCCTTCAGATACTGGAAGGCCACAATAAGGTCACCTGGGAGCCTCCTCCAGACTGAACAGCCCCAACTATCTCAGTCTGGCCTCACAGGAGAGGTGCTCCAGCCCTCTGATCATCCTCGTGGCCTTCCTCTGCACTTGCTCCAGCACGTCCACATCCTTATTGTAATAAGGGCTCCAGTCCAGAAGTAGCTGCAGAGCTTAAAATTTGTGGTCTTTTTGATTCTTTCATCTCATTTAGTCTTCTCCATACTGTTTATAAAGATAACTGTCAGTCTAGTGTATTTCACCTCATGGTTCATGGCACCATCTCCTACTGCCACCCTCTAGTTTAGTTTTTTTCAAAAACCTGCTTTGTCGGAAAAGTTCAAAACAAATTAAACAAAAAAATAGCTGAAGATTCTCCCCAGTTTTCCTCTCTCTTTCTGTGGCCTCTGAGTTAATTGCCTTTAAATTTTCCAGTCTTGCTTTCATGTTTTTCCACTTCTCAGTTTTCAGCAGGAGGGCTCTTTGTGTTGACTTGTCAGTGCGTAACTGATGACGCTGTGAAGATTTCCGCACACACCTCTTTTCTGACAGTGCTACTTGCTTTTTCATTTCCAGTGCAGCTGCAACACTAATTGCTAATTGTTGGGCTTTTCAAAATTAGCCAGTGCTATAAATTTAAGTAGTAATGGCTGAAATCTGGAGTCAATTATATAGCCAGTTTTGCATGAAGACCATCACTCTTCAGATGTAACTAATGTATTCAGATTGTCGCCTCCTAACAAAAAAAAAACCAAAAAGGCTTTTGATTTTTCTACGGGAAGGCCAGATGGTTTCTATCTGTCCTTCATAGCACATCTGACCTTTAAATTAGAAAACATCAGGGACCAGTGATTCATTGGCGCACAAAGAACTCAGCAGGCATTAAAGGACAGCGTCCTGACTAACTGAGCTGTTTCAGCTGTCCATTGACTAAACAAGGTGCTGCAAAGGTGCTGCTGTCACTATTTCGTTTACAGCTGGTGTTACTGTGAACATAGACTGCACGAATACCTGGTTTCCAGCAATGAGTAGGTAAGCACCACTCCATTTACATAACACCTTTGAGTGTGCAGAGAAGAAGCTAAAACCAAACCATACAGAAGAGGAGAATTTTCATCCCATGGGAAGTAATATCCTCTGTGTTTCCACGTCTGTGCAGACATTGATGTGATCTCTTCCCCCTTAATAAGAAAATGACTTGTATAACTGTTTGGAAACTGTGAAGAGGGAGCAGACAGGTTGGGTTTTTTCATTTGGTACTAAGCATACCAAAGTAAAACGATTTGCCTTCTGCAGGAATAAAAGCTGAAGCAGACATGCAATATATCTTAAGGTACGGAATGCATTCCTGAGCTGGCTTGTTTCCAAGACTGAGATAGTTTTGCCTGTTCTTCATCTGGTTGGTAGTGCTCTTTGTCCCTCCTCTGTCCTCTCCAGGAGTCACTAGATAATTGAGAGCAGAGTAGAGTTTACAAATCAGTGAAATGGAAAGGACTCTGATGCCTTTTTAGGCAGTGGATTTCTGTCTTCCACCTGGCTAAGAACACAAATACTCATTAAAAGGTGGAGCTAGGAAACATCTCTGAGGTTTTCTAAACACATTTACTGTTTAGAAGAAATAAGCCCAGTTGTGCTTGATCACAGCCTCTTTCTTTGTTTTAGTATACATAGACCTCTGGGGAAGTTTATTCTTCATGAAGTGTGACATTGACATGGAGCTTATTTTGTGAAGTCAGACGTTCATCTTTCTGTCCATTTGGGTAATGGTGCTGCAGCTGCACACCCAGATTTTCCCTTTCTACGCTATTGATTCTGCATGTCTATTAATTCATTTCAAAACATCAAGAAAGGATGGAATAAACATCACATCATGAGCCAGGCATGGAAACACTCCTGTGCTGATGTCGCTTAGTGTCACACTCTTAGATTCAGTTATTGCCAATATGATGAAACTCAGACCTGGAACAAAATCACCGTTCTGTGCTGTGGCAGCTGAAATACTGATTTTCATGGAAGTTCATTTCACGTTTTTACTTACTTTTTCTTTTTTTAACATAAAAAATTAGAGAAGCCTGTACAGGCTAGGCTGCATTTGGTTGAAATCTATCATCAGTGTAGTCTGTCAAATGAAATTGTTGGTGCAAATAGATCTAGACAGATCGTTGGTGTTTTGAGTTACTTGCATTGCAAGTGACAGGGAAGGCAACAAAGTCTTTTGCTACAAAAGATGAAATGTGGTAAGGGTTAATCCCAGCATTTAGTGCCAATTGCTGCATGTTGGATGCTGACTGTTGGGAACAATTACAAGAGGAACAGTTGATAAAGGATCTGGAAGAAGCATAGTGCAAAGTAGTATCTATTGGTGGTTCTACTATGTATTTTCTTCCTTTTTTTGATTTCTTACCTCACCGCATTCCCATCCTCTATGTGATTCTGCACCTTCTTTTCTCTTCATCAGGTCCAAGTAGTTTAAACTTAAATGTTTCTCCCATCAACCCTATCCCACTTTATTTCACAGAATGGCCAGGGTTGGAAGGGACCTTAATAATCATCTGATTCCAATCCCCCCTGCAGAGGCAAGATGAGGTTACTCAGGGCCACATCCAACCTTGAACACTTCCAGGGATGGGGCAGCCACAACTTCCTCAGGCAACCCATTCCAGCATCTCACCACCCTCACAGGAAACAATCTATTCCTCTTTCTAACTTCAGTCTCCGCTCTTCAAGTCTGGAACTCTTTCCCCTTGTCCACTCACTGTACACCTGTGTGAAAAGCTTTCTTGTAGCGCCCTTCAGATCTTGGAAAGCTGCTAGAAGGTCACCTGGGATCTTCCTCTTCTCCAGGCTGAACAACCCTGGCTTGCTCAGCCTGTCCTCATAGGGAAGGTGCTCCAGCCCTCTGATCATTTGAGTTTATCAAATAGACATGTTGCAGGAGCTCTATGTCCTTCTTATGTTAGGGCCTCTGTAAGTGGGCAGAGTACTCCAGGTGGGGTCTCAGAAGAGTAGAGCAGAGGGGGAGAATCCTCTCCCTCAACCAACTGTCACTGCTTCTTTTGATGGAGCCCAGGACACAGTTGGCTTCCTGTGCTGCAAGCTTGCACTAACAGCTCCTGTTCAACTTCTGCTCCACTACTAACCCCAATTCCTTCTTCTCAGGACTGTCTTGTGCTTCATGGCCTTTTCCCCTTTTTGTTTTGTCTTTTGGAAGACAAAAATTCTATCATGATAACTAATTGTAGCTTTCTTACAAGATACTTCAAATTCAACTGCAATAAAACTCCCAGTTATGCAGGTTTGTATAACTCCATTTATTTTGCACTCAGTTACTAAACTACACACTCTGCAGGGGATAGGAAGTGGACAACCTTGACGTTAAGTGTTGGTATCTTTGTGGACTTTGTAGTTCTTTGTTCAGCCTTTTCATATTTAAACATACAAATTCTCCTGTGGATGCCTGATATTTAAAATTAACCTGTGCATAAGATATGGGCTTTGAAACTTTCCTTTCTGGAAACAAACCAATGCTTTAATCAGGTTCATCACATAAGTTTATTTCCTCTTAGGCAAACACTCATGACTAACCAAAAAACAAACAATCATAGAATCATTAGGGATTGGAAACGACCTCAAAAGATCATCCAGTCCAATCCACCTGACACAGCAGGATTGCCTACACCAAGCCACATAGGAACATATCCAGGTGGGTCTTAAACATCTCCAATCAAGGAGACTCCATAAACCCCCTGGGCAGCCTGTTCCAGTGCTCTGTCACCCTCCCTGGGAAGAAGTTCCAGAANCCACATCCCTCTTGAACTGAGGGGCCCAGAAATGGACGCAATACTCCAGATGTGGTCTCACCAGGGCAGAGTAGAGGGGGAGAACAACCTCTCTTGATCTGCTAACCACCCCACTTCTGATCCACCCCAGGATGCTGTGGCAATTTAAGTACAAAAAAGAGAACTCTTACGTAGGTGTTCAGGTGAGACATTTTCGATGCCTTCATGGTGCTCATTCTTCTCAAGTGTGTAGAATTAGATAATTCTACTAGCTCACTAAAATTTGACCTTAGAAATTCACTGTTGATTTATTTTTATACACCTTGCAAAATCTTAGTAGCTGCACCATCCTCAATGAGGAACTATTTGCTTTTGGAATATGCAGTTTACTTCAGGAACTCAGATTTCAATAAGAATTACTATTGGTTCAGTTACAAGAACTGTAAGTCAATGTATATTAATCTTGTTGCTGCTCTTGCAGCTCAAGGGGTAATTTGTCATCTTGCCATGTTTCTTCTTGGCTGGGTTGCAGCAGTCTGTTTTAATTGTAGTGCTGAAAAACTTCTATGCAAAGATCTGGTACCCAGTAGCATTTGATCATGCTGTTAATTACAAACTGGTTTTAAGATCTGACTGTGAGTATATTTCGTTCCACAGATATCAGTGTGGTGGAGAGGGTGGAAAGCGTGTTTAAATAGTCAGTAATTCCATAGAATGAAGCTGCACCTTAACATCGTGTGATAGGTTAGGTCCCTAAACCAGCACACATCACTAGCTCCAAGATGTTCTTCCACTATGAACAATTTCAAAGGTCACTGAAGTTCTAGAGCGGCGTAAAAGAGCGTTACAATAATTGTAGGCGTTTATTTCTAATAAGAAATTTTTAAATGAGCTTTTCTGTGAGAGTGAAAATATATCTGATAGATTTCAGTGCTCTAATTTGGGGAGATGTTTAAGCTAAGATAATTGAGGCATATAAATAGGGCTGTTAAATTCAGTGGGATTCTACTGCAAGCTTCACTGGATGTCAGATGTCTAATATGTCTGTGGGAGATAATAAACTTATTTCTCATTATGTTTTTTATGAAGATAAAAGGTCTGTATTAGCCTGAAATATCTCCTAAACATTTCCTTACTACTTTCTTGCTTGAGAGTTTGAACTTTTTCTGTTTAATCTCTTCTTTTATATTGTTGAGACCTCCTTTTGAGGAGAAACTGAAGAAAAACTGAATTTATGCTTACTTCAGATGTATGAGCAACAGAGTTGCTATGACAGTGTTTTGAATGAAGCAACATTATGTTTCCACACATGTCAGGCTTACTTACCCTGTAATTGTAGTGCTGAGGAACACTTTCCTGAAATACATTGCCTTTGAGAAGAATGCACAGTAGTCACAGAGTCACAGAATCACTTAAGCTGGAAAAGACCCCTGGGATCATCGAGTCCAACTGTCTCCCCTACCTTACAAGTTCGCTCCTAAACCATAGCCCTCAACACCTCATCCAAGCAATCTTATAACAGGAATGGCGACTCAGCCACCTCCGTGGCAAGCCTGGGAGTATTTTAATCAGAACTGAAACTTCGGTGTATTTTGTTTTCATAAAGATGGAGATTGTGCATGTAGTATCCCAAAGTGGGAAGGAAAGTTAATATCTTACAAAGATAAGTATCTTGTTAAGAAAATGTAATGGTAGGATGAGGCTTATGGTTTTCAGCTGAAAAAGGGTAGATTTAGGCTAAACATAGGAGAAAATTCCTTCATCTGAGGGTGATGGATCACTAGAACAGGTTGTCTGGAGAGGTGGTGGAAGCCAGAAGCCCTGTTGCTGGAGGCATTCAGGGTCAGGCTGGATGGGGCTCTGAGCAATCTGTTCTAGTTAGAGAAGTCCCTGTTGTACCAGAGGGTTGAAGTAGATGACTTCTGGAAGTCCCTTCCAGTCCAATCCATTCTATGATTCTATGAATCATTTGGCTAGCATTTTGGTCAATGCTTAAGAAACATGAATGCTTGGATAATGTTCAGGAAGAACTTGATTCTGTCTTAAAGTCAAAAAGTCATTAGTCAAATCCAGGAGAATGCAAAGAAGCAACTTAAATTGATATTTGCCTTCATGAAAGGGATTTTGGAGAGACAGTTCCTTAATGTGAAAAGTTTTAATGAGCTCAACTGTTTGAGATGGAAATTGACCAATTCAGATAGGAGATAAGTCACAATTGTTAAGTAGGGCAATTAATCATTGAAACAATTTACCCAGGATATGAAGCATTCTGTCTCATTGTAAAAACTCTGTAAAATAGATTCTCACAGATAAACTAGAAGTTATATACTTGATGCAAAAATCGTTTGATACCATTTTACCTGGTTCATTATGCATGAGACTGAAGGAGATGAACATGATGGTCTCCACAAGAGCTCATGTCACTTGAAATTTATGAGACTAAAGCACATGATTACGTGGCAGCAATTAATTTTCTCCAAGTAATACAAAATTCCCTAAACTTTCTTGAGTGAATTCATTGCTTTGAATTCATGCTACTGTGTACTTCAGATACCAGAGTGTGTGTGTTTAACTGTTGAATTAAGTTTTGTGATCTCTGCCCCCATTAAAGGTGCAAGACAAGTTTCGTTTGGACCTGTCTGATGAAGAAGCTGTCCATTATATGCAGAGCCTAATTGATGAAAGTGTCCATGCCCTCTTTGCAGCCGTGGTGGAACAGATACACAAGTTTGCACAGGTGAGATGCCTTCTCAGCTAGTGTTCTCTGTGAAAGTTGAGTAAGGTGAGAGTTTGTGAATGATAATTTCAAGATTTAACTCATTGTTTTTGTTTTATTTCATTCTCCACAAAATTAAACCTGTGCTCTTGATGTCAGGCTTGGAGACCAAGCTTTTAGTGGTTGTAGAAAAAATTTTAAGCATCATCGCAAACATGGTAAGTGGGGTGTAATTGGTTATATTAACAAGGGTAAAAACTGCAAATTGGAAAGCTGGAGTTCTGAGGGAAGGATGCTGAGGTTTCTTACCTTCCATTCCCAAATTAAATCAGTGAGGATAAACTCTCTTTCCTTTGTCAGCAAGTTTGCTGGTGACACAAAGCTGGGTGGTGTTGCCGACACCCCTGCAGACTGTGCTGTCATTCAGCGAGATCTGGACAGGCTGGAGAGCTGGGCTGAGAACAATTTAATGAGCAATTTAATGAACAATTTAATAATTTACACAAGGATAAGTGTAGAGTCTTGCGTCTGGGCAAGAACAACCCCAGGTACCAGTATAGACTGGGGACTGAGCTGTTGGAGAGTAGTAAAGGAGAGAGGGATGTGGGGGTCCTGGTGGACAGCAGTGTGCTCTTGTGGCCAAGAGGGCCAGCAGCATCCTGGGGTGGATCAGAAGGGGGGTGGTTAGCAGATCAAGAGAGGTTGTTCTCCCCCTCTACTCTGCCCTGGTGAGACCACATCTGGAGTATTGCGTCCATTTCTGGGCCCCTCAGTTCAAGAGGGATGTGGAGCTGCTGGAGAGGGTCCAGCGTAGGGCAACGAAGATGATGAAGGAGGTGGAGCACCTCCCTTATGAGGAGAGGCTGTGGGAGCTGGGTCTCTTTAGCTTGGAGGAGACTGAGGGGTGATCTCATTAATGTCTACAAATATTTGAGAGGTGGTTGTCAGGAGGATGGAGCTGGGCTCTTCTCAGTGTCATCTAGTGATAGGACGAGGGGCAATGATTGTTAGCTGGAACACAGAAGGTCCCTTGTCAGTCTGAGAAGGAACTTCTTCCCAATGAGGGTGATGGAGCACTGGAACAGGCTGCCCAGGAAGGTTGTGGAGTCTCCTTCACTGGAGATGTTTAAGACCCGCCTGGATGTGTTCCTGTGTGACTTGGTCTAGGTGATCCTGCTGTGATGGGGGGATTGGACTAGATGATCTTTCGAGGTCCTTTCCAATCCGTAATGATTCTGTGATTCTGTGGTAGACTCCCTTAACACTGTGTTGCACCTGGTTATTCTGATCATTAACAAAGCAGCTTACACAAAAAGATCCAGGAACTCCAGGTGCTTCTAACAACATCCGTGTCTTTTGCAGTATTGACATTTTACCCCAGAACGTTGTCCCCAGTAGCTGCATGAACAGCTATTGCCTGTGTCAGAGGTTTCAACAGAGATGGAGATCATGAGGGACAGAGCAGTTTTTTAGACTCAGGGCTATAGGGAGTGGCTGAGACATCTTTTGGGGCAATGCGAGTTGGCCTCCCTGCTTGTAGGAGGTGTACAGTGTCTACATTTTCAAGTAAAGTTGCTGTGGAAGAGTTCAGTAAACTGTGCAGTGTCAGGACAGACAATAAAGAGATTAACTACATCACAACCTAGAAGACAGAGAGCCTGAGCCTCCAACTGCAACATTGTGTTGTGCTTATCAAGTGAAGAAATTGAGTCTTCTAGGATGGTGATGGCTGGAACCTCGAGACTTCTGCTATTAGGAGGCATGGCTTCTGGTCTGCTTGCAGAGTAGATTCCTTCCAAGTGATTGGGAGAAGTCAATGTAGAGTTACAGAAAGAACAGTCAGACTTTTAAGTGGTGCCCAGGGACAGGACAAGAGATAACAAACGGAAAGACAGGAAATTTTGTCTAAACATGAAGATTTGTTTTTGCAGTAAATGTAATAAACCACTGGGGCAGGTTTCCCAGAGATAGTCTCCTTCCTTGGAGATACTTAGAATCCAACAGCACAATGTCCTAAGCTACCTGTAGTATTCAATCCTGCTTGAGCAGAGGGATTGGATTAAAAGATCTCAAGGTCCCATCCACCCACAAACGTTATCTGATTCGTGCTAGTGGTCTGGGGACACTAATTCTGTTATTTAAGATTCTCCCTTGCTCTAGTGTGGAGAATGAAATGTTTAACCAGACCAACGTGTGCTGCCTTACTGCAAGCATGAAATTAATTGATATGTTGACTAAATCTGTGTTCACAAAAGCGATTCCTCTCTGAATTTACAGTATTTTTCCCTAAAAACTGTCTCACATATGAAGTGTGTGTTTATCAGGGATTTAAGATGTTACACAGTTTACCTTAAAGATTAGACACACAACAAGAAATGGAATTGAGAGGAAAAATGAAACCAATCTGAAAAGCCAGTCATTATCCTACATTTTTCATTGAGTCTTTCTTCAAAGGACTGATCAAATTCTGATATAAACTGAGGAGCACTATTTTTATGACTATCCATTTTGCTAAAGGTCTTCCAACTAATCTGTTTTTTCCGGCAAACTTAATTTTAGTATGAAGAGTTGCACTGCAGTGCAGGGTAAGAAGCAAAAATGTCATTTCTATCTGCGTATGTATTTAACAAAGGTGATCTTTTACGTGATGTGGAAAAAAGGAAGGTAATTATATGAAAATGTTGCAAAAGTTGTTGTCATTCATTAGCATCTACTTTGGTGTTCAGAAATACAAACCAGCACATAGCAAAGATTAAAGGTTTTCAGTAGACCTTTCTTTTAATCACATCCTGACAGCCATTTTTTAAAGACGTGCCTTTTTTTACTTCATTGGTTTTAGGTGACTGCCAGACTCTCCCAGGTAATTGTTATTGCGTTTGTGAGGCTGTATTGGGAAGTCAGAGTTTACAGGTTTGATTTAGGTGACCTTTTCCTTTTCCATTTGGACTTGGTCTTGCTTGACCTTTCTTCAGCACTTATGACTACTTTTAAAATCTCAGGACAGATTTCTTCAAAATATTTAAAAATACCACAATCTCAGAAACAAAGGACATATTTGGTTGGAAGAGACCTGTAAGATCATGAAGTCCAGCCTTTGACTCAGCACTGCCGGGTCACTTCTAAACCATGTCCCTAAGCACTAGTAGACATATGATTTAAATCGCTTCTAGGATGGTGACTCCACCACAGCCCTGAGCAGCCTGCTCGAATGTTTGATTGATAACACTTTTGGTGAAGAAATTCATACTAACATCCAGCCTAAACCTCCTCTGGCACAACTTGAAGCCATTTTTTTTTGAGTCCTGTGGCTTACCGCTGGGAAGAAGAGACTGGCTCCCTCCTTGCTGCAACCTCTTTTTAGGTGATTTTAGAGACCAACAAGGTCTCCCCTCATTCTTCTTTTCTGCAAGCTAAACAACCACAGTTCCCTAGTAGGACTTGTGCTCCAGAGCCTTATTACCCTTCTCTGTACCTGTGCCAGAACCTCTTATAATATCCATCTTGTAATGAGGGGCCTGCAGCTGAACCGTAGTATTCAAGCTGCAGCATCAGCAGTGCAGAGTACAGAGGGACAATCACCTCACAACTCCTGCTGGCCACTCTGTTTCTAATCCAAGCCAGGATGCTATGTGCCCACCTGGGCGCACTGCTGGCTAATACTCAGATGACCCCCAAAAATTTAACCAATAATTTGATTCCCAGCCTTCCAGCTCCCAGGAGTGGTGTTTTAAAGCAGCAGGCTGATAAACTGCAACAGCAGGCACCAGTGGCATCCTCCTGTAATACCAAGTGTCTTTGTAAGGGCTTATGGCATCTATTGTGATGTTAGATTCTGCCAGTTTGGGACTTCACATTATTGTGTTTGTTCATATTCCATGAGCAAGCGTGCTTGCAGGCTTCCTCCTGCAAGAGTACTAGAAGCCTCAAAGTGTGAGGATAGAAAAATAATGGTCACAAATTAATCGGCAGTTGATAAGAGTCTGAGCTCTTTATATATATATATATATATATTTAGAATACATAAAAATCAAAATACTCTGTGATTAATGTCTATTAATATTACAAGTGTGATGGGCACTTTCTAGTGATCTTTAGTACTTCATTAGTCAAACCTTTATCTCCCCTTTTTCTCTGAGCTCTCTTAAGGGTTTGCTGCTGGAGCTGTTGCACAGTCTGTAAATCATCAGACAAATGAACAATTAATGTGTCATTAAATTGGCTGTAAAGGGGTCATCGTGCACAATGGCCAATTGAAGCTTTCAGTTTGTGCTCGTTGTGTGATGCTGCACTGGATTGTTGGTGGCCTTGCTCTTTTGCTCTTAATAGTAATGGAAGTGGCCTGGAAAAACCCCCAACAAACCACTACTTAGGTGTTACCACACATGCTTAGACAGCAGATTTGGCTAGTGCCACACAGTTAATCGTTTGAAATGCCCTTGGATGTGTTTTTTTATTTATCAATAGGTATTTGCGCTCTTACTGCCTTCAGTATAGGCCTGCAAGGAATCTGTGCTGTCCACTGTGGCAGTTAGAATCATGGAATCATTGAGGTTGGAAAAGACCTATAGGATCATCATGTCCAACCAGTCTAACAAGCCCTTTGCTAAACCATGTCCTCAAGCTCCACATCTACATAGTTTTTAGACACATCCAGAGGTGGTTATTAAACCCCTTTCCTTGGGCAGCCTGTTCCAAGGCCTCATAACTCTTAAAATAAAGGTATTTTTCCTAATGTGAAACCTACACTTCCTCTGGTGCAACTCGAGGCCATTTCCGGTTGTCCTGTCACTTGTCCTTGTGAGAAGAGACCAACACTCATCTCTCTAGAACCTTTTAGGTCATTCCAGACAGCAGTAAGGTCCCCCCTCAGCATCCTTTTCTTCAGACTAACCAGCTGTAATTCCCTCAGCTGCTCCTCACAAGGTTTGTTCTCCAGACCCACCATCCTTGTTGCCCTTCTTTGGACCTGCTCCAACACCTCAGTGCTCTTCTTGAATTGAGGTGCCCAAAACTGAACCCACTTCTTGAGGTGTGGCTTCACCAGTGCTTAATACTGGGGGACATTCACTTCCTTGCTTCTGCTGGCCACACTATTTCTGATTGAAGCCTGGATACCGTTGGCCTTCTTGCCCATGTGATCTCACTGCTGGCTCATATTTAGCCAATGATCAGTCAATACCCCCTGGTTCCCTTTTTGTTAAGCAGCTTTCCAGCCACCTACCCAAACCCTGTAACACTGTGTTGGGTTATTGTGACCCAAGTGGAGGACCTGGCACTTGACTTTATTGAACCTCATGCAATTGGCCTTGACCCATCAATCCAGCCTGCCCAGATTGCTCTGTAGAGAGTCAACATACCTGCCCAGCTTGGTGTCATCTGCAAACTTACTGAGGGCGTACTCCTTGTCCAAAAAGCTTTTTATTGAGGTTGGTTATTGTAGTAACTGCTGTGTATCAGCATTCTGTATCACTCTGTAGTAAGTAGAGCTCATGGATAAAGCCCACTAGATGTGTGGCATCACCTTGGTTCTGTTCTATTGTGACATTATAAACTGAGTTAGTTCAAATCTGTGTTACAAAGCAAATACTTTAGATTCCAGTGTATCGCTAATCTCAGGTATATTTCAGACATTTTTATCCGGCACTTGTCTCCTTAGTTGTTGTCAAAAAAACCTGTTGTATCAAAAGTAAATGAATTTTAAATTTGTAATAAGTTAGTAGTGTTATGTGACACTGCTCAAGAGTGGGAAAAGTGCATATTTAACTTAGTTGATGGTAATGAAGACTGGATAGCCATCTAGCCATCTCTCCCCAGAGAGTGATTTTCATTTTAGCAGCATTATTTATTTCTGCAGAGGAAGGAAACATCTAGTTGAAGTGATTAATGTCACATTTTATTTCTCTTGTAAATTTACAAGCCAAGCTGGTTGCACTCAGGGCACATTTTAAGCAGTGATTAAAATGGTAGAAGCTTTGGGGGTGCGGAGTTTCCCATCTAAAATGTAGCGGTACGATTTGGGGTTGTGCTCATGCTTGGCTGCTGTCTGCTTAGGAACAAACTCAGTTGAAGTTGTTAAATGTATAGAACAAGGAGCTAGAACACAGGAGGTTCCACAGAAATATGAGAAGAAACTTCTTCACAGTGAGCATGACAGAGCACTGGAAGGGGTGCCCAGGGAGGTAGTAGAATCTCCTCTGAAGGAGTTTAAAACCTAGCGGGATATGTTCCTGTGTGACTTGATCCAGGTGATCTTGCTGTGTCAAGGGGATTGGGCTAGATGATCTTTTGAGGTCCCTTCCAATCCCTAATGTTTTGTGATTCTGTGGCTTTAGAATACATTCCAAGCTGTGATCCCCATGTTGCTGCATCCCAGCTGCAGTTTTTGTCCCTCAGGACAAGGCTTCTGTTTTCCTTCTGTTGGATGCCAAAAGAAAATGAGGAACAACCACCAGCAGAATTGTGTAGATTGGATGTCAAGAGGCAGAGTTGTTTTCCATGATGTTTGTTCTACTGAGAGGTTGTGAAAATTGGCTGCCTTTAGGCATTGAACCACATTTGTAAACACAGAGTTCCATTTGTGAGTAACTTTTGGTTTTGAGAGTAATCTAAGTTGAATAAAATGTGCTGTTGCTTTGTTTTCTTGTAGTATTGGAGAAAATAAGCCTTTTGCCTGTCTGTGGTGGCAGCAAAGAAATTCTCAAGAAAGAGACTTTCTCAAGCCCTCGTGGACTTCACCAAACAGTTTTGGAAGGCAAAACCTGCACAATTGGTAGCCTGGAGAACTGAGAGCTTGGGAGACAGAGAAGCTTTTGGAGTCCGCATTCACTGAAGGTTTAAGAATGTCCCCGTTTTAAAAGAATGTGGTTGTTTGTACTGTCCTTGGGGCTCAGATGCTGTCGTATTCTGTCCCATTTGGAACATTTGAACCTCAAAGGTTGAAGTAAGCAACTTCCTCTGAAGCCAAAGATAACTGGAAGAGGCTGGATTTGATGGTAAATTCTTGAACCTGTTAATATATTATCTTATTTTAAAATAGAAGTCACTGGTGCACTGTGCACGAGCATGTACATAGCTACAGCAGTGAGGCTGCAGTTCCTCAGTGCAGCAAAACCCATACAGCTATGGCAACCTCCTCTCATCCCTCCCCACCAACTTTGTTCCTTGAGTAAGCTCTAAACGTAATTTGTATGTTCCTTTACTTATCCCCTTGGGCCACATCGTTGTCAAAATGGACAATCATTTCTTCCCTGCTTACAGGAACGTTTTTAAGCGCTGATAAGATATCCAGCTGTACGGAAGCCAATTAAATCACCACTAACAGGCTCAGCAACTGGGATGCACAGTGAGCAGTTCAGTATTTCACACGTTAACTCTGGATGTCTTCTGTATAGTGATTATGTATTCTTCACTCTAATAAACTTTTTGTTGTTGCAGTTGCAAGGTGCTCTGCTTTGTCTTTGTAATCTCACCTGCCGAGACACGGCCTTCTAGGGGATTATATTCGTAACTCTTGGCTTTTTGCAAGGATTTTCACTTCTCAGCTCACTTGATGTCGGAAAAAGGCCACTTGTAAAATGACTTTTGTGCCTCATGTCGAGTTCATAATGAATCCATTTTGAATGATCCACAGTGTAATTAGCTCTTTGTAAGTGTGTAGATCTCTTCAAAAGGTGCTCTTATGCTCCAGTGTGTTTTTTTTAATAACAGTTGAAGCCAGGGAAACATCTCTCCCACGACAGAGACAACAAGAATTTACGTGAATGTGACTGGTATTTGTCAGTCAGTCTTGCTTTGTGCTACTTCCAGCCAACACTGGAAGAGCTTTGATGGAGGAAAATCCACAAGGACTGTGGTGAGCCCTTAATTATTTCATCATATTGCCCAAATTTTCTAGTTGAGGCACAACACTGGCTCAGCCCCTCTTTTCCTCTGTACATCCCACTCTGTGTGTTCTTCTGTAACTGCCTCAGCAGTTCCTCTTACCTGACTTGTCTTTGCAGAAGTTGTAACTTTAATTTTCTTGTGGTTTGTTGGGTTTGTATTGTCTTGCTTTATTTGGAGTAATAGCAATTTCTGTACTGCCTCCATTTCCCATGAACTCATTCTGCATATAGTGTTTTCTGGTACCTTCCACAGATATTTCTGAGACTCTGGACTTCTCAGACATTCAGAAAAAAATGTGAAAATAAAATAGTTTGAAGGGTTTTTTAATTTGTTTTGAAGAAAATTTCCTCTTTCCCCTATCAAAGCATAATTGTGATAGATGTTATCACAATTTTTACCAGTTCACTAGACAGGCTGAGTATGACTCCTTGTTGTGCTGGTTTGAGGGTTAAAGGCAGAAACCTCCAGAACAGATTGTTAGATTCCCCTCCCACCAATGAAGGAAGGCAATATAAATGAATGTGAAAACTAGAGTAGATTGTAAAATTTATTCAAAATGAAATCAATTTAAAAGAGAGAAAACAATAATAGAAAAACCCTAATGATAAAGGGAAATTTAGGGAGATGGTGTAAGGCAGGGGTCCTCAAACCCCAGCCTGCGGACCACATACGGCTCCCCAGGGTCTCCAATGTGGCCTGTTGTTATTTCCAGAACACCCCACCACCAACAGGGGTTGGGCACGGATTACTTCCTGCGCAGCCAAGCTGAGTAGGGGGGCAGCGGCATCAGCAAGGTGGGCAGCTCCCCCATCTCTCCCTCCCTCCCTCCACCTCCCAGGCAGGACAAGCCAGGCAACACAAACTAGCCAGCACCAGTGGGCAGCACCTATGTCTGTGAGCAGACTTTTTCCCGAATGAAAAATCTGAAATCTCCAATCAGATCCAGACTAACTGATGAACACTTGCATCACTTGCTACGACTGGCAGTGACAAATATGGAACCTAACACTGACCATCTCATTAGCCAAAAGCAGCCCCATAGTCCACATTGAAGTATTATTTGTTTTTGTTGGTTACAATTGTTCTTCATTTTAAATATTGCATTCTTTTTCCTGGTTTTTTGTGCACTACTACAAATAAAATATGTGCAGTGTGAATAGGAATTTGTTCATTATTTTCCAAACTATAGCCCAGCCCCCGACAGCGTCTGAGGGACAGTGAACCTGCCCTCTGTTTAAAAAGTTTGAGGACCCCTGGTGTAAGGGAAGACCTATATGTACAGCAAGCAATTTGTTGCAGTTCTGGCCTCCACTCGGTAGGGGGCGCTCGCCTCACCTGGCTACCTCCACGCTGCACCAGAAGAGAAGGAGGGAAGGGAAAATGGCACGAGCCAGTCACGTGCCCTTCCTCCATGTGTACCCAGTGCTTGGTGATCAGAACCGTGCCAGCACTCCGCTCTGCCGGCGTTCACCTGAAGCCCCACAGCCTTCCTCCTCACAAAAAAAGCCACACTTAGAACTGGTTTAAGGCAAAAACACACGTGCAAAATCCCTTCTTGATCTACACCAATAGCTGATAAAAGCCTAACTAGCCCCACAGACAGAATAAAGGGTATCTCACAGGAGAAGACAGCTGGGCTAAGGACAATCAGTGCAGGGCTGTGCGTTCTCTCTCCTCCATGGCTGGCCGGGGACTTCTGTAGCTAGCCCCCTCCCAACCCTGCTTCCAGATTGTCCCTCCAGTACTAGAGTCCCTCCTGGTACTTCACCCCACATTTCTATTCCCAGAGGGAAGTGGTTTGGGAGATGCACAAGTTTTTTCTGGGTCCTACAGCCTAAACCATCACACTTGTTAAAACCAAAACCACATAATCAGCCTGACCCTACAGCACATTTCATGTTTAAGAGTGGTTTACACAGTGTTAAATACAACTTATAAACACATTTTGAGTTAATAGATGGGTGTTCACTACATCTTGAGGTTCAAAATTGATGTAATAACCTGCAATATCCTGTTAAAACTCAACATTATGGCACTTATCAGTGTCACCATGTGAACCCAAAAGAGAATCTGATGGGTAAGTGGTTAGAAGTTTGTGACATCACTGTAAATCAATTACCACTTCCCCAATGGAGACCATCACACATAGACATGGAAAATCTTGAAGGATCCTGACTGTATGTTCAGGCTCTGAACTCTGCTGAGTGTTCTTTGGTACTTTGGTCGAAGCTTTGACTTACTGGAGTGAAAATACTGAACGGATTGAATATGTATCTATAACTCTATCTATCCATCTATCTACCTGTTAATCACACAATCACAGTGTTACTGAAGTTGGAAAAGACCTCTAAGACCATCAAACCCAGTCCATGACCTAACATCATCACATCAGCCAGACCAGAGCACCAAGTCTGTTCTTAAACTCCTCCAAGAATGGAAACGTCACTGTGGGCGGTCCAGTCCAGGTTCTGATCACCCTTTTCATGAGGAAAGACTTCGTAACACCCAACCTAACCCTCCCCTGGCAGCTTCAGGCCCTGGTCTCTTGTCCTGTCACTAGCTGTCTGAGAGAAGAGCCTGACCCCCACCTGACTGCAACCTCCTTTTAGGGAGATGGAGAGAGGAAGAAGGTCCCCACTGAGTCTCCTTTTCTCCAGGCTAAACACCCCCAGCTCCCTCAGCCTCTCCTCATCAGACTTTCCCTGCAGTCCCTTCCCCAGCCTTGTTGCTTCTCTGGACCCACTCCAGCCCCTCCATCTCTTTCTTGAAGTGACAGAACCAGAACTGCCCGTCAGTACTCAAGGGGAAGACTCCCCAG
The DNA here is from genome assembly GCA_013400115.1 of Rhinopomastus cyanomelas. Taxonomy (NCBI): domain Eukaryota; kingdom Metazoa; phylum Chordata; class Aves; order Bucerotiformes; family Rhinopomastidae; genus Rhinopomastus; species Rhinopomastus cyanomelas. The sequence continues at coordinate 125,719 of VXBP01006236.1, read as the reverse complement.
TGCCCAGTATAGGGTGAGAAAACACAAAAGCCTGGCTAAAAGGCCTGACTGTGGCTTAGAACAGTTTCTGCTGGAAGAGACCTTCAAGACCATCAAGTCCACCCTTTTCCTAGCCCTATTATTTTATGGCTAGTGCTTGATTGATACATAAACCTGTTGATCTTGTTTTGCTGTACTTCAGTGTTGCAGTTTGAGCACTGCTAGAACCCGTAGAAGTGCTTTCATGAGGAAGAAAAGTTTTGTTGTGTTCTGGGGGACCTACTCCGGTTACACAGGTC
>VXBP01006236.1:101324-118865 GCA_013400115.1 Rhinopomastus cyanomelas | reverse complement strand
GTGAACTGGCTGCAGAATAGAAGCCAGAGAGTGGTGGTCAATGGGACAGAGTCTAGTTGGAGGCCAGTATCTAGTGGAGTGCCCCAGGGGTCGGTGCTGGGACGAGTCCTGTTCAATCTATTCATTGATGACTTGGATGAGGGACTGGAGTGCACTATCAGCAAGTTTGCTGATGACACAAAGCTGGGTGGTGTCGCCGACACCACTGTAGACTGTGCTTCCTTTCAGCAAGACCTGGACAGGCTGGAGAGCTGGGCAGGGAGAAATGAAGTATAACAAGGGTAATTGTAGAGTCTTGCATCTGGGCAAGAACAACCCCAGGTACCAGTATAGACTGGGGACTGACCTGTTGTAGAGCAGTGTAGGAGAGAGGGATGTGGGGGTCCTGGTGGACAGCAGGAAGACTATGAGCCAGAAATGTGGTCTTGTGGCCAAGACACAGACAGACAAACCCCTGTGAGCTAGCAAGGTGCCCAGGTGGCCTAGAAGGCCATTGCATCAGCAATACTGTGGCCAGCAGGACTGTTCTCCAATAATGGACACTGGTGACGCCTCCCTTTGAGTACTGAGCCCAGTTCTGGGCTTCTCACTTCAAGAAAGAGATTGAGGGCCTGAAACAGGTTCAGAGGAGCAACAAGGCTGGGGAAGGGACTGGAGGGAAAGTCTGATGAGGAGAGGCTGAGGGAGCTGGGGGTGTTTAGCCTGGAGGAGACTCAGTGAGAACCTTCTTCCTCTCTCCAGCTCCCTAAAGAGAGGTTGCAGTCAGGGTCTTCTCTGAGACAACTAGTGACAGGTCAAGATGCCAGGGCCTGAAACTGCCAGAGGAGGGTTGGGTTGGGTGTTAGGAAGCCCTTCCTCATGGAAAGGATGATCAGATCCTGGACTTGACTGCCCAGAGCACTGGTGGAGTCCCCATTTCTGGAGATGCTGAAGGACAGACTGGATGTGATGCTAGGTCATGGGCTGGACTTGATGATCTTAGAGGTCTTTTCCAGCCTTAATAATTCTGTGATTCTTCATCTGCATCATCCATGCTAATGGACACCTGATCCTGATTTAATATGCTGCAGCAGATAAATTTCTTTATGTAATGAAGAGCTATGGCCAGAAGGAAGGCTAAAAGCTGTATGTTTTTTAATAGTTCAACACCAGATGGATTGTGAATGGGAGTGTACGTGAACAACAGAGAATAACAAGTCCTAGGGATTATTTTCTCATTTACAGTGGTGGCTACATAACAAGCATGAAGGGCAACAGTTTCTTGCTTGTTCATCGTCCTGCACTGGGCACAGGAGAGGTCTCACCTTGAGCCCTGTGTTTTGGGCAGCTCCATATATGAGACATATTGAGGTGCTCGAGTGGGTCCAAAGCAGGGCAACAGGGTTGGTGAAGGGTCTGGAGACCAAAGGGTCTGTAAGCAGCAGCTGAGGGAGCTGGTGCTTGTTAGTCTGAAGAAAAGGAGGCTGAGGGGTAGGGACCTTGTTGCTCTCTACAACTCCCTGACATGAGGGTGCAGAAAGGAGGCAATCAGTGTCTAATCACAAGTAACAAGACTAGAGGAAACAGCCTCAAGGATAAGTTTAGAAGGGACATTAGGAAAAACTTAATGGGAACGATCATCGAGCCTTGGAACAGGCTGCCCACGGAGAGGGTTGAATCGCCATCCCTGGATATGTTTAAAAGTCACGCAAGATACAGACCTTAGGGACATGGATTAGTGACTGGCTTGGGATAGTTGGCTTAGTGGTCATATCCAATGATCTTAAAGGTCTTTTCCAGCCTAAATGATTTGATGTTTCTACACTGAATTCCAGTGCATGACTGTTGTGACTCGCCAATTTCCAACCATGCTGTTGATCCACAGGTGTTGGCTACCAGCTATCCTAATTTTTGTGACTGCGAAGTGTTGACTGTGTACTTGAGCATCTGTGAAGATGCAGTGACGGCTCAAATACTTGGCTGCAGTTTACACAGAATCACAGAACATTAGGGATTGGAAGGCACCTTGAAAGATCATCTAGTCCAATCCCCCTGACACAGCAGGATCACCTAGACCAAGTTGCACAGGAAAATATCCAGGCAGGTTTTAAACATCTCCAAGGAAGGAGACTCTACAAACCCCCTGCACAGCCTGTTCCAGTGCTCTGTCACCCAGTGTACTATGGAATGCAGAAGCATGAATGGAACCTGGGGCCATCACAGCTGGTGCCATAACAACACAGATTTGGGGCAATTAATCCTAGTAAATAAAAGCTGCCAGGTGTACTTGTGTTCTAATCTTCTGGATTACAGTGTCTGCAGGATCCTGTTCCATTCTTTCCTGTACTTCATATCTACTGAATAATCTCTTCTTCCCCTTTTGCTTGTAGGCAAGCAGGAAAGAATCATCTGTCTGAGATATGTGTGAAGGATGACTGTCGGGAAGATGGAGCCAGGCTCTGCTCAGTGTCATCTAATGATAGGACAAGGGGCAATAGGTGTGAGCTGGAATATAGGAGGTTCCACATTAATATGAGAAGGAAATTCTTCACAGTGAGGGTGACAGAGCCCTGGAAGGGGATGCCCAGGGGAGTTGTAGAGTCTCTTTCTCTGGAGATGTTTAAAACCTACTTGGACATGTTCCTGTGCTTCCTGATGTAAGTGATCATGCTGTGACAGGGGGATTGGACTAGATGATCATTTGAGGTCTCTTTCGATCCTTAATGAGTCTATGATCTTTTGAGGTCCCTTCCAATCCCTAATATTCTGTGATTCTGTGATACTTTTCCCACATTCAAATGCCCATAACTTAAATAGGACGAGAGGACTGCCTCCAAACCACAGGAGGTTTTGTTGTCCCAAGAAGCCAGGCTGCTTTGTACCCGAATTTATTAGTGGATGAGGTTGCAGCAGAGAGCACCACCTTTTAGAAGGGCTGCCTTCTCAGAAGCTGGTGCAGAGCATTCCACACAGCTAGGCACCTCAGCCAAGCTTAAATCACAGAGCACATAATTACATTGCTCTGGGAAATTAACTAGCTTTGGGCTCTAAATCTTCACGTAGCACCCAATTTCCATGGTAGCTAGGCTTCAGGCGTGCATGCTTTGATCTCTATTCTTTACCTGCTTTCAGGTATTTTGTGAAGCTTAAAATAACAAACATGTTCAGGTCCTGGTCAGGTGAGGCATACATTACTAACTCTTGTAAGGCAGAGATTTGCATGAGTATCTGAAGTTAAACATGACTTTGTTCTGATACTGCAGTTTTTCAGTGCCTCTTGAGAATTGTGTTGATTTTTCCCCTCCTATTTTGTTTAATTCTATAAAATCTGGCATGACCAAGGGTGGGACGGAGTATTTTCTTACTGATTTAAAATCTAACTGATTTAACAAAGGAGCTTTACTTGAATTCAAAGTCATTAACAGTGAATTAATGATGGCACAGTAAAGGATGCTGATCCCAGTGCTCTGCAGATACCATGCCAGCTGTTTGCCATTTCCTGTGTACCAACAGTTTATCCAGACTCTTTTCAGTCCTGAATATCTGGCATCAGGGATCCGAGTGGTTCTTATTTCATCTGTTGCATCCATCTGTGTTGTCTTCTCTCGACCTTTTAAATTTGTAAGCTCTTTTGAGCAAAGATCACATCATTACATTTGCATAGCAATCCTTGTCGTTGAATCATTCCTATAAAACAAATAATTATGGAAGAAATCACCAATCCAAGCCCAAATGGAAAGGCACACATAATGACTTAGGTCATAGAATCATAGAATAGTTTTGGCTGGAAGAGACCTTCAAGATCATCTGGTCCAACCTCTTCCTAGCCCCATCAGCATCACTAAACCTTGTCCCCCATTGCAAACATCTACCCTTATTTTAAACACCTCCAGGGATGGGTACCCAATCCCCTCCCTGGTCAGGCTGTTCCAATGCCTGATAACCCTTTCAGTAGAGAAATGCCTCCTGACATCCAACCTGAACATCACCTGGTGCAGCTTAAGGTCATTCCCACTGTAGAATGGAAAGGGACATAAGATAGCTGCGTGGAAGACAGGAGAAGAACTCTGAAGGACAAGTATACCTTCTGCTAGAAATAATTCAACTCACTCATGTAATTTGTCTTTGGTCACCTGAATATTGGAGAAAAAAAACCAAACAACATTTTGTTTCTAAAACAAAGTGAGAAGCTGCTGTGGCGGGGGGTTTGGGCTAGATGATCTTTCGAGGTCTCTTCCCAATCCCTAATATTTTGTGATTCTGTGAAACAGCTTGGGAGAGACATGAGCATCTATCGTAGCAAATATGCCTTGCACAGAGAAGGTATCTGCACAGAGGGCAGGTTTGTTGAGCAAGGCAGTTCCATTCTCACGTCTGTGTTTGATGAAGACTACAGTTTGAGGCTTTTTTTTTAAATAGATATTTAATGTACAATGCAGGAAATTCCACACTGAAAACCACTCAAGCACAAATGAAAATTTGATAGGCTTTTTGGTGTAATTCCGAGGTATAGAAGTATAAATAAAATTACTCAAATTACTTAGAGTCGAGTGGGAATTAGGAAATCTGTTCCTTTTGCATGACAGAGGAGTGGGGCTGTGCGTTAGGAGGCTGAAGAGATTCCCATCTTAAGAAGCAAATCACACACTTTCAGGGGGATGTGAAGCGCATGCTGAAGAAATGGTTCATCGTAATTAATTCTTGAGCAAAACAGCAAAGAACTTGATTTGCACAAGACAGAAAAGTGACAGAGTCTCTGCAGTGGAATAAAACTGAGGAGCCTGAGCTCCGGGGGGGATATTTTCGGGTTTGATTATGACAAATAAAGTAAATCAAAAAGCAGTCACATGCTTGACTAACAGCGCAGGGTAGGAAAAGTCTGGATGAAAGAGTTTTCTTATTTCTTTTCTAGGCTGAAGACCTGTGTGTTCAAACTGAGGAGGAAAAAACCCAACAAGTGGAAGTGGCAGGATATTGTGCAAAGAATCTGTACAAGGTTGAAAATGTTGAAAAATTAGGCAGCAAGGGGATTAATTGAAGTCTGGGTGAGAAAGTTCTCTCTTGAAGATGAAAACAGCTGAATCTGCCTTTGAACTGATGTCAGTGGGACACTGTGATTAAATACATCTTGTTTTTAAAGCGCTGCTGGTCCCTGTGGAGCAGTGATTAGGAACCCTGATCAATTATATGTCGGTATTGGTTTAAGACTCCTTTTTTCCTGCTGTGGCTGGTGTTGCAAGCTTTTGGGATGAGATGGTAAAAAGGATCAGCTCCAGGTAACCAACCTGGAGAGAGGCTGTTGGTTTTGTTTGGGTACAAAGAGCCCTACGGAATCTTCTTCTTCCTCCAAGTTCCTTAGGTTAGTTGAGCTTTGTGTTTTGAGGAGGTTTTTTTCTCACCTCTGTCCTAGGTGAGCACTGCACCCAGCAGCTGAGCCTGTTGCCTGCTGGGCTTCAAGCTGTCATGAGCTGAACACCTGTAAATGGTCCAAGTCTTTTTGTCTACAGTTTGATTCCTTTGATAATCTTCCACTATGAGTGATTACAATTAAAGGACATTTAAAGTATGAGGCACATAAGAGACATAAAGAAGAAGTGATGGATGGGTTAAAAACAAAGAATTTTTTGATTTTATTAGTGAGGTCTTAGGGAAAGAGAACGTAGGGACCTGAGAACTTAAAACGGCTTTTGAGCAGGACGTGAGTGTCTGTGGTGCTGCCATCACCCACTGGTTGAGGCAGGATTTTGACAATCCCCTCAGCAAAACTTAAGCAGAGACTCTGAGAGCATGTGGTCCTCTCAGTTTGAGACAGCCCGTGGTTTTGCTCTGGAATGGAAAAAGTGCTCTTCAGGAAAGTCGGAGACCCACACCAGCCACATGACAGCAGTTGTCTGTTTGTGGTAAAACTTCTTCCAGAAGAAGGAGGCCCAGAGGCTCCAGGCTGCAAACCAAAGGCTGAAGTCCTTTTCCTGACCACTCCTCTATTTCCTCAGGCTGTTCTGTGCTTTCCCTCAGAGATCTCTGTAAGGGATGACTAAGTGAAAATCCATCATTACTCTAAAGGCTAGAACAAGTAGGTGTCCATAAGCCCTCTGTGTGGTGTGATCTGCCAAGCTGCTGGACTCCTTAGTAATTAGGGCTCACAAAAGCAGCTAGTTTTGATGACTGATTGATACTAATTACCTTTAGGATATAATCCCTCCTGTCACTGACTGTTCAAATGCTCTTCTGAAAATTCAAGAGAGAAAAGGAGGAAAAACCCCCTCTTGGAAACTGTTCCCATGTCCATTATTCCTCACCCATTGGCTGCTAATTATTCACTGTGTGTGAGCTCACATTATCATACATTACAGAAAAGGCACCGTGGAAGATGTTATTGATAGCATTTAGGAGCACAAAGAGCTCTGAAAAAACCACTTCTAGTCCATAACAGTCAAGTGGAGCTGACACTCCAGTGAGTCAATTGCCTCTCTCACACTTTGGACAGACTTCTTTAAAACTCAGCATATGGTGACTTGGTTTTTTTTTCCCCTTTAATTATTCTGAGGGACTGGTGGTGAAAGCAAACACTGGCGATGCTGACACGTGGAACTGGCCGTGTTGGGGTTTGCTCCCTCTCTTGAAAGAAGTCAGAGCTGTGGATGTATTTGTACATGTATATTCCATTCAGGTTTGTTTCCAGAGTGATTTTTTTCCGCTGGTGGAGCTGTTCTGTTCAGCAGATTAACTGCAGTACTTGGAAATAATATTTGCCCCAGGAAAAAACCCGGAGTGACATAGTGGTACGTGAGAGGCTGCTCTGGGAGGAATAGTTTTTTCCCTGAAGGTGGTAGAGCTCATTCTAATGTTCTGCTATAATCATGTGCTGTGGTCTCTCACTATGTAAAAGAGATCCCTGTCAAAAGGAAATTACTGTCTGCAGATCACATGGCCCAAGAGACATGAAAAATGATGCGTTACTTCCATGGAGAATGATTTACTGGCTCAGCACAGGGGCCAAAGGAAAAGGGCTGATTTAATTCTGTTTCTTCATAAAGGATGAGGAGACGACATCTGTGCTGTGCTCAGAATACCTATTTCAGGTCTCGTTGTGACTTTCCACACAAAATGAGTTTAGCATGAGCTTTCCTTGCAGTTGTCCTAAGGAATCTTTCTGGTCTGTATGTGATTCTGTGGGATTGTGCCTGAATCCAAGATCTGGATTAACATAAAGCACTGTGAAAAATCCAGAACCTCTGAATGAAAATGGAAAAGACGGTGACAGAAGAATGGATAAAGAAACAGGATGAGAGCAGGTGGATAATGTACTTACAGTGGAAAGTAAAACGTGCCTTGTTAGGATTTAAATGCATGTGCATCCATTTCTGTGTACTTCTTAGAGTCCCCAGAATCTGTTATATGAGTGCAGGATGCTCTGCCCCTCCTCTGGCAAGGGGGTTGGACTAGATGATCTTTCAAGGTCCTTTCCAACCCCTAACATTCTGTGATTCTCTGTGATTCTGTGATGTTCTGTGCCTGACAAGTTCTGCTGTGCCCACGGAGCAGTACTGTGGGAGAAGACCCCAGAGCTACTCCTTACTCAGCCTTTGGGGGATATGTCTCCCCTTTGGGGAGATACAGCTATTCATGGTCACACATTGCTTCTTATCAGCAGTAAGAATGTCTCTGTTCCTTCCACACAACAGCCCACAAGCATCTGCTTCCCACTGTACTCAAGTCCCTGAAGGGCACAACTGCTGGACTGCTTCTACCTGCTAGTGCAAACACCACTGAGTGCTGCAATGTGGTGCTTACTTCCTCTAAAGACAGATGAGCCCTCCCTCTCCAAAGAGGACCAGTCCTTTCTCAGTTGTCCTGCTACTTTCTAAGGGCTTTCTGACAGTGGATTAAATGCTTTCAAGAAATTTCCTCAAGTGCTTAATGGGCTATGGAACAGAACTGCTGGAGGGAGTCCAGCACAGAGCCACAAAGATGATGAAGGGAGTGGAGCATCTCCCTAATGAAAAGAGGCTGAGGGAGCTGGGTCTTTTTAACCTGGAGAAGAGGAGACTGAGGCGTGACCTCATTAATGTCTATAAATGTTTGAAGGGTGGGTGTCAGGAGAATGGAGCCAGGCTCTTCTCACTGGCATCTAGTGATAGGACAGGGATAATGGGTATGAGCTGGAACACAGGAGGTTCCATATAAATATCAGAAGGAACTTCTTCCCAGTGAGGGTGACAGAGCACTGGAATGGTCTGTCCCGTGGGGTTGTGGAGTCTCTTTCTCTAGAGATGTTTAAAACCCACCTGGACATGTTCCTTTGCGACTTGGTCTAGGTGATCCTGCTGTGTCAGGGGGATTGGACTGGATGATCTTTCGAGGTCCCTTCCAATTCCTAATGTTCTGTGATTCTGTGATTTTGTCTCTTAGTAATTTAATTTTAATAACAAAATAATACAATGGAACAACTGAAACTCATAAAAATGCTTAAGCTTCTTTGGAACAAGGGATTTAATAGACATTAAAAACTATTAGGCTCCTTCTTTTGCCTCAAGCTTGCCAGCAAAGTTTAGGAGACCGCTTTGAATTTTAAATTGGCTGAACTAAAGCTGTTTTCTAAGAGACAAGTGCATGTGAAGAATCACAGAATCACTTAGGTTGGACAAGAACTTTAAGATCATCAAGTCCAACTGTGAATCCTACTGTCCCAAGCCCACCACTACATCAATCACGTTCAAAAGCTCGAGATCTTCAGGACTTCTGAACATGTCCTGGGATGATGACTGGTTCCCCTCCCTGGTCAGCCTGCTCCGATGCCTCACGTACCTTTTCCTAAAGAAAAGTAAAGATCTTTTTCCTAATTCCTAACCTAAAAACATACTAGCAGAGGATGGTTTCGATCCATCGACCTCTGGGTTATGGGCCCAGCACGCTTCCGCTGCGCCACTCTGCTGCCTAGCAACAGGATGAAAAATGATGGGGAAAGAGCATCCCGGATGAGATTCCATGGAGAGCTCGTTGTGGGGTTGAAGTCTGGTTTCCAGAGGCACATTTTGCATAAGCAGACAGGCTACTGCTCAGCTTCTGGTTTGTGCAAAGAGGTAACTTGGTGCAGTTTTAGTGGATTAGAGGAAAGCTACAACAAAAGAAAATGGAAAAACAGCAAAACCTAACTAACAGCAGTAAAATAGGTGTCTTGGTCTAGCATTGTTATTTGTTTTCCCCTAAGAATAGGAGAAAATGTCTAGGACACTTCACAGGACCCCAAAATCTGGCTACATCAAAAAGGGACAACCACTGAGAAATGAGCTTACTGTGTGGTTAGTGCTGATTCTTGGTGATTCTGCTGCTGAGGTCCTGAGACAGACAACTCACAGCAATTTCTGATGAGACTGGAATATTGTGTCCAGTTCTGGGGCCCTCAGTTCCAGAAGGACACAGAGCTGCTGGAGGGAGTCCAGCGCAGAGCCACAGGGATGATGAAGGGAGTGGGACATCTGCCTGCTGGGGAAAGGCTGAGGGAGCTGGGTCTCTTGAGCTTGGAAAAAAGGAGCCTGAGGGGTAACCGCATTAATGATGGTAAATATGTGAAAGGTGGGTGTCAGGAGGATGGAACCAGGCTCTGCTCAGCGGCATCTAATCATAGGACAAGAGGCAATGAGCGTCTGATGGACCAGAGGAGGTTCCACATTAATATGAGAAGGAACTTCTTCCCAGCAAGGGTGACAGAGCACTGGAACAGGCTGCCCAGGGGAGTTGTGGAGTCTCCTTCTCTGGAGACATTGAAAACCTGCCTGGATGTGTTGCTGTGTGACTTGATCTAGGTGATCCTGCTGTGTCAGGGGGATTGGACTAGATGATCTTTTGATGTCCCTTCCAATCTCTAATGTTCTGTGATTCTGTGATTCTATGTTATCTCATCACATGAGCTGAGAAAGCTGTGTCTAGTAAATCACAGTGATCACTCTATGCTTTCTTAATTCTTTCACTCCTTTGCTTTCTTATAGTGTTAGCTTTTCTTTAAGTGCAAACCAAACCAGAAAGGACATCTCCTGAAGACCCAAAATAATGAACCAAAAGAGCTTGTTCTTTGACAAATGCGTTGAAGACCTGAAGAATCATAGAATCATTAGGGGTTGGAAAGGACCTAGATTGTCTAGTTCAATCTCCCTCCTACAGCAGAATCACCTAGACTGGTCTGTTATCTGGTAGTCACTCAGTTTGATTTTCTTGTCCTTCTGAAAGGGCAAATAGCAACAGTGTTTGTTGGGTTTTTGGTGTTTGGTTTTGTTTTCCTAAAACTAAGAAGTTCTTAGTGTCTGGTGCAGCTTCCTCTGACACTACAGCTGTTTTAATCAGTGTTGAAATTAATGATTAAATTCCTGATTAAATACTAATTTCTATGAAACATACATTTATATAAAAACTTTGAGGTCTTCATGGTCCACCACATACGGTAGAAATGAGCCAACAGCTCCGGCTGTTGTATTGTGAGTAAAGGACAGATGGATGAAAAGGGACAACATAAATCTTCCAGCTTCAGCATAACATCATAACATCACTAAAAGTGCTGTTCTTGGCTTTGATGTCTGTGAAACAGAGTTATGCTGGTGAATGTTGTCCCTACCCATCCCTCAAATAACAACTATTAGGAACTTGGATTTTAGATAAATTTACGTTATGAACCCAATGTGGTGACTTGTAGAAAAATGCTTTTTTATAACTTTGGAACCAGGGGAAAGCCTCAACAGAGTCACAGAATCATCAAAGCTGGAAAAGATCATCAAGTCCAACTCAACTGTCTGCCTTACAACCCCAAACCAGTAACCCATCTCCTGAAACACTCTGTCTGCCTGTTTGTTGAATCTTTCCAGGGATGGTGCCTCCCCCAGCTCCCTGGGCAGCCTGTTCCAAGGCCTCACCACTCGTTCTGCACAGAAGTATTTCTAGGAGCCCATCTGAACCTCCTCAGGCACAAACTGACCTCATTTCCTCTTGTCATGTTGCTTATCACTAGGAAGAAGGGGCCAACAACCACCTCACTATAACCTCCCTTCAGGCACTTGTAGAGAGCAGTGAGGTCTCCCGTCAGCCTCCTCTTCTCCAGGCTAAGCAGCCACAGCTCCCTCAGGCTTTCCTCATCAGACCTGTTTTCCAGACTCCTAACCAGCCCAGTTACCCTTCTCTGCACCCTCTCCAGCACCTCAAAGTTAGTGGTTAAGTTGCCTTATGTGATTAGGATTATGGTTAGGACTATAGGTTATTCTTAAGGTTAGGGGTTTGTGTTAGGGTTACGGGATATTGTTAGGGGTTAATGATAGGGTTATGGTTAGGGATAAGTGTTATTGTTAGGGAGCCCTTATTACAAGAGGGATGTGGACAGGCTGGAGCGAGTGCAGAGGAGGGCCACGAGGATGATCAGAGGGCTGGAGCAGCTCTCCTGTGAGGCCAGACTGAGAGAGTTGGGGGCTGTTGAGCCTGGAGAAGAGGAGGCTCCCAGCTGACCTTACTGTGGCCTTCCAGTATCTGAAGGAGGTCTACAAAAAGGCTGGGGAGGGGCTTTTTAGGATGTCAGGTAGTGACAGGACTAGGGGGAATGGAGCAAAGCTGGAGATGGGTAGATTTAGAGTGGATGTGAGGAGGAAGTTCTTCAGCATGAGAGCGGTGAGAGCCTGGAATGGGTTGGCCAGGAGGGTGGTGGAGGCCCCATCCTTGGAGGTGTTTAAGGCCAGACTGGATGAGTCTCTGGCCAGCCTGATCTAAGGTGAGGTGTCCCAGCCTGGTGGGGTGGTTGGAACTGGATGATCAGGTTGTCCCTTCCAATCCTGAGTGATTCTGATTCCATAACTTCTCCAGTGAAATGATTCTGCTGTGTCAGGGGGATTGGGCTAGATGATCTTTCGGGGTCCCTCCCAATCTCTAATTATTCTATGATTCTTTGATTCTATGATTCTATGGGTTAGTGTTAGTAGTTAGGGTTTGTGCTTTTTATCATAATTATAATTAATTAATAATTATTGTGTAGGTTTAGGAGTTGACCCCATTTCCTCTTGCATCTTTCATAGGAAAAGTTAGCTCTCACGTCTCGCATGAACTGCACAGTTGTTCTGTAACCTTTTATTACTCTTCCTGTTAAAGGAATCAGCACTGACCTGTAGTTTCACCATCTGAGGAGGACTTTCTCTCTTTCCTCCACTGTCCTTTTGAAGAACATGTGGAAAATTTGGCCACTGTTTCCATGGATGCAAAAGAACAACTCTGTGATAAAGCCTGGACCTATCCCTTGTACATCCTGCTCTGCAGTTTTTCATGCAGCCTGAGCCTAGCAAAGGTTTTAAAGTCCTGCGATGCAGCTTGAGGAGCCCCTCAAGTTTATAGCCAGCCCAAATGAGGCAGACAGCTACACTTTGCTGGGATTACACGGAGTTCAATCAAGGCGCAACAGTTATGACAGCTCCACACAGCCCTGCAATTCTGGCACCGAGCATTCCGGTAAATTACTATTTCCAAAGACTTGATGGTTTGTGATTTCATGTCTCTCACAGAGGATCCATTTTTATCAAGCTCCAACATCTGCAAAGAGGCTGAGTGGCTGCCTGTGAGACAAGGAGGTGGGAAATGATCCCTCCGGCTAAGGCAGAGATACGGTTAAGGGCAACAATAATTCCTCTCTCTCCGAGCAGTGATGGAAAAGCTCGGTAATGGAGCAGACGTTCCCTGAGCTGTACAGATGTCACATTAATGCCGTACCCAGGTGTACAATGGGAGCTAATTGAGGCAATCGAGCAAAAGATTGGAGCATCGCAGAAGATGTCAGTCCAGCACGCGGAACCCAGGTGTTCCGTGGGAAATAATTAGATCAGGGAGCGGAGGCGAGACGAGGCTCTGACAGGCGAGGCAGAAGGCTTGGGAGGGAGAGAAAGGGAAAGGAAGGAATAATTAAATTAAGGAGTTTGGTGCAGCGAGGAAGGGGGATAGAGTTGAACAAAGCACTCGGCGAGTGGCTTTGGGGCAGTCCCTAGGATCTGATGAGAATCCCGTGATGACGTGCAGGGAGAGCTGTTCCTCACTGAGGCTGCTACGGCAGGTGCTTGGAGGTGGTGTCTGCAAACAGCTTCCTTCCATCAGAGCCTGGGCAAGTGGACTGGGAAGGGAGGAAAGGACTGGAGAGGCCCATGGATCTGTACTCTACAATCCAAATAACTCCCCCACTGAGGTCTTTCTTGAAAAGACAGCCAGAAACAATAGTCCTGCCTTTCTGACAGAGTTTGTAAAGCTGCCCTGGTTTGGGATAGAGATAATTTTCCTTTTCAGCAGCTAGAACTGAACGATGTTTTGGATTCAGTATGAGAAGCATGTTGAGAACATACTGCTGGTTTAAGTTGTTGCTAGGAAATCAAGGACTTCCTACTTGCCATGTCTTGCTAGTGTTCACAAGAACCTGGGAGACAGCATGGACAGGACAGCTGATCCAAACTGGCCAAAGGATCCAAAAAAGGGCAACAAGGCTGGCAAAAATCAGCTGAGAGAGCAGGGGCTGGTTAGTCTGAAGAAAAGGAAGCTGAGGGGAGACCTTATTGCTGTCTACAACTAACTGAAAGGAGGGTATAGAGAGGTAGGAGTTGGTCTCTTCTCATAAGGAACAAGGGATAATGGAGGATGAAATGGCCTGAAATTGCACCGGGAGAAGTTTGCGTTGGACATTAGGAAAGACTTCTTTATTGAAAAGGTCATCTGGCCTTGGAACAGGCTGCCCAGGGAGATCTATCTCTGCTCAGGCAGGCATCACTCGGGGTGGTTAGTTATTGTGGTGGATCTTATGTCTCTCTTTTTGTTACATTGTTTTTGTTTTTTAATAAAGTAATTAGTAGTGATGGTATATTTTATTATTAGTGTTAGTACTATAATTTAGTTTAGTTTTATTTCATTTAGTTTAGGTTATCAAACCTTTATTTATTTTAGTTTAGTCAGTTATCAAAATGTTCTTACCGCAACCCAGGAGTTTTACAAGCTTTTCATTTCTCCTCCCTGTCCCACCAGGAGGGCAGAAGAGTCAGTGAGTGTCTGCACACTCCTGAGTGGCTGGATAAGGTTTAACCACGACAAAATCCTTCCTTATCCCTCGTGTTGAGGTTACTTTCCTCTGTAGCCAGCCTCAAGGCTACTTTGAGTTGCTTCTGGAACACAGTCCTACAGTCCATGGAAGACGTGAAGAGTTGGGATAGGCTCGGCTGACATCCAGTGCTGACTTGAGGACACGTGAAGCAGCAGTCGGCAGCTCTATTTCTGTCTTGGTTTATCTAGGGGACTAAATCTCCTAAAACAGTTAAGACATCTCAATTTTAGACTTGGCAGCTTAAGGCGTGACACATCCTAATCCAGGAGTGGAGAGTCTAATCAGATTAAGTCAAACAACCTGAAAACTTTGCTGCATCAGGGTACCGTTGCTGTAGGACATTGTAACATCTGCCTGGAGAGTTTGTTTGCAGTCCATGGGGTTACCCACTATAATCTTCAGCTGTCTGCAGGCTGAATGTTCACTCTGTGCACATTAAGCTGTTTTACTGCTTGCTCTTACTGATGCAACCTAACAATCATGTGAAAATGGTGTCATTTCTGAGTTTCCCATGGGATTTGGCTTGTTCTGCCACCATCTGTCTGTACTACCGACTTTCAAAACTGTAGGCTGTGAGATGTAGACTGTCAAGCCACCTCCCTATTCTTTAGCTTCATTCAAGCAAAGTGATGAAGACATTCTGGATTCTAGTGAAATCTTAGTAAGTCCCACAGTACTCAAGTAATGTCTGATCTGAAATGCCTGAGAAAAAGCCAATGATGTCTTTTACGCTGTGCATACTGGTTCTTTGGTTCTTGTGTGGCTCTTCATCTTCTTCAAAGGTTCAACAAAACAATCCAAAAAGCAGGAAGAGTTTGTTTCTCTTCAGGACTTCATTTCCCTGAACAGTGTCCCGTGTAAGAAAAGAAGGGTCTGTAGAGGGTATGATGTCACCTTTGTTTTGAAATTTACCTTTAATATATTTCAGATACCCCAATATCAAGGCACACATTCAGCTTTTCAATCACTGTAGATGCCTGTTGTCACTGGAGTGATTGGTGTGGTGGGTTCAGGACCACAATTTAAGATAAAAGAAAGGAAAGCAAAGCAGTGAGGTCTCAATGACATCTTGGATAAATTTGCCAGACAATGGAAGGCTCAGGGAAACTGCAGAAAGGTTTATTAGCTCTATAACCGTATGCAGAATAGGAGAAAAGTTTATGCAAGTCGGTGCACAAAAACTATAAACTATGTCGTGAATGCCATCACACAACCTGAGGAAAATATAATGGGAGATCACTATAGTTTGGGCCTTGGTTCTTGTTTCAGTTTAGAGACCTGGGAAAGAGAGCATGTCAGTCCAGGATGGCCTGAGTTTCTCAGCACCCACACCTGTTTCCCTTGGTGCAGCCGCATGCATTTCAAACAAAGAACCCAATCTCTGTCTTTCAGATCCAACATTTGAGGATTCTCAAGTCCTCCTGCTTTCTTCAGCTAAGCACGAAGGACCTCTTCCCAAAAACTTCCCAAAAAGTGCCCCAGTCTTTCTCAGCGGCAGAAATGACAAACAGCCTCTCTTCCTGCTGATCAGTCTCTCCAAAATGGCAGTGGCCCAGCCACATAGTCCCGGCCATGTGCGGGATCCACGATGGAGACCAACCACATGGCTGCGTCAGCAGGGCTGCACCCCACCACACTGCACAAGTGGCCAAGAGGGTCTTCCGAAGATCCTCTCCTCTCCCTCTCCTGTCTCAGCTCCAGGAGGAAGAGGAGTACCCCAGCTCACCGCGATGCTGAAGGCTGTCCGTGGTGGGGGGTTGTGATGGCAAATCTGCACCTGTCTTGCTTCTCTGGTCTGCGGCTGCTCTGCGGGGGGGCACATTGCGTTAGGTCCAGGCCGGGCCAGTGGCTTAGGGGCCGGGACAATGCGGCAGCAGGTGCAGGCCGGCAGTGGGTTTGGGCTGGGGCCGCAATGCGGTGGCGGTGGGACCGCTTTGTGGCCGCGGCGGCTTAGGAAGCTGCAGTCCTCTCGGAGCCACGCTCCTCTCAGAAGCCGCAGCCGGCGGGGGCCATGGCACCAGGACTGGTGGCTTTTTCAGAAGCGGTGACAGGGGTAGGCTGGGCCAGTGGCGAAGCCGCAGTCCCCTCGGAGCTGTGGTCCCCTCGGAGCCCTTGGAGCCGCAGTTCTTACCCCCCCACACCACCCTGGGAACGGGTGGTGGGGGGTGGGGGGTACTCGCTTCAGGGCCACAGCCCCCAAAGAGAGAACAAAGACCCTGCCCCACTTTTTATAGGCTGACCTAGCCAGGCCCTTTCAGGGCAGGTCCCAGGACAGATGCTTCTGGGGAAGGTTCCTGGGACAGTGTAACCTCGGGGTAGGTCTCCCAGGACAGACCCTTCCAGGGAAGGATCCTGGGACCTGTGTAACTGGGGACAGGTCCCCCAGGACAGACCTTTCCGGGGAAGGTTCCCAGGACAGTGTCACCTCCCCCAGGACAGGTAAGTGAGGGAAGGGTTCCTCTTGAAATTAATACAACTTTTCGTTCTTCATGAAAGCACAACCTCTGCACATCTGAAAATTCTGGTAATTTTCAAACTGCAACAATTGGAAACCTGTGGAGTGCTCTGGGGTCTGTAGTTTTGTTTAAAGAAGACACTAACAATGGTCAGTTTTGTTCTGTCTTACACAGATGGTCTTTACAAAGTAGGATTTCTGACCTGCCTTCCACCTTGTTGTGCAGTGAGATAAAACATTGCTTGTGCTCTTTCCAGTTTATCTAATTCACAGTAATTTACATGACACAGAGTTGTGGATCTTTAGGTGACTCCTCGGGTTTCCATTTTCTCTGCATAATGTCCTCTTATTCTCATTTAGATTCTATGGAGTCAAAATTAGATTAGAGACTTCAGTTTTAAAAGAACATTTATGAACATTAACTTGGGGGGAAAAAAACCCACCACACCACGCTTTGGCACTGAAGCCAGCTCCTAAGTGTTGAACAGTCACACTGATCAGAATCCACCCTAAACTCTCCTCTCCCCAGGCAGAATGGGCTCGACAAACCATCTGACTGAACGACTCCTCCAGGAGCGGTATACGTGACATGTTTTTCTGCAGACCACAAAGTTCCTTGCAATCCCTCCAGCTGTGTTGATACAACCATGTCTCTGAAATTATCTGTGCTAAAACAAACAACCCCACCTTGTCCTTCGATGTCTTTTATCATTTTCATAAATTTTTGTCTTTCTCAGTATCACTGTAGACTCTTGTGTTGGTGCAGCAGAGGGGCAGGGAGGGGTGTTGAAGGGAATGGAAGGGCAGGGAGGAAACGGAATGGAAGGTTTGGGAAGGGAAGGTTTGGGAAGGGAAGGTTTGGGAAGGGGTGAGGAGAGAAAGGAAATGAGAGAGAAGAGAGAAGAGAGAAGAGCGAAGAGGGATAAGGGAAGAGAGACGGGAGAAGGGAGAAGGGAGAAGGGAGAAGGGAGAAGGGAAGGGAAGGGAAGGGAAGGGAAGGGAAGGGAAG
>VXBP01006236.1:83775-97377 GCA_013400115.1 Rhinopomastus cyanomelas | reverse complement strand
TTTCCAACCTATTGACTGATATGCTCTTATGTTACTCAGTCAAGAACGTGAATCCAAACTCCATCTAGCTGTGGAGTCTATCTGAAGCACCAGACTCTTCACAAGCATCAGGCAGTATCCATAATTTCTGATGAAGGTCTAAAAACCAACACAAAAAATCAACAACTCCAAGCCAACCCATTAATTATCTTCTCCGTTACAAAATTAAGCTCTCTTCTATCTTCAATCTTCATTGCAGATTGTGCTCTTCCTGAGGCATCTCTAGAATTTCTATATGAATCTAGAGTCAGGGTTTAGAAATTCTCTACGAGGTTGATCTGAAACACTAGCACACAGATGGGTTTAGATTGAATGTTAGAAAAAGAGTTCTTCAATCTGAGGATGGTGAGGCACTGGCACAGGTTGAACAGGGACATGATGGAAGCTTCATCTCTGGAGACACTCAAGGCTAGACTAGACACTGATCTATTTAAAGATGTCCCTGCTCACTGCAGTGAAGATGACCTTTAAGGTGCCTTTCAGTCTAACACATTCTGTGATTCTATGCTATGAATGGAAAGAAATCACAGAACATTAGGATTTGGAAGGGACCTCGAAAGAGCATCCAGTTCAGTCTCCCTGCCACAGCAGGATCGTCTAGATCATATCACACAGGAACATGTCCAGGCAGGTTTTCAATGTCTCCAGAGAACGAGACTCCACAACAGCCCTGGAGAGACTGTTCCAGTGCTCCGTCACCCTCACCATGAAGAACTTCCTTCTCATATTGCTGTAGAACCTCCTGTGTTCCAGCTCACATCCATTGCCCCTTGTCCTATCACGAGATGACACAGAGCAGAGCCTGGCTTCATCCTCCTGACACCCACCCTTCACATATTTATCAACATTAATGAGGTCACCTCTCAGTCTCCTCTTCTCCAAGCTCGAGACCCAACTCCCTCAGCCTTTCCTCATTAGGGAGAAGCACTGCTCCCTTCATGATTTTGTGGTGGACTCTTTAAGCTCCTTCTTTAACTGAGCGACCCAGAACTGTACACAATATTCCAGATGTGGTCTCACCAGGGCAGAGCAAAGAGGGAGGGGAACCTGTCTCTACTAACCACCCCCCTTCTGATAGTAACCAAATGAGTACTTCCCTCTTTGTGTCTCTTTCTAGACGATGCTGACAACTTCCCATGAGTGTTACTAACACTGGATGGTCTTTTAGACCATATATTGTCCACAGAATTGTGACAGAAGTGTTATGGGCTCCTCTGCCCTTTGATAGGAAACCCTGGCAGCTGGATTCAGTTAATTCATGTAAGAATAATTTATTTTTTAAAGTCAATCCCTGTTGTGGGTTTAAAGATCCTTTAGATGTGGTGCTTAGACATCTGATTTAGTGGTAAACTTGGTAGGGTTGGGTTACTGGCTGGATTTGATGATTTTAAGGGTCTCTTCCAACCTGAATGAGTCTATGATCTCAGTTTCAGAGAAAAGTTTACAGTCTCCACCTGAAAGGAAGCTGAATGAAGCAAATCACAATAATTTTGTTTACTTTTTGAACATTGCAATTCTTAACTCAATCTCATAGTTTCTGGGGTGGAGAAGGGCAGTTCTACCCCAGGTATTGTTATCCTGCTTCTCTGAAATGCCTGTATCTCCCTGTGTTCACCACTGCTCTGGAGAAAAGTGAGTGTTACTGCCTGTCACAATCCCATGCGTTGGCAAGCACGATGTGTTATGGCAGCTCTGGGTGTAGGGCTGCAGTTCTAACGTGGGCAAAATCCCCTACTGCTGTCTCTCCTGAAGCAGCAAGTGCCTCATCCATTTTCCTTGTTCCTTCCCTTTGATGTTCTTACTGAAATTAATCACTTGACAGCAGCAAAGGCTTGTGCTGGCCTCCCATGACTTAGCTATCTATCATGGATTTTATTTAATATAATAATACAAAACCTTCTGGCATTCAAATCTGTTCTGATGTTTGTTTGGAAAGCTCCTGAGTTATTATCTCCTTCCCTACACCTGCTTAATACATGCAGAGCTTAGGAATTGCTGGTTGTCCATTCACAGTCATGGTGGCCATCTGAAGTGCTCGTGGCAATGATTATGAAACTAAGCTTGTCCTCCTCCTTAAGCCCAGGTTTCTGCCTACTTATCTCCTGGTAGAGATAAAGAAGAATGTCTTTGAGAGCTTTACATGGAGTCTGTGAGACACACCAAGGTCACAGTCATTCCGTCATGCAGTGCACATTTGGTCTGGGAACAGTCCTCTCTCTGTGTGTGCTCGTTAAGCTGTGATCTCCCTGAAACAAAAGCCCTGGCACAGATGCAAAACAAGTCTCTCTGAAACAAAAAGTGAAGTCTGGAGTGTAACTTCATGCTGAAAGATGAGGGAAGTGGGCAAGGAATCCAGTTGCATGTTCATAGCCTTAAAAATTATGAATTTAGTCAAAGTTAGTAATTCACTGGAGAAATGGGCATGGAGGTCTTGAAATAGATGTAAGACAGGAGCACAAGAGGCCTGTTTGTCTGGCTTGGATTAGATGTGTACACAAGGTGAGATGAAATGCCACCTGCATGGTCCTGCACTGCACTTGAAACAGCCCCCTGCAACGCTACGGGCTTGGGGGCAGTGGCTGGAAAGCTGCTCAGCAGAAAGAGACCTGGGAGTATTGACTGATCATCAGCTAAATATGAGCCAGCAGTGTGCTCAGGAGGCTAAGAGGGTCTCTGGCTTGTATCAGAGAAAGTGTGGCCAGCAGAAGTAAGGAAGTGATTGCTACTTTGTACTTGGCACTGGTGAGGCCACAGTTTGAGTACTGTGGTCAGTTCTGGACACATTAGTGCAAGAAATACACTGAGGACCTTCAGCAGGTCCAAAGAAGAGCAATCACGCTGGTGAAGGGTCTGGAGAACAAGTCCAGTAGCTGAGGGAGCTGGTGCTGACTAGTCTGAAGAAAAGAAGGCTGAAGGGAGGGGAAATCATGTTGCTGTCTACAATTATCAGAAAGGAGGGTGTAGAGAGGTGTTGGTTGGTCTCTTCTCACAAGGAACAAGTGATAGGACGAGGAAATGGCCTCAAGTTGTACCAGGGGAAGTTTAGGTTGGACATCAGGAAAAACTTATTCACAGAAAGAGTCAACATGCTGCTTAGGAAGGGGGTTGAATTACCATCCTTGGATGTGTTCAAAAGTTGTGTAGATCACAGAATGTTACAATTTGAAAGGGACCTCGAATGATCATCTAAGTCCAAACCTCCTGCTGGAGTGGAGTAAGCCTACAGTGTTATCTCAAGATGTCCTACATGGGGCTCATACCCATGACCCCAGGAATTCAGAGTCCCATGCTCTACCAACTGAACCAACCAGATCTGGAGCTTAGGGACAGGGTTTAGCAGTGGCCTTGGGTTAACGGTTGTACTCAACTATTTCAAATCATTCTATGATCTAGCCTAGTTCACCATGACTTGGAGAAACCTGAAGGTCTTTGCTGGGACCTGACCAAGAAGATCATTCATTGTCTGTTTTCCCATTCCATTGAAATCAGGAGGACTTTAAACCCTGCACTGGTAACTGAGGTAGTCAACAGCAAATGAGGACCACCTGGGAATTTGTCTCAAAAATCACACTGCAGGCACTGAAAGTAAAATTTTGCAATCTTATTCTCTTTCCTTATGGGAATGTACTCAGGGCCATGTTTCTGCTAGAGACAAGCCCAGGACAAACATCAGACCAGTGCCCTACACTATGGGTCTGCCAGTCCTCCCATTTCAACACTATAATCTTCCCACTCCATGTAAGTGTACCACGNATAGCCTTAAAAATTATGAATTTAGTCAAAGTTAGTAATTCACTGGAGAAATGGGCATGGAGGTCTTGAAATAGATGTAAGACAGGAGCACAAGAGGCCTGTTTGTCTGGCTTGGATTAGATGTGTACACAAGGTGAGATGAAATGCCACCTGCATGGTCCTGCACTGCACTTGAAACAGCCCCCTGCAACGCTACGGGCTTGGGGGCAGTGGCTGGAAAGCTGCTCAGCAGAAAGAGACCTGGGAGTATTGACTGATCATCAGCTAAATATGAGCCAGCAGTGTGCTCAGGAGGCTAAGAGGGTCTCTGGCTTGTATCAGAGAAAGTGTGGCCAGCAGAAGTAAGGAAGTGATTGCTACTTTGTACTTGGCACTGGTGAGGCCACAGTTTGAGTACTGTGGTCAGTTCTGGACACATTAGTGCAAGAAATACACTGAGGACCTTCAGCAGGTCCAAAGAAGAGCAATCACGCTGGTGAAGGGTCTGGAGAACAAGTCCAGTAGCTGAGGGAGCTGGTGCTGACTAGTCTGAAGAAAAGAAGGCTGAAGGGAGGGGAAATCATGTTGCTGTCTACAATTATCAGAAAGGAGGGTGTAGAGAGGTGTTGGTTGGTCTCTTCTCACAAGGAACAAGTGATAGGACGAGGAAATGGCCTCAAGTTGTACCAGGGGAAGTTTAGGTTGGACATCAGGAAAAACTTATTCACAGAAAGAGTCAACATGCTGCTTAGGAAGGGGGTTGAATTACCATCCTTGGATGTGTTCAAAAGTTGTGTAGATCACAGAATGTTACAATTTGAAAGGGACCTCGAATGATCATCTAAGTCCAAACCTCCTGCTGGAGTGGAGTAAGCCTACAGTGTTATCTCAAGATGTCCTACATGGGGCTCATACCCATGACCCCAGGAATTCAGAGTCCCATGCTCTACCAACTGAACCAACCAGATCTGGAGCTTAGGGACAGGGTTTAGCAGTGGCCTTGGGTTAACGGTTGTACTCAACTATTTCAAATCATTCTATGATCTAGCCTAGTTCACCATGACTTGGAGAAACCTGAAGGTCTTTGCTGGGACCTGACCAAGAAGATCATTCATTGTCTGTTTTCCCATTCCATTGAAATCAGGAGGACTTTAAACCCTGCACTGGTAACTGAGGTAGTCAACAGCAAATGAGGACCACCTGGGAATTTGTCTCAAAAATCACACTGCAGGCACTGAAAGTAAAATTTTGCAATCTTATTCTCTTTCCTTATGGGAATGTACTCAGGGCCATGTTTCTGCTAGAGACAAGCCCAGGACAAACATCAGACCAGTGCCCTACACTATGGGTCTGCCAGTCCTCCCATTTCAACACTATAATCTTCCCACTCCATGTAAGTGTACCACGATGCACAGATGTCTGCATTTCCTCTTCTCTAGCAATTGCCTTCATAATTGTGTTAATTAACAATTGAAATAACATCTGAGTTTTAATCCNTCAGACTGACCATGGCTTTTTGGTAGATCATTTAGGCTTATCTAACGGAGGTGGACAAGTTAGGCTTTAGTCATCTTACTGTCGTTGGTGGAGACAGAGATGTTGGTGCTGGTCTTTTCTCACAGGTAATTACCAAGAGAACCAGAGGGAAGGGCTTGAAGCTCCACTGGTGTCTATGAACATGTGAAGGGTGGGTGTTAGAAAGATGAAGCCAGGCTCTTCTCGGTGTCTTCTAGTGATAGAACAAGGGGCAATGGATGCAATCTGGAACATAAGAGGTTCTTTATAAATATCAGAAGGAACTTCTTCGTAGTTAAGGTGATGGAGCACTGGAAGTGGCTGCCCAGGGGAGCTGTGGAGTCTCCTTCTCTGAAGACATTTCAAACCCACCTGGACATGTTCCTGTGTGACTTTGTCTAGGTGATCCTGCTCTGGCAAGGGAATTGGACTAGATGATCTTTTGAAGAGTCTTCCAAACCCTAATGCTCTGTGGTTCTGTGGTTCAACAGGGTAGGTTTAGATCAGACATCAGGAGGAAATTCTTCCTGGAGAAGCACTGGAATGGGCTGCCCAGGATGGAGGTTGAGTCCTCATCCCTGGATGGGTTTAAAAGTCACTTAGATGTGGTGTTGGGGGATCTGGTTTAGGGGTGACCTTCTAGAATAGGGTTGATGGTTGGACTCAGTGGTCCCAAGGGTCTTTTCCAACCTGAATGATTCTATGACAGGCAACCTTCAGAGGAAGAGTGGGCTCACTAACCCTGTTTTTGGAAGTGCCTGTTTTTGTTAAGAATATAAGGCGTCTGAGGGAGGTGGTAGACAGGTGGGAGTTGAGCTCTTCTCCCAGGCAATTAGTGACAGGATGAGAGGGCAGGGCCTGAAGCTGCCAGGGGTGGGTTTGGATGGATGTTAGGAAGCCCTTCCTCTTGGAAAGGGGGATCTGACACTGGAATGGATTGCCCAGGGCAGTGATGGAGTCCCCATCCCTGGAAGTATTTAAGGACTGACTCGATGTGGCACTTAGTGCCTTGGTGGTGATGTGGTCATGCTAGATCCTAGGCTGGACTTGATGAGCTCAGAGGTCTTTCCCAGCCTCAATAATTCTGTGATTCTGAGTCTGACTTGAACTGGTGAGGAAAACAAAACTGTAATGATGTGTGGAGCATGTGCTGAAAGTCTTTTGAGATCAGAAGCCACTAGGATTGGGCATTAATTTCTGCTCATTCAATTTTTTTGGAAGGAAAAACATAAAAAACCTAAACCAACAACACAGGGATTGCTAAAAACTGATGAGAGCAGCCATGAGAAGAAAGCCGGGTTGGAAATAACGTGTTTGTTTCACAGTTTATTTACTTAACTTTCAAGATTTCATGTTTGCTGTTTCGGCTGAAATACTGGCATCATGCATTTCTATCAGAGACCTTTCATTCTTTCTGAAGTATTATCTTTGCTGCAGCTGCTGTAGCTGATAGAGATGGATTAATTAATTATTGAGTTTCCTTCCATGACACAAGTTCCAACAAGGGCAAGTGCAAGGTTCTGCACCTGTGTCAAGGCAATCCCATGCATGAATACAGATTGGGAGGAGAAAGGATTGAGGACAACCCTGAGGAGAAGGACATGGATGTGGATCAGAAGTCGAACAAGTGACCTCAGTGTATGCTTGCAGCCCAAAAAGCCAGCTGTGTCCTGGGCTGCAACAAAAGAAGCAGTGACAGTCAGTTGAGGGAAGTGATTCATCCCCTCTGCTCTGCACTGGTGAGACCCCACCTGGAGTCCTGTGTCCAGTTCTGGAGTCTTCAAGATAAGAAAGACATAATGCTCCGGGAATGTGTCCAGAGGAGAGCAACTCAAATAATCAAAGGACCGAAGCATCACCCCTGTGAGGACAGGCAGAGCAAGTTGGGGTTGTTCAGCTTGGAGAAGAGGAGGCTCCCAGATGACCCTCTAACAGCCTCCCAATATCTGAAGGGGGCTACAAGAACGCTGGGGAAGGGCTTTTGACACGGGTATACAGCCAGAGGAGAACGCGAAAGGGTTACAGACTTGAAGAGGGGAAACTGAGGTTGGACATGAGGAACCAATTATTTGCTGTGAGGGTGGTGAGATGCTGGAACAGGTTGCTCAAGGAGGTAGTGGCTGCCCCATCCCTGGAATTGTTGAAGGCTAGGTTCTCTGAGGCCCCGAGTAATCTGATCTAGGGAAGGTTTTGCTGCCTTTGCAGGGGGATTGGATCTAGATGGTCTTTAAAGTTCCTTCCAACACTGGCCATTCTAAGATTCTCTGATTTTATGATTTTCTGTTAGGTTTCTCCCAGGGAAAACTGCCAAGGGAATTGCAGAGCCACACTTGTGGATATTTGCTTCCTTTGTCTTAGATGGGTACTGTCTTAGATATTGTACCAAGATGGGTACAACACCGTTAAGGTCTTCCTGGAAGGAAACCGCTTCCTAGAAGGCAACCAATAACCAAAGACTATCCTCTAGGACTTTAATCTGCTATCAGCCTCATAATTTGGTTTCACTATGTATTGAATTAATGCAGTGATTTGGTCGTTCTGCGTCTATTGATTTACTGATCTAATTTTAATTGTGACCTAAATTTGACCATCGTGTTCTTCAGTCTTTAATCGTCCTGGTAAAAATGTAGTATATTAGCTCACTAATAGGTGCTCTTAAGTGAACATTTGCTTGCTCATCCTTTTAAGTAAATCCATTAGAAGTATACAGAACTGCTTAATTCTGTCTGTCTGCAATGTGGGTCACACGTTCTGAAGACACAATTAACCTCAAGAGAGAAACTTGCAAGCCACTAAGTTATTTCTCTGAAAGCTTAAAACCAAGGGCTTTTCACCTTACTACGTAAGACCCTATAAAACCTCAGTTTTCTTGCCTGAGAGAGAATTCATACCAGAGATGAAAAGATACGGCAAAATGAACAGAAATGCTGAGATTTGGGGTTTTGCTTTAATTCTTTCCTTTAGGGTGTCACTGAGGGAATACAGTACCACCAAGGGCCCATCTGGTGGCACTGTTAGCTGGAGTCTTTATTTTGCAGACAGGACAAGTCTTATACAAGAAAAACAGAAGGAAATGGACAATTCCTAGTAATGGAGCTATTCATGTTGCAATGGATGAGTAACATGGTCAAGCCTCATTTTTTATGTGTCTGCGCCACTCATTCTCTTCATTCGCATCCTCAGGATTTCTGTAGGTAAGAGCATCTGAGATTTTTTTACTTCTCTTTTTTTCATTCACAGGAAATACCAGAGAACAGAAAAATGTGCCTTTGAAAGGAAATATCCAAATGTGTGCTCATCTACAGGTGCATATCTGTGTCTGTGTCTGCTCTTTTTTTTCCTGCGATGGCAGAAGTTTGGTTAATAAACTTATTAACAGTCCTAAAAAAGGGATTCACAAATTTGAAATGCAGATGGGCTGAACTCATCGATATATATAGGAAATCTTTTATTTATTAGCTCTTATTTTATTCCTTAAAAAGCTTTCAATATGCTCCTACTTACAACTTCTTGTAAAGGACATGCTTTTTCAAGCTTTATGTGTTAATGAAGGATTATCCCCTTTTCTTGGACATTGAAGTAATTGAGATTGGTGAATTTTTAGTGGTGTGACTTGAGGTCACTGAAGGAGAGATTGAGGAGCTCAAATCTAAGTGTCTAGGGCCATTTGAGATGCTATAGGGCATCTTAACACATCTTGCTGTGCTGCAGAGAAGACACAGGGAATCGGGTGTCTACATCAGATTGGAAAGCATGTGGATACTAAGCAGACACTAAGGACCACATAGATAATCTGTGCCCAGCTTTACTCAAGACCTTTGTAAGTCTGTTTAGCCTGGAGAAGAGGACGGTCAGGGGGCCTTGTCTCTCTCTGCAACTACCTGAAAGGAAGTTGTAAACAACTGGGGGTTGAGTTCTTCTCCCAGGCAACTCATGAGAGGACAAGAAGACAGGTCCTGAAGCTGCCAGGGAAGGGCTGGCTTGAATGTTATGAAGCCCTTCCTCATGGCAAGTGTGACATTGGACTGGACTGTCCAGGGAAGTGGTGGAGTCCCCATCCATGGAAGTGTTTAAGGATAGGCAGGGTGTAGCACTCAGTGCCATGATTTAGGCAGGTGTGGTGATGTTAGGTCATGGGCTAGACTGGGTGATCTTGGAGTTCTTTTCTAGCCTCAATAATTCCCTGATTATATGAGTCTCAGGATGCCTCCGTCCTAATGCAAAGGCTGCTCGCATTACTGTCTGTAGACAGGACAGACAGACACTAGGACTTGAGACCCCTCCTGAGTATCTTCTCCTGTCACTTGTTTAGAGCTGCATTTTGCAATCATAAGACCTTTGTGTGAGCTTGTTTAACTCATTGAACTAGCAACAAATGTCTGAGGACAGAGAAATGGGTAGTTCTCTGCCATTTTATTTAGTTCAATTGGTACAGTGCAGGTCCAGAATTAGCTGTGTGTAAGCTGGAACATAGGATGAGAATATGAGAAGGAATATGAGAAGGAACATCTTCCCAGTGAGGGTAATGGATCACTGGAAGGGGCTGCCCAGGGGTGTTGTGGAGTCTCCCTCTCTGGAGACATTTAAAACCTGCCTGGATATGTTCCTGTGTGACTTGATCTAGAAGATCCTTCTGTGGCAGGGGGATTGGACTGGATGATCTTTTGAGGTCCCTTCCAATCCCTAATAATTCTATGGTTCTATGATTTTCTCCAACAGGCCAGCTGGCTGTTTTCAGACTTCAAGCCAACAGCTCTCCTCCAGACTTGATCATAGACTGTATTAGGTTGGAAGGGATTTCTACTGATCATCTAGTTCAATCCCTCTACACCAAGCAGGGACATCTCTCGCTAGAACAGATTGCCCAGATCCCCATCCAGCCTGACTTTGAATGGCTCCAAAGATGGGGCCTCCATCACCTCTCTAGGCAGCCTGTTCCAGGGATCTACCACCCTCAGATTCAAGATTTTTTTCCTAGTATCCTGCCTAAGTCTACCCTTTTCTAGCTTCAGACCATGATGCCTTGTCCTATCGTTCCATGCCCTTGTGAACCATTCTTCCTTAGGGTCATCCCTCATCTCGGTACCTTGGGGCATTTCTGAAAGCAGTGGCAACATAGGCACATAACTCCAGATGAACATTTTTGAAGGTCTGGCCATAGTCCCTAGCATGTTGTTCAGAAAGAGATCACAGAATCACTGAACATTAGGGATTGGAAAGGACCTTGAAAGATCATCCAGTCCCAATCCCTGACCAGATCCAGTCACACAAGAACACAACCAGGCAGGTTTTAAACTTCTTCAGAGAACGTGACTCCACAACCCTCCTGGACAGCCCTTTCCAGTGCTCTGTCACCCTCACTGGGAAGAAGTTCCTTCTCAGATTTGTGTGGAACCTCCTCTCACACTCATTGTCCCTTGTCCTATCATTGGGTGCCACTGAGCAGAGCCTGTCTCCATCCTCCTGAAAGCCACCCTTTCCATATTTATTAACAGTAATGTAGTCACCCCTCAGGCTCCTTTTTCCAAGCAAAAGAGACCCAGCTCCCTCAGTTTTTCCTCATCAGGTAGATTTTCCACTCCCTTTTGTCATCTTTGTGGTTCTGCACTGGACTCTCTCCAGCTGTTCTGTGTCCTCCTTGAACTGAAGGGACCAGGACTAACTACTGACACCTTTCAGGTAACTTAGGTACTTACCCCTTAAATTACTCCTAGTTGTCAAGGACAGATTTCATTAGTGGTGGTTGTGAAAGTTTCCCTGAGTTTAGGCGTTGTTCTTAATCAAGCCATTAACTTTTAAAGAAGCAATAGAGAATACGGTGTAGCAGCAATAAAAATAATTAGGGTTGGAAATGGGTCTTTGTTGCTGTCTGGGAATCTGCAGAGGAAATCTGAGGTTTGACATACACTGTTATTGTCATGCTGCATTGATATTCACACTAATAGTTGCTCAACTAATCTCTCTCTCGGTTTTTTTTTCTCCCAGTATAATGTGAGACAAATCTACTCTAGATGAGAATAACTACGTGTTCAAAATGAAGACTTTCAGCCTGATACAGTAAGAAAGGAAGTTTGTAATTGAAAATTAATTCATAGTGGAAAGTGTAGTCAATAGACAATTACTGAGATACGGGTTGTGTTTATTGCATGAGGAATTTTACATGTGATTTATTACAACTAAAAGCAATTACCTTTACATGTAAAGAATAGTCTAAAAAGATGGAACTTAATTACCATAGAAGCCTTCGAACATTCTTTAACTCATGCAAATAATGACCAACCAGACAGTAATTAAAAAAGAATTAGGTGTGGAAGTGAGTATGTTACCCGTGTCAAAAGAGATTACAGAAAAATCTTCACGTTGTCCGTGATTCTTCTTTTATTAGTTTTAAAGAGGTGTGTCGCTACAGTTTTACTACAGGTGCAGGAGGTGAAAATCACAAATAGAATCATAGAATCATTGAGGTTAGAAAAGACCCTTGGGATCATCAAGTCCAAGCTACTCTACAAGTTCACCCCTAAACCAGGTCCCCAACACCACATCTAAACGACTTAAACATCTCCAGGGATGGTGACTCAGGCACCACTCCAGGCAGCCCAGACAAGTGCCTGAGCACTCTCTCCAAGAAGGATTTTTTCTTGATATTCAATCTAAACCTCCGTTGTTGAAGCTTGAAGCCCTTTTCCCTGGTTCTGTCATTACCTGTGAGAAGAGATCAGCACCAACATCTCTACAGTGTCCTTTCAGATAGTGGTAGAGAGTGATGAGGTCTGCACTTAGCATCCTCTTCCTCAAACTAATCAGCTCCAACTCTCTCAATCTCTCCTCTTCAGCTTTATTCTCCAGACCCTTTCCCAGCTTTGTTGTCTTCCTCTGCACTTGCTCCATCACCCTAATGTCTCCCTTGTACTGGGGTGCCCAAAACTGGACCCACTGCTCAAATTGCAGCCTCAGCAGTGCTGAGTACAGGGGAAAATGTTTGTGCGATTGAAGTCCAGTAGGAACAAATTGTTTTGAACTATTCAGGTGCATAACTCTCTCTTCCACCTTCTATACCCATTCTTTAGAGCTCGCTCAGAAACACAGAGTTTGCATTTGTGATGTGAAGACATCTGAAGGAGCTTCCCTGGGTATATTGATTCCCATTTTGGCAATGGAAAATAAAAGATGTGAGTCTTGACCCATGCCAGAATCTGTACCTTGCTTAGAGATCTGCCTGAGATGGTTGTGAAAATTGCTTTCTCTCTCTAATTGTGATGACCTTAATAAACTTTAAGTTGTGGACTGCTTGCCTTATTTTTTCTATTTTTTTCTTTTTTTTCTTAAAAAGACCTTTATATGAATAAGTATTTAATGCCTCCTGCCTGCATCAGTAGCAAAGGATTCCAGTCTGAACCCCAGTGAACATGTTGTGCTGATTGTAGCGACATTTTGACTTGATGCACATTTGCTGGGAGGACAAACGATGGGAATTGCAGTACATTTTCACCCAGGAGTGAAAGGAAGAAGCAAATTGATTATACTGAGAGAAATAAGTGTATGTGAGTGGAAACTTTCCTTTGTTCTTCCCGCTGCAAATTACTTCTGAGATTAAAAGAGTAATTAGAAGGGAAAAAAACCCCACAAAAAGATTTATTGCTCAATGAGTCTAGAACTCTGAGTCTGCGCTGCTTCTCTTGGAGCTACAGCAATCTTTTGCTTTATTTATATGCTGGGAAGGCATCTTTAGCAACAGCACTGAAGTAGAAGATTGTGCTGAAGTGATGCAAGAGAGGGGAAAAACACGGTCAGGGAACACGCAAGCTCCTGTGATTGCCTCCATGGCAGCATGTCACTGGTCTCAGTGGAATGAGTTTTCCTCTGTGGGTGACTTGATCTAGGTGATCCTGGCAGGGCGACCAGACTTGATGATCTTTTGAGGTCTCTTCCAATCCCTAATGTTCTGTGATTCTGTGACCCAGATGGCATCCCCAGGGCTTTACTGCTGAATGAGGGAGGTGTCCCTTTTCATAGAATCACAGAATTGTTTAGACTGGAAAAGACCTTTAAATCACTGAGTCCAACTATTAATCCAACTCTATCAAGCCCACTGCTAAACCATGTCCTTAAGCTCCATGTCTACATGACTTCTTGTCCTTTCTGCACTCAGGCTTACTGACTGAGGGCAGTAGTAGCAGTATTTAGCATCAGAAAGAGAGACAGTGTTGCAGTTTGAGCACTGCTAGAACCCATAGAAGTGCTTTCATGAGGAAGAAAAGTTTTGTTGTGTTCTGGGGGACCTACTCCGGTTGCACAGGTCACGGGACCCCCTCCCCC
>VXBP01006236.1:42038-75750 GCA_013400115.1 Rhinopomastus cyanomelas | reverse complement strand
ACCTCTCTTGATCTGCTAACCACCCCCCCTTCTGATCCATCCCAGGATGCTGTTAGGAAGCACTTCCTCACAGAAAGAGTGATCAGAAATGAGAATGGACTGCCCACAGGGAGGTGGTAGAGACACCATCCCTGGAGGTGTTTAAGGCCAGACTGGATGAGTCTCTGGCCAGCCTGATCTAGGGTGGGGTGTCCCTGCATGTGTTGGGGTGGTTGGAACTGGATGATGGTTCCTTCCTACCCTGAGTGACTCTGATTCCATGTCTTCTCCAGTGAGATGAGCCTGATGATTCTATGATTCTATGAAATAGTAGATAGATAGTAAATAGACAGATAGGTAGACAGATAGATAGACAGATAGTAGATATAGTACCTATACTGGTACCTGAGGTTGCTCTTGCATCTGGGGGTCATGGTGGACAGCAGGATGGTNTCCTTTCCAGTCTGTAGTGATTCTATGATTCTATGATATATAGTAGATAGATACATAGATATACATATGGGCACACAAATTGACATGACACAACTTGACACTGGGAATCGTGCCATACTGAAGAAAGGAGAGGTGAGGAATGTATCCTATTTTAAATATCACCCATTTCAAATCACGTGTTCAATAAAAATTATTCATGCAAAAGCTGAAATATTTTGTAACTTAAATACTTTCTAAAAACTGTTCCTTGCATTTTACTTTCATTTTTAATCTGTATTTAAAATAAAGATTTTAAATAAAGGTTTATTTAAAATAAAGATTTAAAAATATTAATTTATGATTAGTTGTATTATATGTCTCCAAAATGTTAAATGTGGGGGTAATACCTGATGAAAAACATTACAAAGACCAAGTATCTAATCTAATCTGAACGTAGTCAAATAGGCTTTGTCTAAACTCTCTCTGCCTTCAGAAGAAGCAGTGTTTTTGCCACTACTCAGAGTCTGGAGTAATTTAATCCATTTCTGTTCCTTTTGAGAATTTAGCAAAACCCTTTGTAGCAAGTCTGTTTTCATCTCAGGGCTGTTGCTGCATATGTGTTGGCCTTTGATGATACAATCGTGTCTCATGGATGGTCTACAACCATTTGAATGGAAGAAGAGTCAATAAGTGTAAGCTGGAACAGAGGAGGTTCCACATAAATATGAGAAGGAACTTCTTCACTGGAACAGGCTGCCCAGGGAGGTTGTGGAGTTTCCTTCCCTGAAGATGTTTAAAACCCACCTGGACATGTTGCTGTGTGACTGGATCTAAGACATCCTGCTGTGGCAGGGGGATTGGACTGGATGATCTTTCAAGGTCCCATCTAATCCCTAATGCTCTGTGATTCTGTGATTTTGATTCAATTGCAAGTGTTGACGGCTGTGTCCAAAACAACACATTTCCCTCAAAAGACTGTTTTTCAACTTTCCAAAGGTGAGATGCAGCTCCCAATTATACAAACTCATTTCCAGTTGTCTTTTTGTCAGAAACTAGGTGGTACCCCATGCTGAGTGTCACTAAGAAGAGGCAGTGACTTTGCAGCACTCTCTCCAAAGGTATGGAAGGCTTCTGCTGTTGCCTGGGAGCCAAAGAAAAAACTCAAACCAAGAGAAAACCCCATGGCATTTCCCTCTTGAAAATAAAAAAAAAAAACCAACCAGGAAAAATCAATATATAGAAATTAATGTGCCTTTGTGAAGATTCAAAACAGATGGGGAAAAGGTCAAGGATTCTTTGTTGCTAAGTGCGTTTCTATGACAACTGCGAAGTGTATGTTATGAGTGAGCGATCATTTGTTCCAGCTGCTGGATCATTAAAGGGGCAGCATTTCCCACAGCATGAAGAGTGTTATTCATGGCTTATTTACTTTTTCTTTAACACTCTTTAAAACAAAGTTCAACAGGTAAGACCTAGTGAGGCTAGTGAGCCTTATGGTGAGTACGTGAAGGCTTCAGTCAGTCACAGCAAGCCACAGCATAGCTCTAGATAAGTCTGGATTGCATCGTGTCTGCCTTAGAGGATGCTGTGGGGATTGGCAAGCAAATTAGGGAGATTAATTTAGGCCACATCATGTAATTAATCTGCACACTCACAATGAGATATTCTGTGACTCTATACTTCTCTGATTCTATGGTCCTGTGCTGTGTTGAGTATATTCCTTTAGAATTTATGGCACAACTTGAGAAGGACGCATGACTTGAGTGGCATCAAATGAATATGTGCACAAA
Source organism: Rhinopomastus cyanomelas (assembly GCA_013400115.1). NCBI lineage: Eukaryota > Metazoa > Chordata > Aves > Bucerotiformes > Rhinopomastidae > Rhinopomastus > Rhinopomastus cyanomelas. The sequence continues at coordinate 73,549 of VXBP01006236.1, read as the reverse complement.
GACTTGAGAAATATTTGAGTATTGCATTAGAAAATTAACTGGAATGATGGTACAAAAATGCTCCTTTCTTCACACGCTGACATAAACATGCTTGTCCTTTTATTGCCTTTTTATGATCTGGATGAGGGGCAACAGGCGTGAGCTGGAACAAAGGAGGTTACACATCAACATGAGAAGGAACTTCACAGTGAGGGTGACAGAGCACTGGAAGGGGCTGCTCAGGGGGGTTTGTGGAGTCTCTTTCTCTAGAGATGTTTAAAACCCGCCTGGACATGTTCCTGTGCAACTTGGTCTCGCAGACATCTCTAATGTCCTGTGATTCTGTGATCGTGTACTCAATCATTAAGTTTGCAGATGATACAAAATGGGGTGGATGTGTTGATCTGCTTGAGGGAACAGACATTCTACAGAGAGATCTAGACAGGCTGGACTGATGGGTCAGGGCCCACTTATGAGCCTCAAAAAGGTCAAGTGTAAGGTCCTTCATTTGTCTGACAACACCACAGTACAAAGCTACAGGCCAAGTGTGGCTGGAAAGGTGCTTGACAGAAAGAGATGTGGGAGTATTGATTGATCTTTGGGTAAGTGTGGTCTTGAAACACGGGTAAGATGAAAGCACAAGGAGCCTGTTTGTTTGGCTTGGACTAGATATGTATGCAAGGTGAGATGAACTGCAGCTTGCATGGTCCTTCATGGTCCTGCACTTCAGTCAAAACAGCTCCTTGAAATGGGGGACAGTGGCTGGAAAGGTGCTTAGCAGAAAGAGACCTGGAAGTATTGTTTGATCATCAGCTAGCTGAGAACCAGCAGTGTGCTCAGGCAGCCAAAAGGGTCAACAGCATCCTGCCTTATATAAGAAATAGTGTGGCCAGCAGGCGTAGGGAAGAATTTGTCCCCCTGTATTTGGCACCAGTGAGATGACACCTCAAGTACTGGGTTGAGCTTTTGGTACTTCAGTACAAGGACAGTGAAGTATTCAAGTGGGTTCAAAGAAGGGCAACAAGTTCAGTGAAGCACCTGAGAAGCAGCTGAGGGAGCTGGGGCTAGTTATCTAAAGAAAAGGAGTCTGAATGGAAACCTTATTGGTGTCTACAGCAGCCTGAAAGGAGGTTGTAGAGATATGGGGATTGGACTGTTCAATTTTGGTCCCTCAGTTCAAGAAGGACACAGAACTACTTGAGAGAGCCCAGTGCAGAGTCACAAAGATGACGAAGGCAGTGGAACATCTCCCTGATGAGGAAAGGTTGAGGGAGGTGTGACTCTTGAGTTTGGAAAAGAGGAGACTGAGGGATGATCGTTTTTAACATTTATAAATATGTAAAGGGCAAGTGTCAGGAGGATGGAGCCAAGCTCTGCTGACTGACATCCAGTGATAGGACAAGGGGCAATGGGTGTGAACAGGAACAGAGGAGGTTCTACTGATATAAGAAGACTGACGGTTAGAAGCCTATGCCCAGAGGTTTAACTTTGCTAAAGAGGTGTACTGTGAAATGCAGCTTTGCTTTACCAGGGAAACGTGTTTTGAGACTTGTTGAGGGGAATGTGCATGTGCTTTGAGACTGCCTGAGAAGAGTATGGAGGGGTTAGTAAAACTAAAAGTGTCTGGTAGATGGGGTGAGCAAGAGTTGCCAGCCTTGAAGTGCAGATAAGGAGGAGACAAAAGAACAACTAATCTTCAAAGAGCAAACAGCAGAGCCAGGTGGATAAGATGTTCAAGGTTGTTTTCCCAGGCTTGGATCTATAACAGCTTGGCACTCTTGCCAAGAAGGTCAAGTCACTGTGAAAAAGGTCTTCAGTGTCAGTCAAGAGACCCCGCCTGAAACCCTGAGACAACTATGCAGATATGAACATGAGAAGTCAGGGAAGGGGTTCATGGTAACAAATAATTGTGATATCCCCTCCTGTTTATGCAGATGTGTGAAAAGACTGTCCATAACCTGATTAAATCTGCATTTTGGTGCACACAATTCGAAGGACTTTTCCCCATGTGCTCAGTGCTGCCATAAAGCCGACCTGCTCTTTCTCTCTGTGAGTTGGAGTTCGTTTCTGCACATCACCACATAAATCTGAGAAGGAACTTCTTCCCAGTGAGGGTGACAGAGCACTGGAAGCAGCTGTCCAGGTGGAATCTCCTTCTCTGGACACATTTGAAACCTACCTGGACACATTCCTGTGCGACTTGGTCTAGGTGATCCTGCTGTGTCAGGGGAATTGAACTAGATGAACTTTTGAGGTCCCTTCCAATCCCTAATGTTCTGTGATTCTGTGATTCTGTGACTGTTCTCACAAGGAACAAGTGATAGGTCAAGGGGAAATGGACCCAAGCTGTGCCAGGGGAAGTTTATGTTGAACATTAAGAAAAATTTCTTTGCTGAAAGGGTCAACAGACCTTGGAACAGGCTGTCTAACAAGCTTGAATCATCATCCCTGGAAGTGTTGAAGAATTGTGTGGCTAGTGCTTAGAGACATGGTTTATTGTTTGGCTTAATGGGTTAATGGAGTCAATGATCTTGCAGGTTTTTTCCCAACATAAACAGATCTGTGCTCATGTGATTGCTCCAATACAGCGTGGCAATCTAGTCCAAGAAGCAGTTTATTTTTCTCAAAAGGCTAATGGGTAAAATCTTCCCATTTTACTTCTTTTACCCACTATGCTTCCATTGGAAAATAAAAACCTCAAACAACAAAACAAGTCCAGCGTGGATACGCTGATCCAATGGCAGGGACACCGAAGAACACATTTTTTTGTTCCCTGAATTGTGTGTCTAGAAAAGGTGACTGCTTCCGTATCTATGACACCATCAGTCATTTCTGGTGGCACACGCAGTCCTTTGCAGTCTCTGCTCTGAAGTGCACTACTCCAGCTGACAAGAGACTGCATTTCTAATTTTCAGCAAGACATCTTGCCAGCTTATGGCTGCCAGTTCCATTTATTATTCTTCCCTTATACCAGTGAAATAAAGATCTATTTTTACCAAGTTGTAGTCATTGACTAAAAGACAAGGGAAAACCAGACTCTCCCAAAGAAAATTCTGTGTCACAGAATCACAGAATTATTGAGGCTGGAAAAGCCCTCTGAGCTCATCCAGCTCAGCCCTGGACATAACATCACCACAATCAGCCAGACCAGGGAACTAAGGACCATGTCCAGTCTTTTCTTAAACACCTCCAGGGATGGGGACTCCACATCTCCCTGGGAAGTACATTCCAATGTCTGATAACCCTTTTCATAAGGAAGGGCTTCCTAACATCCAACCTGTTCCTCTCCTGGCCCAGCTTCAGGCTATGCTGTTGTGTCCTATCACTAGTTGCCTGGGAGAAGAGTCTGACCTCAATCTGACTATAACTTCCCTTCTAGTTATAGTAGTTACAGAGAGTGATAAGGTTCCCCCATGAGCCTCCTCCAGGCTAAACAACCCTAGCTCCCTCAGCCTCTCCTCATCAGACTTTCTGCAGTCCGTTCCCCAGCCTCATTGCTCCTCTGGACCTGCTCCAGCCCCTTAACATCCTTCTTGAAATGAAGGGCCCAGAACTGCCCCCAATACCCAAGGTGAGACCTCACTAGTGCCCGGTACAGGGGGAGAATTGAGTCCAGTGGGACTGACTAACATCTTCTTTTAGATCTTGTCTAGGAATTGACATGTCTTCCACTGTTCATGGCTGTATAACATTTTTCTTTAGAAAACTCACCGTGCAAACCAATTTCTCCTAAAAAATGAAACTTTAGGGTGATGGGTGCAGAAAAACTTTATGCAAGAGGCATTAAAAATCTCTGAACTTGTGTGACTGTAGACACGACTATCCAGTCACCATCAAAAGACTTATTAAGAGAGAAGTCATCTATTTCCATGACTTGCTTTAGCCAGGCAGCAAAATTGAGCTAGAAAATGAAAGCTGCAGTAAAACCAGATCTTCACTGTACAAAAGTTAGGTGACAATACAGGCTTGGCTAACAACTTTTTTGTTTGCCTTCTGAAAAATAGTCTTCCTTTTCTGCACAGATTTTTCCCCCCCTCACGCTTTCTTTGTTGCAGCTGGTGGAAGGAGAACAAAGTGAAGCGTCTGCTCTCTGTTTTGGATCCTGTCCATCTTGCCTTGCTTCACCATATGGAGTGATAATGGACTCTGCTATTCAAATCTTGTTTTGTTCTTTAGAAATATAGAATTTATTAAGTTCATCTGAGAGTGGCAGGAGCAGGTCTAAGCATCCTGCAAACTGAGCATCTCTCAGTGATTTAGCATCTATGTCACTGACTCTTTCTGGAAGACTAGGCTCATCTGGCCTGTGCATCACAGCTCCTCATCCTTTTGTTTAGGCTTTTCACAGAAAGCCATAATGCAAATTTCTCCATGCCACCTCATATAATTTTACTTGGTGACATTAAGATTTATTCCTCACTTTGCAGCCACAGCCTGGTGAAAATAACTAGTGAGGTTAATGCTTTCATCTTAGTGTCGGTGCTTGTAGATGCAAAGATTCGGACTCACATCTGCTCTGCAACGAGTACAGGCAGGACAACTTTACACAATGATGTTGGGCTGAAGAGTTGTTCCTGTATTGGGTCACTTGGAGAATGGGAACTAGGATATGTGGAAGAAGAAATTTGATAGATCAAGAGTCTGCTGAGAGTGAGCTGAGGAGGAGTTGAAATAAGTTGTAGGAAAGCACAGAGGTGGGATGTACTGCTACCTCAATGCTTCTTAAATCAGCTGGCAGTTTAGCTGTCCTAGACGTGTTGTAGAGAAAGGATGGCTGGAGGAAATGAGACTAAAACATCAGTTTGTTAAAAAAACCCCACAGAATCAGGAGAGTGTTCCAGGCAATACTGATTTACAGAGCCTTGAAGGTGAAGTCAAGCTCCTGTCATGTGCTGTCAGAAAAAATATTCTCATTTTCATGTGGATATATCAAAAAAGATGAGTTTATTACTTCTGCCTATCATTCCTCTACCTAAAGCATCTCATGTGGTGCAGTCCTGTGAAAGAAACCAATCATTCCCAATATTGGAGTGATTGAAATTGAAGTTTAGCTTCCTTTAAAATCTTGAAAAGGATTTTAATTTTTCCTCTGCTTCTCTGACACACAGTAATTATGGGACTACAGGGAAAGTTTTATGAGGCTAGGCTGAGGAACCTGGGGTTGTTTATCTGTTTTTTCAGATGGAGTTTCTCCCTCCTTATAATTACCTAAAGAGAGGTTGCGGTCAGATGCGTGGGCAACCAGTGACAGGACGAGAGAGATCAGGGCTTGAAGATGCACCAGGGGAGGGTTAGGTTGGATGTTCAAAGCCCTTCCTCATGTAAAGGGTGATCAGACTCTGGAATGGACTACCCAAGACAGTGGTGGAGTCCCCATACCTGAAGGGGTTTAAGGACAGACTGGCTGTGGCACTTAATCCCATGGTCTAGCCAATGTGATGATGTTAGGTCATGGGCTGGGCTGGATGAGCTCAGAGGTCTTTTCCAGCCTCAATAATTCTGTGATTCTGTGATTATTCAAAACTGTTGTTTTGTATGTGATTGTTTTATCCTCAATATTATAGCCAAATGCCTCATGAGATGTGACCTCATCCATCAGTTTGTGCTGTAGGGTGGAAAACACCATATCTATGTTGTCCTCAGTGTCACCTAGGTACATTTCAGCCTCCTGGATATAGGTTGCTTGAGCCACACACAATCTACACATCCTCCTGCAGCTCATTTCCCAGAGTGTTAAGCCTTAAGTTTAGAGGACACGTTGAGGACAGGACAGCAGGAACAACTTCATTTGAAAACTTATTCTTGATGGTAAAATGTTAAGACATAAAAAACCCCTGTTCATTCTCCTCCTGAGTGCCCCATCACAACCAGTTCTGAAAATGCAGTTGTTGACCAAGACCCGCTGATATTCACGCATACATTCTCTTGCCTCATTGCATTTTGATGACAGAGCAGCAACCATTGTCAGTCTGACCTGACCAAACACGAGTGGTAAAACTGTTTCCTGACCTCCTGTTCTCACTTCTACAGACTGGATTTACCAAGGGAAAGAAGAGACTCTCCTGAGTCCTGTGTTATCCTCTTTGCCGCCCTTGTTTCCTCCACTCTGTACATTGGGTCAGGGGTTTGGGTTCTGACCTTCCCATGCATCAGTGGCTCTCAGAGTCTTTTGTGTGACTGTGTAGACTAACTGCAGACTAACACACTTGCGAGTCCTTCAGGAGAAGTTTCCTTAGTGAAACTTAACCTACAAGGCCATTAGCTATGAAGACAGCAGAAAAATGAAGCACTGGCTAGAGGAACAATCAGCATGTATGAGGATGGAGCTAAGTACGAAGTTCACAAGTGTGAATATTAATAAGGATTTTCAAGCAGACATCAGTTACTTTGTAAGGTTTGAACTGCAAAATGAAAGTTCAGTTAAAAATAAAAGGAAACATGAAACAACAGTCCCGCAACCCCCCCCCCCCCCAGACCCTGGAAATATTAATAAAAACATAGTATAATTCTAAAATAATTATGTGTTTAAGTTGCCTCCATCACAAAACCTCATGGGATCAGACAGAAAGATCTGATAAAAGTCAAAGCCAGAAGAGCTGAACTTACCAGTCCATGAAGGAGACACACTTGTCTCTCTCCTGCAGGTTCCCTGGATGGCTCCAGTAGTTTCCAAAACAATTACAGAAATTAATTAGGACAGAGGAGTTATAAGAGCAAGCTGCAGCAACAGCTAATTAATCCTCAAATGAGAGCCAAGTAGATCACAATTCTTAGGGCTTTCAGAAGTGCTACTGCCTTAAGGTGGTGGTTTAGCTTCCAGGGATGCCAGAAGGAACATCGTACTTTCCCAGGTGAATGTGATGCGACTAGAACTCCATCAGGCTTGGAATTTGTATCTGCAACACTGAAGGACAGCCCTGCCACTGGACAAAGTGCCTGGGGTGGTCTCAAAGTCTTAGGCAACTATTTGGGAAGCCCTCAGAACACTTTGCCTAAGATTGCACCAACAGTTTATAAATGTGGAAAGGGCAGGTGACAGGAGAATGGAGCCAGGCTCTGCTCAGTGGCATGTAATGGTGGGACAAGGAGTAATGGGTGTGAGCTGGAACAGAGGACTTTCCACATCAATATGAGGAGGAACCTCTTCATGGTGAGGGTAACAGAGCACTGGAAGTGTTTGGCTCCTCCACAACAGGGGATGTGTGGAGTCTTCTGCTCTGGAAGTGTTTAAAACTCACCTGGACATATTTCTGTGCAACTTGATCTAAGTGACCCTGCTGTGATGGGGCGATTGAACTGGGTGATCTGTAACACATTGGGAATTTTACAGCCAACAAGACTGGAAGGTAATGTAAGGGTACATACTCTGAAAGTCATAAACACTAATGATGCCATTTGCATTTTTTTTCATTTATTTTTTTTTGTTAAAGAGAAATATCAGAGCTGAAAAGGTTTGTAATATTTATTTAGTTAATTGCTTAAAATCTTTATTGATACTCAGCTCCCAGTTGCACCTTTCCTGATTTATGGCACATCATAGTTGTGAAAGGCTTCTCTTAAATTCAGTAACTTCAAAATAGCTCTCTAATGACAGAGTGTTTACATTGCAATCAGTAATAAAATTCTCCTTAATTTAGGGGAATTGATAAGCAAATACTCTCTGTCTTTCTGATAACTTTCCTTGATTAATTTTCTAATTCTAGTTCCAAGCTTGTCTTTTCTTCTTTTCTTTAGAAGTAATGCCATTGCTGTAAGAAACCCAAGTTAATTTTCTCTGGTTTAGGACTTCTGGTAGAGACTTAAATAGGCTTAAACTCAAAACAGCATGTAGGAAAGAATCCATCTGAGATGAAGAATGACATCTCACTCTTCAAAAATAAAACAGGAAGGTGTTTACTATTGAGGTGCTAATAATTTTTTCATTAGTACAAACACTTCTATTTCCAAGTCATTATGAAAGTCAATCGTACATTTGTGAGCTGGAAAGCACTAGAGTAGTGCAGACGGTTGTTGACACTTGTTAACCGATGAGCCCTAGTCTCTCAATTACTTAGAGAGAGTAATTACTTGCAAAAGTACTATAATCATAATCCTTAACTACCTCTGCTGATGTCAGTATGAATTTCAGCTCTCTAGGAGAGTTTTCACTCTGTGTGCATTTTCCTTTGTCTCGCAGTTGCCAGTTTATTTTACATTAAGTTCTACTCCTCTGCAAGTCCCTAGGAAAAAGCCCCAGAGCAGTGATGCATCCCACAGATATTTTCCTCTCAACAGTCGAGCTTTGTGAGTCCAAAACACGATAAGCTAATGCAGCGGTGGGTTTCTGATTTATATTTTGCAGCCTGCACCTGTAAGGAATAGAGATATGAAAAGGAGTTTGTGCTGATAGTCCTGCTGATTTCAGTAATGGATTTTCAAGAGGATGCGTGAGTATTTGCAGAGAAGGAGTGGACACGTTTGCTACAAATCCAACAACAAAAAAGAAGAGGGAAAATGTTTGACACACAGGGCTGAGGGCTGTTCATATTGGAGAAGAGTTAAAGGATTCCGGGGTAAGAATGTCTCTGTGAAGGTCTGAGAAAGTAAATAATGAATAACAAACTTCTGCGATTGGATGGGGATACAGCTGATCTGGAAGGATCTGGCCTGTATTAGAAACTGCGTGTCCAGCAGGAGTAGGAAGGTGGTTGTCACCCTGTAATCAGCACTGGTGAGGCTGCATGTTGAGATCTGTGCCCTGTTTGGGGGACTTAAGTACAAGGGAGACATCGAAGTGCTGGAGCAAGTGTAGAGGAGGGCAACAAAACTGGAGAAAGACCTGGAGAATCAATCTGATGAGGAGAGATTGAGAGAGTTGGGGCTGTTCAGTATGAGGAAGAGGAGGCTAAGCGGAGACTTCATCGCTCTCTGCAGCTATCTGAAAGGACACTGTAGATATGCTGCTGTTGGTCTCTTCTCACAGGTCATTAGTGACAGAACCAGAGGGAAGGGCTTCAACAGAGTAGTTTTTATATTGGACATCAGGAAAAGATTCTTCCTGGAGAGAGTGGTCAGGCATGGGATTGGGCTGCCCAGGGTGGTGGCTGAGTCACCATCCCTGGAGGTGTTTAAAAGTCACTTAGATGTGGTGTTAGAGGGCCTGGTTTACGGGAGAACTTGTAGAATAGAGTTGATGGTTGGACTTGATGATCTCAAGGGTCTTTTCCAACCTGAAAGATTCTATGATTCTGTGATTCTATGAAAGAAGTATAAGCAAGTACTAAAACTCTTAGAAAGCTCCTGTCATCTGAAAAAGATCAACTACTGCCTTTGTTTCAACAAACTTACATGATTTCTCATTATTTTAAATGAGAAGGTTTAAAGACAACATTTCCTTCAGAGTAGTAAAAGAATGTCAAAAATACCCATTAGTGCTCAGCAATGTTCAGCACTCCAGATATTGATGGAAAAATTTAACCTTTGCAATATAAAGATTGACTGTAAGAATTCTCGACAGCAGAAGATTTTATCAGGAAAACATGATGGGTTTGATTATTATTTCTCTTCTGCATTCTGTGCCAGGACATTTCAATAGATTTGAAATTACTAAGGTCACATTCCCACGTTCAGAGTCAGCATGCAGACTGGTATTAATGGGAGTAATGATTTTCAATGTTTAAAAAGTCAATATAATAAGGTTCTCTCACTGACAAAGTAAAGCACATTTCACAGACCACAAGCTGTTATCAAGCCACACGGCTCGCCATCTGACTGCTAGGAGAACCGTCTCTCCATTATCTGCTGTTTAAATATCTTCAATGTGTTTAAAGAGATAGAATGATTAACCATCCAGCATCCTTTGACTTTCTGTGTAGAACAGGAGCTAGTGATTTCTGAAGTGCCAGTGGCTGGAGTCTCACAAGTTTAATAGGATGCACCGTATGTTGTTTTTAGCAGGCTTTATAAGTCCAGATGAAATGTCTGTTGTCAAGTGGTGGTGTTGCTCAACTGTTTGGTGATGTTGCAGACCATGGAATCACAGAATATTAGGGACTGGAAGTAACCTCAAAAGATAATCCAGTCCAATCTCCCTGGATTAAGTCACACAGGAACATGTCCAGGTGGGTTTTAAACTTCTCCAGAGAAGGAGACAGGAGTAAGAACAATAGTTGGAGACTTTTAGATGTGATGGAAACTCTAGGAAAGTGCAAGACAGGAGGGCTTTTAGCAGATCAAGTAGTAAATATGTTTTTGGGGGTTCTGTAGAAAATGGATGCTTGTGATTGGCTCTTTGATCTCTTGTAAAGTCCATATCATACCTGACTGCAACTTTCTTTCTGTAAAGGTGGGTGTCTCCCACATTCTACAGCCAGGTTTTGGGCATTAGCAACCTTGTCATCTTCCAAAGCATTCTCAGCCTGCAACCGCAGCTAAAAGCAATTCAAAAATAAATCAAGTATCCTAAATGAGCAGAGGTTTCAGTACATGAAAGAGAACAGAAGTTACCTGTGAGGCTCTCTTCTGCTTCATAAATCATGTCTATTTCCCATGTCTTTTCTCACTCTCTCATAATGCTCCAGGGTGAAGTCTTACGATGATCTTTCAAGGTCACTTCCCATCCCAAATGTTCTGTGATTCTCTGAAGCAAATGGGAGGTTTTGCTTTGGTTACACTCAGCAAAATTTAACTTTTTTTTGCTCTGTGTAGTCTTTTTCCAGGTTGGCCTCATTCGTTCCCCTCCTACCACAGCCAAAACAGTACCTTAAAATCAACGTGATTCCAAGAGAAGGATCGTTTAGGGATCCTAGCTTCACGTTACAATACTGATGCAAGGATCATTCAGCTGAGATTTGTGCTCCTTACCAGAGTATAAAGTGAAAGGGTGAATAAAATGTCTGTGATTTACTGTTCAGAAATGGGATCTTATTTATGACAGGTGCCTTGCAGGTGGCTGTACAAGGCAAGAGCTACCAGTGTGAAGGAAAATGACTACTTCTTGGCATAGGTTAGATCCCTGATTGATGCAAATGGGATATTAACTGTACTCAGCAAAACTATTTTGTCTTAAATCAACTTGGCCCTATTTACATCACCTCTGAATGATATCATGGGGAAATCCAAATGTTTAATTGGATTTTGGTTATTTTCTGCATGAACTTGTTACCTTCTCATTTGTATCACAGAATCACAGAACATTAGGGATTGGAAGGGACCTCAAAATATCATTCAGTCCAATCCTCCTGTCAACAGCAGGATCACCTAGATCAAATCACACAGGAACATGTCCAGGTGGGTTTTAAACATTCCCAGAGAAAGAGACTCCACAACCCCCCTAGGCAGCCCTTTCCAGTGCTCTGAAGCTAGAAAAGAAAAAAACAATCCTAAAATTACAATTCAGAATAAATATTTCTGTTCCTACTCTCCAGATGCTTTTTTTCACCAGTGATTTAATAACCCTTAGACAAGCTGAGCTATTATATTGACATCTTTAAGAACACTTGCATGAATGTAGCTTCTTTATATCAGACCAGAGCTCTGAACTGTGATCTACATCAATAGCTTGTTGACAGCACTTGTGGTTTCATCTCGGCTATCAGGGCTGGCTTATTTTTAAATGCTTCAAGTTCATATATGATGCAGTGACTTGAAGATTCTGTTTTCCTTTGAAAACCAAATGCAAAAATCAATCAGTGAAAAAGCCGAAGCCTGACCCTTAACTAAGACCTCAGAAGAAACGACAGCTGCAGAACCAGGTTGAATTCAAACCAAGGCACCGGAGAGTGAAGAGTGCGACTGTTGTGTGCCTTGGTAGATTCAAACCAAGGCGCTGGAGAGCGAAGAGTGTGACTGTTGTGTGCCTTGGTAAATTCAAACCAAGGCACTGGAGAGCGAAGAGTGTGACTGTTGTGTGCCTTGGTAGATTAAAGGTGCCTATCAGGGTTGTTTTCTGAAATTCACTTTTGCAGTGCAGCCAATTTCAAATGTACTTGGTATTGCTGTGAGAAACCAGGATTCCTATTGTATCACAAATACAAAGGATTAAGCTCATGTTTTGTATGCTTTAGGCTTTTCCAACTCCTGTAACTGCTCATGTTCTTTTTGTTATGATCTTGCAACTCTTTCCATTCCAAAGTCTTCAATTAGTTTTCTCCTAGGATTTTTTTTAGCAGGAAATACTGTAATACTTTTAGAGTTTATTCAGCTGAAAAAATGCAAACACAGCTTTTGCTTATTTTTTGAATGTGGGATGTAATTACCGTGCATCACAAGTGTGCAGGCAAACTGATGTGCCCAGCTATTTCATTTCCACTGTGCACACAAGCTACAAAGAGCAGAAATGCTACTCTTGTTATTGCTTGCTTTAGGAGGAAAGAGTCAGCTTCCATTAGCCCATTAAAGCGGCTGATAGCTAATTCTGAGGTCTGCAGAACTCTTCAAAGAACAACTAGCAGTTCATTGATGTGCTAATACAAGCAAATAGATAACACCCTCTAATTTTAGATACTGCCAGAAGGCACCGTTAACCAACTTTGTACTTTTTGAGTTTTGTACTCTTTGAGTTCGTGGTGCCCCAGCCCTGACTGGGAGAAATAGCTTAGGACCTGATTATGCATTGAATGAAATTCAATACAATAACTAAGGCATTACTAACAAAACTAGATGCTAGGTAAATATAAAAATATGATGTCCTCATCCTGCTCTTTTCTGATTTTAAGGTACTTGATTTAGAAGCATTTTCCTTGAAGCAGCCCAGAATTTGAATAAGTATTTTCTTGCTTCTCCCACTTTCTGAGTTCTGTTTTTATATTGTTTACACAGAATCACAGAACATTAGGGATTGGAAGTGACCTCAAAAGATCATCTTGTCCAATCCCCCAGGCACAGCAAGATCACTTAGATCAAGTTGCACAGGAACATGTCCAGGCAGGTTTTCAAAGTCTCCAGAGAAGGAGACTCCACAACCCTCCTGGGCAGCCCCTTCCAGTGCTCTTTCACTCTGACCGGTGTGACACTTCTCATATTGATGTGGAACCTCCTCTGTTCCAGTTCACACTCATTGCCCCTTGTCCTATCATTAGATGCCACTGAGCAAAGCCTGGCTCCATCCTCCTGACATCCACCTGTGGTGGGTTCAAGACCACAATTAAAGATAAAGGAACAGAAAACAAAGCATAAAGTCTTGATGAGATCTTGCATAGAATTTGTCAGACAACAGATAGCTTAGGGAAAATGGAAAAGGGTTTATTAACTCTATAACAATTATAACAGAAAAGAAGAAAAGGTTAAGCAAGTTAGGGTGCACAAACTACTCAATGCTCATCTGGCAGGCCTCATTCCTCACCATCTGAACTGCAAGATATGCTTTCAGACAAAGAACCCAGACTCTGTCTTTCATGCCAAGGGTTCTTGAGTCCTTCTGCTTTGTTCAGCTAAGGATGGAGGAATTCTCTGCCAGTCACTGAATGGCTGCTCCGTGGTGGGGGGCGGGGGTGATGGTTGATCAGCACTAAGGTCGTGCTTCTCCAGTCTGTGTGGAGCTGCTGCATCCCTCTCCATGGCAGAGCAGGTCCTGGGTCTGGGCCAGGCTGGACTGGGCTGCAACAGGCTTGTCTTTCCCTCCACCACTGGCAGCGCTTAGGTTTGGGGGAGAGCTCTTTCGTGCTTCACTAAGGAAAGCAGGAGGACTGGAGAATCCTCAAACCTCAGATTCAAAAGACAGAGACTGGGTATTTTGAGAATTCATGCAGCTGCACAGAGGGATGCAGGTGTGGGTGCTGATCAGTCAGGCCATCCCTATGCGTTGAGCTGGAGAAGCCACGCTGAAATGCATGCGGCTGCACCGAGGGATGCAGATTGTGGGCGCTGAGAAACTCAGGCCATCCCGGACTGACATGCTTTCCTTCCCAGGTCTCTAAATTGGAAGAAGATCCAAGGCCCAAACTGGAGTGGTTTCCCATTCTATTTTCTCAGGTTCTGTGAGGGCATTAATGACACAGTTTGTGTGCACTGACTTGCATAACCTTTTCTGTATAGTTAGTGTTAATAAACCTTTCTGGAGTTTCCCTAAGCCATCAGTTGTCTGGTGAATTTTATCCGAGATGCCATTGAGACCTCACTGCTTTGCTTTCCTTTCTTTGATATTGAATTGTGGTCCTGAACCCACCACAGATAGGGAAGGGAGTTTTATATCAGTGCTTGATGCTCTACTCATGTGATGCTAAGGAAACACAGTGCAAAGCTGAGACAATCTCAAAAAGATTACCAAGTTGTAATTAAAGTGCCAAAACCTCATAATCTATGGATGAGAAACTGAAAAACCGTGATGACAGCACAGATTCCTGTGTTGTCTTGGGCTTGGTCCTGAATCATAGAATCATCGAATGGCCAGAGTTGGAAGAGACCTGAAACACCATGTAGTTCCAACCACCTGCACAGGCAGGGCACCTTCCCTGGATCACATTACTCAGGACCCCATCCAGCTTGACCTTCCACACTTCCAGAGATGGGGCCACCACTACCTCATTCAGCAACCTGTTCCAGCATCTCATCACACTCACAGCAAATAATTGGCTCTTCGTGTCCAACCTCAGTTTCCCCTCTTCAGGTCTGTAAACCTTTTCCCTTGTCCTGTCACTACCACCTGTGTCAAAGCCCTTCCCCAGCTTTCTTGTAGCTCCCTTCAGATATTGGAAAGCTGTTAGAAGATCACCTGAGATCCTCCTCTTCTCCAGGCTGAACAACCCTAACTCCTTCCACCTGTCCTCATGGAGAAGGTGCTCCAGCCTTCTGATCATTTGAGTTGCTCTCCTCTGGACACCTTCCAAGAGCTCTGTGTCCTTCTTATATTGAGGCTTCCAGAACAGAAATTCACCATGAAAGCTCAGGTGTTCTGACCTATGAAATTTGACTCTTGTTCTGCTTTAAATGGGAAAAAAGCAGAGGGAGCCTCAGAAAGAAGCTGAGGATCAGCTCCTGTTTTTGCTCTGCTTCTGCACACAACCAACATGCAGTGACATTGAGCTGGGTAGCTTTAATCCGATCCCCACGTACTTGAGCTGCCAAAAGATCACAGACTTAGCCAAACTAAATTTCCATTCTAAAGACTCTGATGATCTCAGAGATTTTTTCCCCAACCTAAACAATTCCCATGACTGGGAAACTAAAGGCAATTCTAACTGTGAAGCTAAGTATGTTCATGATTATCTTTAATAAGCCAACTACCTGCTGTTATGTTCAACAAGGATTTAGAGCTCAATTGTTCATTCATAGGTTTTCAGACTTGTCCGAGATGTCTTCAGGTTTTGTCTATCTGACTTCTCAGTATTCTTAAAACATGGTGGAGATCTCCACAGATCTCATGTGACAGCATCCATTCTTTACAAATGCTCCATGTCACCAGAGACCTGCATGTAGGCAACCAAATCCTGACCCCAGTGACTAGCTTGCTCAATGGCTCAAGCTCCACCAAGTATACTAAGCAGATCTCCACCGACTGGCAAACACCCACATTTAAGTGTCTTAACCTTGAAATGAATTTCCACAGATCAGAATCAGTCTTTGAAGACAATGGATAGTTTGCTAATTAATTACACTACCATCTTAGTGTTAAAGGATTTTGAAATACGGAATGTTCTTTTAATTGTTTCATAAACCAAAGCTGTATTTAATCAGTCACTTGGATTTTAGTGTCTAAGAATCATTGCCAGAGATATCCTGATAATAATTCTTCTACATAGGGAGCTGTTTTTGCCTTCTTAGTAAATTTATGGCATAAGGTTGTACCCTCACTGTTTAAAAGGCAGCCCTAAGGCACAATTTGCCAGCTGTCCTCAACGTCTATTTTCACTTGGGCACTATTGGTTACAATACAGATGACCACCTGGTCCAAGCAGAGGCAAAACCTTAAATTTGCCTGCTGAGTTGGACTTCTCTCTAGTGTATTCTTATGTCAACACAAATGGACCTTCAGAAACTAAGATCTAAACCTCTTAAAAGTTGTTAGTTCCCTACATTCCCACAGTTGAGGATCAACTCCCATACCAGCTGACTAGCTGATGGAGAGAAAGGACATAACTTTCTGTCTCAGGAACTCCCTTTCTTCTTTTCACCCTAACCTAGAGCAGACCTAGAATTAAATTGAAAGTAAAGCAGCTCTTACTACACCTATTTTCTTTTTGTAGGCTCTTTGCCATCACTGCTAACCACAAATGAGCGGTCTGTGTCCATAGGAGATGACACATGGCACAAAGGATTCTCTGTTTAACAATAATTCTGATCAAAGTGTTAAAAGCTTATGCACCGCTGTGTGTCAAACCTTGAAAATAATTGGCATTTATGAAGAGAAGGCCATGCAACGCTGGTTGCCTGGGTGATTTCAGTGTCAAGTATGACTACCTCCATGGAGTCTAAATACCTTTCCTTTAAAGACAGGGGCATATTTGTCATGTTAGTCCACTGCTCCCTAAGCCCAATCTTTGTTCTAGCTGACTTGTTGCCAAGGAACCCCCAAAGCAAGAGACATTTCTTCATTTCGGTGCTACCTGGCTGTCACATTAATGGCTGTGTCCTCAGGGGACAGCCACAGATATCACAAAGACAGGAGGAATGCACTGTGCATCCCAAAGTCCTAACTACTCAGGAGAAAAGAGAACAGTAATATTTCCTAGCCCCGTCCCCCTGTTTGAGCAGAATTTGTTCCAGTGATATAATCCCCAATGTAATCGTAAAGGCACTCCTGCAAGGTTTTCACCCCTGTTTAGTGGCAACTTTTGCACACATTATGCTGTTAGAACACTGAGTGAAGATAAGACTTCTTTTTGGAATGATGGGAAACAAGAAAGAAAGGACAAACATTTCACCTAAACAGTCTTGGGAGCATTTGTAAATGGTTTAGAGACAGGGAAAATTACGACCACCCTCTGTACATCCTACTTGTTTAAACAAAAATATCCATCAGGTAATGTGGGCTACTCCTCTTCAACAATTAACTTCATAATTAATTCTTTTCAGGATCTCTGAACTTGTTGCTGATGGCTTGGGTTTTACATTATATGTTGGTCAAACATGGAAATTAGTTCTTAAGAGAATTATTTGAGGTGACCTTGGAGCTGCTTTCCAATACCTGGAGGGAACCTACAGGAAGGCTGAAAAAGGACTTTTCACAAGGGGATCTAGTGACAGGACAAGGTAAAATGGTTTCATTCTGAAGGAGAGTAAGTTTAGGCTACATCTTAAGGATAAGTTCTTCAGTACAAGAGTGAAGAGACTCTGAAAAAGATTGCTTGGATGATGGAAAGAGATGGAAAGAGCAGCTATGGATGCCCCCTCCATGGAAATGTTAAGGCTAGGTTGGAAGCAGCCTTGAGCAAATAAATCTATTTGAGAGGTGTTGCTGCCCATGACAGGGAGGCAGGGAGGCTGGAGTAGATGAGGTCTCTTCCAACCTGAAACAATCTATGATTCTGTGTTTCTATGATACGTGACATGAGCAATAACCAGACCTTGTCTTCACAAAGAAAAATGCTACTGAAAGTATTAGCCTCCAGAGTCATTCATGTACTTGCAAAACTGAAGAAAACCAACCTGTTGATCCTTATCTCTCAGTAATGTTTATAAATATGTGACCTCATTATAAACTAAAGGGTGGATGTCAGGAGGATGGAGCCAGGCTTTTCTCAACATCATCTAGTGATAGCACAAGGGGCAATGGGTGTAAGCTGGAGCACAGGTGGTTCCAAATAAATATGAGGAGGAACTTCTTCACAGTTGGTGACAGAACACTTCACTCCAATCACAGAATCACAGAATAGCAGAATATTAGGGACTGGAAAAGAACCTTGAAAGATCATAGAATCATAGAATAATTAGGGATTGGAAGGGACCTCAAAAGATCATCTAATCCAGTCCTCCTGACACAGCAGGATCCCCTAGACCAAGTCACACAGGAACACATCCAGATGGGTCTCAAACGTCTCCAGAGAAGGAGACTCTACAACCTCCCTGGGCAGCCTGTTTTGGTGCTCTGTCACCCTCACTGTAAAGAAGTTCCTTCTCATATTGATGNGTGTACGTCCATCTTGATCGACTTATGCCTAACCCAGTTCTCATCAACCAAGGCAGGCTCCTCTCCTGTCTCAACTTCCTCTGGAGCCTCATCAGTCTGGGGTGTGATATCAGGACAGCTCCCAGTATAGACAGAGGCAAGGAAGTTGTTTAGTGTCTTTGCTTTCTCTGTATCCTCTATCTCCAGAGCACCCACCTCATTCAGCAGGGGGCCTACACTGCCCCTAGGTTTAGTTTTACCTGTGATGTATTTGAAGAAGCCCTTTTTGTTGCCCTTGACCTCTCATGAAAAGTTTAATTACAAGGAGGCCTTGGTTTTCCTAGTTGCATCCCTATGTTCTCTCACCAGAGCCCCAAGTGGCCATCCCATCCTTCCATGACCTATAGGCTTGCTTCTTCTTCTTCAGTTTACCCAGCAGCTCCCTGTTTAACCACACAGGTCTTTTGGCTCCCTTCCTTGACTTATTTCTTGTTGGAATGCTCTTGTGTTGTGCTTCAGCCAAGTAGTCTTTGAATGTTAACCAACTACCCTGAACTCCCTTGCCTGCCAGTACCCTGTCCCGTGGGATTTCCACTAGCAATTGCTTGAAAACATCAGAGTTGGCCCTCCTGAAGTCCAGGATTGTTGTTCTGCTAGATCTTGTAGTCCTACAACACAAGATCCTGAACTCCACCCTCTCATGGTCACTGCACCCAAGGTTGACCTTAACCTTCACTGCTTCAACCAGACCTTCCTTGTTCGTGAGTAAAAGATCCAGAAGTGCTCCTCTCCTAGTGGGGTCTTCCACCATTTGCATCAGGAAATTGTCACCAATGCACTGGAGAAACGTCCTGGACTGTGGGTGGCTGGCTGAGTAGGTGTTCCAGCAGATATCTGGGTAGGTAAAATCCCCCACAAGAACCAGGGCCTGTATCTATGAGGCTGCTGTCAGCTGCCTGTACAAGACCTCATCATCTTCGTCATTCTGATATGGAGGTCTGTAATAAGCACCCACAACTGTGTCCCCCATGGCAGCCTGCCCCTTAATACACATTCACAAACTCTCAACCTCTCTTCATCTCTCCCTTGACAGAACTCAACGTATTTCAGTTTCTCTCTCATGTAGAGAGCAACTCCTCCACCCCTTCTTGCTGACCTGTTCCTCCTAAAAAGGACATAGCCTTCCAATCATGCAAATTGTCCCGCCAGGTCTCTGTAATCGCCACCAAATCACAATTACCCGACTGGATGCAGATTTCTAACTCCTCCTACTTATTCCCCATGCTTCATGCATTGATGTACAGCCATTTCAGGAAGCGAGCTGAGCGCTCCAATTTCACCCTAGGACAGCGAGAGGCCACCTGGTTTTCATTAAGACCAGAGCTGTGTCCCACTGGTGCTCACCCATCATCTATCCCACCCCTCTCTTTGAATCTAGTTTAAAGTCCTCTGAATGAACCCTACCAGTTCCTGTCCCAGAACTCTTTTTCCCCTCTGAAATAAACCCCTCCCATATCTAGCTGCTAGGTCTGGCACCTGATAAACCAGTTATTATCCAAGAACCCAAAGCCCTGCCTGTAACACCAGTCTCATAGTCAGGCGTTAATGGACTGAGTCCTTCTATTCCAGCCTGTGTCCTCACCCCAAAATGGAAGCAATGAAGAGAATACAATTTGTGCCCCAGAGTCTTTCACCAAACGTCCTAATGCCTTAAGATGTTTCTTCATTCCTCTCAGGCTTTGGAATACAGCTTCCTCCCCACTTGTCTGGATGATTATCCTGTCTAATCCCACAGCCACAGCAGGATCACATAAACCAAGCTGTCCAGAAATGTTTGTCCAGGTAGGTTTTACATGTCTCCAGAGAAGGAGACTCCAAAATCCCCTGGGCAGCCCCTCCAGTGCTCCATCACCCTCACTGTGAAGAAGTTCCTTCTCAAATTGATGTGGAACTTCCTTGTCCTATCACTAGAAGACACTGAGAAGAGCCTGAGTCCATTCTTCTGACACTCACCTTCATGTATTTATAGCCAAGCTAAAGAGACCCAGCTCCCTCTGCCCTTCCTTGTAAGGGAGGTGTTCTTCTTCCTTCATCATCCTTATTGCTCTGGACTCTCACCAGCAGTTCTGTGTCCTTCTTGAATTGAGGGGCCCAGAACTTAACACAATACTCCAGATACGGTCTCACCAGGGCAGAGTAGAGGGGGAGAAGAATCTCTCTTGATCTGCTAAACACCCCTCTTCTGATCCACCCCAGGATGCCGTTGGCCTTTTTGGCCACAAGGGCAAACTGTCCACCAGGACCCCCTGGTCCCATTCTCCTGTGCTGTTCTCTAATAGGTCAGTCCCCAACCTATACCAGTACCTGAGATTGTTCTTGATTCTGTGATCCCACTTTCAACCACAAGGAAGCAAAAAGTAAACTTACAGACTTCTGTGTAGTCTGGTAGAGAGCTTGAGTTGCCTTTGTAGCCATTTTGGAATAATTATTCCTATTGGAATTCTGCCTGGCTGTGCAAGGTGAGGTGGTTCAATTATTTAATCATGCCATCACTCTCAATTTGAAAGGCCACTGGTAGAGCAAATGTGCTTTCTGTTTAATTTATACCAATACTTAACCTGGTTGGTCTGCTCCCTGTTTGCGCGCCGTCAGTAATGTATCAGAATGTAATGGGTATTTCCTCCTTTTTTATATCTGTCAGATTTTATGAGGCTCACATTCAGTGGGTTGCTCTGAGTGTGAAAGCTTTACTCAATCTGTGTGTGCATTTCCACAGATGCGAGGAAGCTGGGGGGCTAATGGGACTTTCAGTTTGTCCTCCTTCATAGTAAGAGGCAAAGCTTCTCAATTTCAGTCAAGTAAATCACCTGTGAGTAAATTATAAATGATTGTGCCTGATTATTTGTTCTGTGGTCATTTATTTAATTGTCATTGGACCCCTTTTGCAAGTGTCTTTGCCTTCTGCCAGTATTCTACTGGCTAAAAGCCTTTCCAACACACATGGCTCAGCCTGCGTTTCACAGTGTCTTTCTAAGACCCTGTATTAGAAAATAGCCTAAGTCTTTGTAAGACTTAATAGTCTTTCTAAGAACTGTTCGAGCATCACTAAAATTTTGTCTCTTCTTACAGATAATAAAACGGTAAGGGTAGACATCAGTCACAACAAAAAATGCTTTTTATTAAATAATATATTTTACTTAAAACATACTTAATAAAATGCCTCCCGGACAAACTGAGCAACCTTAGTAACATTAGGGAATGTTTGGAGAGACGTCATAGATGAGATTAAAACTCACTTTACACAGTATCACAGTATCACAGTAAAGACAAGGTTGGAAAAGACCTTAAAGATCATCCAGTCCAACCTAAATCCAAATAAACCCAGTAATCCTAACATGTAGCATTACATAACCATGAGGATCCAAGCAGAAACATGTGGTCATGTTAGCTTCAGGGTGGATGTGGATTGTGCTTAACTATCCTTAGGAACACACATAGACTTGAAGCTGGTAGAGAAATTATTAATTTTTGAAATAAATTTGTAATGTTTTACAGAAACAAGATTGTAAAATATATGTATAATATAAATATTTCCTTATAATATAAATCAATAATAAAAATTATATTAAATTAATATAGTATAAATATAGCTCAGAGGAGTGGGTGAAGAGACATAGAGATGGAATGTTGGCTGGGTGTGGCTGGCTCAGTTGGTAGAGCATGGGACTCTGAATNNNAAATATATATAAAAGTAATATATATATAAATATATGAGAAAATTTTAAACTTAAGAGGTTCTGGTTTTATAAAATTTAAAAAAATCAAAATCTAAAATAAGCTTTCCTATATTTTCTGAAAATCATGGAACTGTTAATGTTGGAAGAGACCTCCAAAATCATCAAGTCCAATCATTAACTCCACTATGCCCACTAAGCCCTGTTTCCTAATAACACATCTACATGTTTTTTGAACACCTCCTGGGATGATGACTCCACCACTTTCCTGTTCCAGTAACTGGTCAGGCATTGACAAAGCACTGGAATAGGCTGCCCAGGGAAGTTATGGGGTCCCCTTCAGTGGAGACATTTAAAATCTGCCTGAATATGTTCCTGAGGGATTTGATCTAGGTGATCCTGTGTGGCAGTTCAATTGGACTAGATGATCTTTCGAGGTCCCTTCCAATCCCTAATGTTCTGTGATTCTGTGTTATTAAGATATGAAAATTAAAATTAAGATATACAAACATCCATAAAGACCATATTTGGAAAAATCTACCCCAGTAAGACATATCAATAGAATAAAGCAATAATGGTAAAATACTTGTTTTATCTTTTCACGTTTCTGAAACAAATATCTGTGTTTGAGCCAGGCTCTACTCAGTGTTATCTAGAGACAGGACAAGGGGCAATGGGTGTAAACTGGAACACAGGAGATTCCACATCAGTATGAGAAGGAACTTCTTCACACTGAGGGTAACAGAGCACCGGAACAGGCAGCCCAGGGTGGTTGTAGAGTCTCCTTCACTGGAGATGTTTGAGACCCATCTGGATGTGTTCCTGTGTGACTTGGTCTAGGTGATCCTGCTGTGGCAGGGGGATTAAACTGGATGATCTTCCGAAATCCCTTTCAATCCCTAATTATTCTTTGATTCTATGATTTCACAGACCTAGCTCTCCACAGGATCAGGAATGACTTTAATTAACTGACCATAGAAGATTGTTCATTTTCCTGGGATATTGAATCATCCTGAGATATTGTTCCCGAAAATCCTAAAAAGAAATATATTCTGCAACAAAACACAGTCCCACTGAAAACAAAGCATGTCTTTACGAGAACACTTTTTCAGAGAAGCTGCAAGGAAGGAGGTGGGTGAAGGGATGCGTCCTTCTCAGATGCTCTGGAGTGAGGTATTTTGAGCATGTGTTTAAAGGAAGTGTTCAAAGCCACCCTTCTTCTTGTACTTTATATTTTTAAAACAAATGCTGTAACCTTAACATTTCAAAACATTAAAAGCCATGAGTTTGAAGAGGTCTTTCTAATGCTCTGGCTTTGCTGCAGCTTCAAGGAAACAGATTGAAATCCTGAAGCCAGAGTGAAGTGGTGATACTTCTGCATAGTATCACTTCCCAACTGCTTCATGGCCCCGGCTGATCACCAAAACCCAAAGTGCTCAGACAACCAGGCTCCAAATGGCAGCAATCTTTCTTCCCACGCTCTTCTTTATGTAAATGGACATGACTGGTATTATATGTCTTTGGTTCTGCAACATTAGTTCACCTACAACTGCACCTTTTCTGGCTTCATGCCTGTTTTGTTCTCTATCTCCTCTCTCCACTTCTTCAAACAAAACTGACAAAACACTGCAGGAAATAGATTAGAGACTATTAACTAAAGGAAGTCAAGTGAAGTGGTGCTCGAAAGGTCTGTATTCATACACCATTTATTTCTGAAAAATTCATAATTACAAAAAAAAGAAGAAAAAAACAGATGAAGGCAGTGATTGAAGAGTAGTGATTAAGTACAGGGTTCCCCAGTGAGGGGATAGACAACAACTATCGCTCCAATTTTAATGATTACTGTGCTTTGATTTGGAGTCTGGCATCTGGGCAAGAACAACCCCAGGCACCAGAATAGGTTGGGGCTGACCTGTTGGAGAGTAGTTTAGGAGAAAGGGACCTGGGGCTGCTGGTGGACAGCAGGATGACCATGAGCCAGCAGTGTGCTCTTGTGGTCAAGAGGGCCAACAGCATCCTGGGGTGGATCAGAAGCAGGATGGTTAGTAGGTCAAGTGAGGTTCTCCTCCCCCTCTACTCTGCCCTGAGGAGACCATACCTGAGGTATTTTATCCAGTTCTGGGCCCCTCAGTTCAAGAAGGACACAGAACTTCTAGGGAGAGTCCAGTGCAGAGCCACAAAGATGACGAAGGGAGCAGAACATCACCCTTATTAGCTGCATGTCCTAAGCATGGAAGAAAGGAGACTGAGGGGTCACCTCTTCAATGTTTATAAATATGGAAAAGGCAGGGATCAGGAGGATGGACTCAGGCTCTTCTCAATGTCTTCTAGTGATAGGACAAGGAGCAATGGGTGTGAGCTGAAACATAGGAAGTTCCACATCAATTTGAGAAGGAACTTCTTCACAGTGAGGGTGATGAAGCACTGGAATGGGCTGCCCAGGCTTCTCGGGAGATGTCTAAAACCTGCCTGGACATGTTCCTATGTGACTTCATCTAGGTAATCCTGCTGTGGCAGGGAGATTGGACTCAATGACCTTCTGAAGTCCCCTGATGTTTTGTGATTCCGTGATAACATGATACAGAATTTAATTGCATTAAGTATTTTTTACCATTTATGAAAATAATGCAATGGCAGCATGTCTTCTCACCCAGTGACAGCAACTTATTGGACTGACATGATTTATCACCAGTGTCATGCAGCTCATGGAAGGAGAACCATGGAGTTTTTCATTGACACACCAAGTAAGATACAGAGAAGGCATATTCCAGTAAAACCCACATGTCAGATTATGTTTGGACCAGTTACATGATCATGGTCCAATATCCCATGATGGAAAACTGTTCTGAATGCAGCAGAGTGAGACATGTACAATGTGAGTTCAATAGGGATCTGAAATAATATTTGCTAAGAGATGGGGAATGGAGACGGCAGCTGTTTGCCCAATGAAACAAATTCAATATCTGAATGAAATTGGAACATATAATCAATATTAGTCTAGAGAGAAAAACAACAATAATCATTGGAAAGGGTCTAGCTTTGTTAACCTTCTGGTCATGCTGCAAAGCCATCTGTTTTTCCTTCCTTTCTGTTCTGCTAAATATTTTTGGGAGGATGTAGATTGCTGTCCTACAGCGCCGACCTCTCACTGTTTTTCTCTGTATTGACACTATTATTTCAGAGTAATGACATTACTTCATAGGAATAACCATACAGGAAGGACCACAAAGTCCACAGAAGACTGGTTTTACAGGAATAAATGAACATGTAGAATAGATTTTTATAACTAAAAATGCGTGTTAGTGGAAACGACCACTTCAAGACTGAGTGTTCAGGGAGGCTAGCCAGAGATTCACCACAGGTGTGGCAGTATTCAAAGAAAGGAGGGATGTTTTTCTTCATCTAACAACCGGTGATTCTTCTCAACAGTTGGCATAAATACCACAGGAACAAATTAGTATCATAGAATCGTTTAGGTCAGATCTTTAAGATCATTGAGCTCAACGTTTACCCAACGTTACCAAACTCACTGCTAAACTACTCACTGCTATTTAAGCACCATATCTACATCACCTTCAAACACGTCCAAATATGGCAATTCAACAATTTAGTCAGATGGACAGCTGGATTATAAAACTTCCAGTGACTAAAAGAGGCAAAGGAGAGAGATCCCGAGTAACCCTGGTGATCTCTGGATTTGATTTTTGAACACCTGCTGTATGAGTGTAGTTTCTGCAAAATCTGGTATAATGCATGATAATTACATTTCTATGTCTGGTCTTTTCCTCTAACGTGAAGTGAAATGGATTCACCTGGTGTATTTTGAGATGTAAGAACTCCGTTAAATGGTACATTTAATCCTTAAATTCAAAGTCAAATGCAGATTAAAGGCTTCTGATGGAAGCTTTTCAGCTTCTGGGAGTTCTTTCTTTGAAAAATACAACAGCTTTACAAGGTCCTGAAAGCAGTAGTGCAGGTAGATCAGAAGATGAGAGATTTGAGAACCGAAATGTTGGCTTCTTCAAGAGTGAGGAACAAAGCTCTTCATGAAGTGCTTGACTCTGGAGGGAGGATGGGGAAAATGGGGAAATGGAAGGGGACATGGGAAGGAAAGAGAGAGAGATACCAGGCCGGAGTAAGAAGAATTATTAAACTGGAACAGAGGAAATTCCACATCAATATGAGAAGGAACTTCTTCCCAGTGAGGGCGATGGAGCACTGGAAGGGGCTGCCCAGGAGGCTTGTGGAGCCCTCTTCTCTGGAGATGTTTAAAACACCCCTAGATATGTTCCTGTGTGGCTTGGTCTAGGTGATCCTGGTGTGGTGGGGGGATTGGTCTGGATGATCTTTCGAGATCCTTCCGATCCCCAATATTCTGTGAATCTGTGCAATTCTGTGATTCTGTGCATGAGAAAAGCAGGAATTATACACAGTGCCACAGGTTCATAACAACTAAAACTTGAAGTGAGCACACAATGATCACAAGTTAATCTAAGGATATGCCTACCTATTGGAAGTAAGGATGACAAGTAGGTGCCATGTAGTTAGTCTGTTCAAGAATGAGAAGAGAATGAGAAGCTACTGGTCTTTTAATTGAATCTCCTTTCAGTCTCAGGCATGACAGCCACTGAATTAGATGAAAAAGCAGAGATGTTTTTTAGATACTTATCCACTGCTCACGGAACAAAAGGGCAAAACTCTATGTAAGTGATCTTATCTCTGACAAACTTAAGTTACAAGCTCTGATTAGGGTATACAAGGCATATGTCATGTTCTGTGTCTGTTTATGTCTCTCTGCACAGTAGCTGCAACTTACATTTAACCACTTTTCAAAGCATGGTGAAGTCTATGAGGCAACGAGAAAAGATTTTCTGCTGGTGTTATTTGCACACTGATAGTGGTGCAAACAGACGTGGTGGTTTCCGGTCCTGAGGGCAGAGAGCACGAGAGATCAAAAGCACAAACAAGCACAAAATAATCAGACTGAAGTAATGCTTTCCGGGTGACGTCTACAAGTGTGAGAGTGCAGAAGAGACTCTCTGGTGATATATCTTTTATGTTGCCATACGAATGGCACACTTGGGGAAGTGAGGCTGGAAAGCAGTCTGGCAGAAAACGACCTCGGGTTTCTAATAGATGTGCGGCTGTATCTGAGCCAGCAGCACGAGCAAGTAGCCAAGAATGCCAATGGTATTCTGGCCTGGATTAGAATCTGTGCATCCAGCAGGAGTAGGGAGGTGATTGTCACTCTATACTGGTGAGGACACACCTTGAGTACTGCATCCAGTTTTGGGCACCTCAGTACAAAGGAGACATCTAGGTGCTGGAGTGAATGGAGAGGAGGGCGATAAAGATGGTGAAGGGCCTGAATAAAGAGGGTGAAGAATAATTCTTACCAGGAGACATTGAGAGAGTTGGGGCTCTTTAGTTTGAGCAAGGGGAGGTTAAGGGGAGACCTCATCGCTCTGTACAACTGTCTGAAAGGACATTGTAGAGATGTTGGTGCTGGTGTCTCCTCACAGGTAATTACAGACAGAACCAGAGGGAAGGGTTTCAAGCTTCAATAGGGAAGGTTTAGACTGGACATCAGGAAAAGATTCTTCACAGAAAGAGTGGTCAGGCACTGGATGGGCTGCCCAGGATGGTTGTTGGGTCACCATCCCTGGATGGGTTTAAAATGCACTTAGGTGTAGTGTTGGGGGATCTGGTTTAGGGCTGAACATGTAGGGTTGATGGTTGGACTTGATGATTCCTAGGGCCTTTTTCAGCTTGAATGTTTCTGTGATTCTGTGAGTGCATCAAGTATGATACTCTTATGTACTGATTCAAGTGTTTTCTTTTAAATATTATTTAAAATCAGGTCCATTAACTTTGATTCTCTACATAGAAAATACCTGATTATAAAAGCTTACTAAACCATAATGTTTAGCTGCAAACTGGTTCAGATAATCTTTTTCATCCTTGGATGTGTTTGAAGTTCGTGTAGGTGCTTAAATAGCATTAAATAGTTTACTAGTGAGCTTGGTTGTGTTGAGCAAAATGATCTTAAAGATCTGACCTAAACAGTTCTATGATTGTAATTTGTTTCTGTGGTATTTATGTTGCCAACTCTGTTGAGAAGTAGCAGTCCTTTGCTGAAGAGAAGCATCCCTCCTTTCTGTGAATACTGCACAAAATGTAGATGCAATAGGTATTATGAGGAATGTTGAAGCTGTCAATAATTACAAATATCTCCTGCTACCTTTTCTGCTGTGCTTGGATTCCAAGCAGTTAAAACAACCTGAAAATGCACTGTGCTTCCTAATGACATCTTCCAAAGTGAGCCTCGCAGAGGTCTGAATGCGTAGCTTAACATAATTCCTATCAGATGCAGAGCTATCCATGGTGGGAACGGTAACTGCCTTCCAGTCGTTCAGTGCTAATGTAACGTGCCGTGGTGCCATCTGGAAATTTAACTCGGAGTCAACTTTCAATAAGCCATTTCTTCTTTCCGATGCGAAGGTTTTCTTTCAAAATGGGTCTATTTGTGTAAATTGCAGGCAGGCCTGTTTGGAGTCTGACTATTTTACACAGTTGAGGGAAAGCAGGCTAGTACTTTTTTATGGAGTGAGCTATCAGGTAGATGCACATTTGACACAGAGTGCGCTGAGTTATCAACATTCTCCAAGGGCAATCATATATCTTATGTATCTAGAGCCAAATTATATTTGACATTTCATTTAAAGCCTGAGACATCCTGATGCTAAAGCAGAGCATGAGTGGTTAAGGGTAGGAGGATGTTCAGTCTAATGGGATAGATGTTTCTATTCCTGCCCTACTCATTGTAGATGAGGTCTAATTGCCCACCATCACCCTATATTGTGGCCAGATGGAAATCTTTCCCAATGACATCCCTTCCTATGTGAGTGTTTGCCTGGCAATGCTAACGGAGACTGCTCTGAACTAGTTTCAGATGGCATCATAACCAGCATTATTCATGTAACAGGTTATGAATATTCTTTTGCTTATAGCCACAACTTTCACATGCAACCTGTTTATTTGCAGTCCTTGCATTTCCCAGTCTCTGACCATTAAAATCTTTGTATCATGTTATGGCTGTTCTTTGCAGCCAATCTTTTCATGGCCTCTGGATGAGACTAAAACCCGATTCTATTGCTGAAGCGGTGCGTGGGTAAAGGTCAATGTGAAGGGCATGGCATAAGGTATCATAAGACACTTTTATCCTTCATCACAATGATGACAATATTCCGTTGACAATATTTGTTTTGTGACATTTATTGAAATAGACTCGATGCTTCTCAAAGCTTACACAGTATCACCCTGGAGTCATGGGATATCATCTATAGCTGTGGAACTAGGTTGAAATTCTGTGTTCATTCTAGTTTTATTAAATTATTTTCCAGTGAAAACTGGATCAGCAGTGATGACCCAGTCCCAACAGAAACATCCACAGCAGCAAGAGGTTCTGGATGTAATTTCCTAGGTATTTCATAGAAAAAATTACTTCTGTATTTTGATAACTCCTCAGCTGTGCCATGCTGGGTCTGTTGTGAATATCATTGTATGCAGCGTGATTATTATGAACTATTTTTTTCTGATTAAGAATATTGTTCATGGCAGCAAATGCTATTGCTGAGGGTGAGGAGGCCCTTTATACATGCTTGCATTGTTTCCTTCATTATATCTTTATTTCATGTGTCATCGGCAGGCACATCTCATACATCTTAATTATGTGATTATGTTCCAAGATGGAGGCATCTTTCCTGCCTCTGAGGTGGGGGAAGTTGAGGGGGGAAGGGGAATCTTATATAAAAGTATAAACACAAATAGAGGAAGTTTCACTTCATATAAAATTGTTTTCACATTTCCTTCCCTATTGATTTTTCAAAAGATAATTATTGTGGGTGTAGTGTTAGCTGTTTTGATTAGGAATCCATTGATTGTTAGACGCTATTATTGCTGCAAATGCTGGAACTGGGAGGGAATAGATAATGGAAAAGAATCACAGTCAATATTTTATTTCTTTAATGTTTGTTAATTGCACATTTTGGCCACTTCCTTTACTGTGTTTTTTTTCCCTGATAAAACCCCTGGATACTTAATTATCTGTTTTACACAATGACCTCCTATCTTTTGTTGAGGTCAAAAAGAGAATATATATTCCTTCATAAAGAAACAACCTTGGATTGATTGAAAAGATGAATGACCATTCCACTCCTTTATTGCAAAATGGACAGCCTTTCAATGGCATCTACACTAACCTGTGCTGGGAAGAGCAAAAGAGCTATTGTTGACTTGGCAACTCACTGTTCTACAGCCTGGTGGGTAGTGCTTGTCAGTTGTGCAGTTACTTCTTCACATTTTCCTAGAAAGGTCAGGGGAACACGTGAAATGCTACTAAAATTACAGGTTCTCTTTCTTCCTGTATAAACAAATCTTGTCCTATGCCTTTCTTTCAGAATCACAGAACATTAACGATTGGAAGGGACCTCGAAAAGTCATCTAATCAAATCCCCCTGCCAGCGCAGGATCACCTAGACCAAATCACACAGGAACATATCATCCTTCTGTCTGGCTGCTACTGACTCATTCTGGAAAGCCTTTCTGTTTATTCTGAAGGACTTTCCTCAGTTTAGAGGTTTTCCTGGCTGTTCTGTGGTCATTACAAAGGACTTGTAGTTATTAACACACTAGTTCTACTTATTAACACAGAAGTTCTACAACAGACTCCAGAGGTAAAATAAATAATCCTCAAAGCCTACATGGGAAGACAAGAGAAGCCACCAGGAAAATCCCATAGGGGTTATGTTCCCAGATCATAGCTTCCAGACATCCTTGGAGGTCATGGGACTCATAGGGGTATCTATGACTGACACCCCCAAGCAGCTGGTGTAGAGGCTGAAGACATAAAGAACACTTCAGCCATACCAGTGAAATGTACATGATCTCCTCTCACTGCTGGGTTTGTGAGACAAAGTCTAGAGACCTGAATGTGAACAAGGTAGGCTTTTGTAAAACAACTCTCCTGTTCCACCCCTGACCAGAAGATGCTTATGTTGTTCTTTCCACTGAAGCATCTTCATACATGTTGTTTCCTCAGCCGCTGACACCTGAATGCTTGTCTGCTTTGTTATGAATATGTGCAGAAAGAACAGAGGTGCCCCCATGCACATCATCTTTTTGCTCTTCCTTGGGTTTGTAAAAGCCTGGTAGCCCCTAAGGAAAAGGACTTAAGGGTTTGGGACTATTCCACAGAAGAAAAAATAAAGAAATCACTGAAGCTCATTTCTTTTCTGCCTTCTGTGGGTGTGCAGAGCATGGAGTTGGCTGAGTGTAGGGAACTACTAGGCAAACAGAAGAGGAATAAGCAAGCCTATAGATCATGGAAGGAGGGGATGGCCACTTGGGGTGATTATAAGGCTCTGGTGAGGGAATGTAGGGATGCAACTAGAAAAGCCAAGGCCTCCTTGGAATTAAACCTTGCAAGAGAGGTCAAAGGCAACAAAAAAAGCTTCTTCAAATATATAGCAAGTAAAAGTAAAACTAGAGGCAGCGTAGGCCCCCTGCAGAATGAGGTGGGTACCCTGGAAACAGAGGATGCAGAGAAGGCAGAGATACTTAACGCTTTCTTTGCCTCTGTCTATACTGCTAAGGGTTGTGTTGACATTAGACCCCAGACTGCAGAGGAGGGTGAGGCAACAGGTAAGCCTGCCTTGGTTGATGAGGACTGGGTTAGGGATAACTTGAGCAAACTGGATGTGCACAAATCCATGGGC
>VXBP01006236.1:0-41408 GCA_013400115.1 Rhinopomastus cyanomelas | reverse complement strand
TGGGCTCCTCAGTTCAACAGGGATGTGGAGCTGCTGGAGAGGGTTCAGTGTAGGGCAACAAAGATGATAAAAGAGGTGGAACACCTCCCTTGTAAGGAGAGGCTGAGGGAGCTGGGTCTCTTTAGCATGGAGAAGAGGAGACTGAGGGGTGACCTCATGAATGTCTACAAATATTTGAGGGGTGGGTGTCAGGAGGATGTCACTGGGCTGCTCTTGGTGTCATGTAGTGATAGGACGAGGGGCAATGGTTGTAAGCTGGAACATAGGAGGTTCCACATCAACCTGAGAAGGAACTTCTTCCCGGTGAGGGTGACGGAGCACTGGAACAGGCTGCCCAGGGGGGTTGTGGAGTCTCCCTCACTGGAGATATTCAAGACCTGACTGGATAGGTTCCTGTGTGACTTGGTTTAGGTGATCCTGCTGTTGAAGACGGATTGGACTAGATGATCTTTCGAGGTCCCTTCCAATCCGTAATGATTCTATGATTCTATGATTCTATGATTGTGTTCCATCAGCTGCATTAATGACAGAAATTACTGTTGCTCCTCAGCTCTGTGCTTGCTGCATGCTGGAAGTGTGTTCTGAGTCCATCTATAGGGCAAAGTTATCCAGAGGGTTTAAACGTGAGAAAGTTGAAGAAATTTTATCTTGAGAGTCCTGCTGACCTCATTTCCTGCCTTGAATAGTCACAACAGTGAGAAATGACATCAGCTCAGTGCAGGAAATAGTTCTTGTACATGTGGGTGATGGATCCCTGAAACAGATTGTCTACAGAAGTGGTGGACCCATTCAAGGTCAGGCTGAATGGGGCCCTGGGCGATCTGTTCTAGCTAGACCTGTCTCTGTTTGTTGCGGGGGGTCGGACTACATGACCTTCGAATGTTCCTTCCAACCTAATTAATTCCATGATTCTATGATTTATTTTTTTTTCTCAGGCAATTAAATTAAGTGTAAAGTTGGACCCTACACACCTATGTGTTTTTGTGGTTTGGTTGCTGATACATATTTTTCCAAGTCCACAGACAATATTCACAACAGATCCAGAAGCTTAGAATCATAGAATCATAGAATCATTAGGGATTGGAAGGGACCTCAAAAGACCATCTAGTCCAATCCCCCTGATACAGCAGGATCACCTGACTGGAGAGGCCATGGAATAAGAATCACTCAGGATTGGAAGGAACCATTGTCCAGTTCCAACACCCTCAGCACAGGCAAGGACACCCCACCCTACATCAGGCTGGAAAGAGCCCCATCCAGCCTAGCCTTAAACACCTCCAGGGATGGGGACCCAACCACCTCCCTGGGCAACCCATTCCAGGCTCTCACCACTATCATGCTGAAGAACTTCCTCCTCACATCCACTCTAAATCTACCCATCTCCAGCTCTGCTCCATTCCCCCTATCACTACCTGACATCCTAAAAAGTCCCTCTCCAGGTTTTTTGTGGGCCCCCTTCAGATACTGGAAGGCCACAGTAAGGTCATTTTGGAGCCTCCTTTTCTCCAGACTGAACAGCCCCAACTCTCTGAGTGTGGCCTCATAGGAGAGGTGCTCCAGCCCTCTGGTCATCCTCATGGCCTTCCTCTGCACACGCATCTCCACATCTTTCTTGTAATAAGGGCTCCAGTACTCCAGGTGTGTTCTCACAGGAGAGGAGTACAGGGGGAGAATCACCTCCCTCGAACTGCTGGCCACATTTCTCCTAATGCAGCCCAGGATCCAGTTTGCCTTCTGGGCCGCAAGTACACACTGCTGGCCCATGTTGAGCCTCTCGTCCACAAGCACCCCAAGTCCTTCTCCCCAGGGCTACTCTGCAGCCAGTCACTGCCCAGCCTGTGTTTGTGCTTACGATTGCCTCGACCCAGATGCAGGACCTTACACTTGGTGTTGTTGAACATCATGATGTTGGTCTGTGCCCACCTTTCCAGCCTGTTCAGGTCCCTCTGGATGGCATCCCTTCCCTCCAGCGTGTCTGCTGCACCACACAGCTTGGTGTCATCAGCAAATTTGCTGAGGGTGCACTTCATCAGGAATTAGCTGCTTGTCCTTTGCCTAGCATAATCTGCCTACTGCCTCTCTGCAGATGCCCATCTCACTCCTTGAAGGATGGCCTGGATTTTGAGGGCACGTCTCTGTTGTCAGCTGCAGACGGATACACACTGTGCTCTGAACTGGAGACACCTTTCCCTAGGAGCTGTGCAGAGAAGTAAATTCAGACCTGCTGCCATGCTAATGAGTCCTGCTGAGTGACATTGTGTCCTACCGGGCCGTAGTCACATGCATTTCTTCCAGGGAGAGCCGCGATGTAGTGATCAACATCCATCTTAAAACAACATTATTTTGTTTGGTGTCAAGGAGAAAGAGCATTAGGGAGACAAATAGGATTTTAAAATAACAAACAGCAGGAATATGTATTTAGTCTTAGGTTTCCAATTTGACATGTCACTCCGATTCAAGTTAGATAGGGTCTGATTCCATGAAAAGGGGCTCTTTAATGTTCTAACAAAGCACCAATTTTCCTACAGAGCGGAGCTTAAGGTGGTGCTATCGTTGCCTGTATTTCTGCTGGCGCGCTGAGACAATGCACATGAAATCTTGAGGTTAATAGCATTAGCATGAAAACTGATGTTGTCCCAAAAGCAGGCTGAGCAACATCGAATAAATATTTGGAGTGAAATCACCACACCCATGATCCTCTGTGTTACTGCAGCTAAAATTTTGGTGCTTCATGTGGGAATAAAGTGCTTTAAAACAAGGTCAAGGTGCCCGGCGCTCACTACCATGTGGACCTGAAGTGATTTGAAGGTCTATAGGGGACTGGATTAGAGCTGCTGAGGCTCCTCACTTGGACTGCTACCCCTTGAGTGACTTATAGAAGGGCAGTTTTCAATTTCACTGAGTAATTCATCTGACTCTTGCCTAAACTGCTCTCTAGAGAAGAAGGGTTTTGGGGACAAAAACTATTTGTGAAATACAGAGTGATATACTGACACTTGTCACAGTAATAAGCACCAATTAATATTAATCACAGAACATTAGAGATTGGAAGTGACCTCAAAATATAATATCCACAGCAGGATCACCTAGATCAAGTCACACAGAAACATATCCAGGTGGGTTTTAAACATCTCCAGAGAAGGAGGAGGCTGATGGTCTGAAATTAACATATTTTATTCTTCTTTTCTTGTTATTATTATATCCCCAGAGATACATATTATTATAGTCCCTGCACCTTAATGTACATAGTCCTCCTATAGTGATGAGGCATCTGTTTATAAATGTCTAAGTGTCACTTCTTGGATGAACATGTGGCAGTGCCATGTACAAGGCAAAGCCCAGCTCAGTTCAGCAGGAGGATTAAGCCATTAAACAGTCCACGAACACAAAGATCTCCTCTACCCTCTGATCTTCACTCCTGCTTGACCAGTGGCAAATGTGTCTCATAAATGCCACATCATATGCCTGTGCACTCCTGCCCTGGGTTAGCATAATAAACATTCTAAATTGTATTACGCTGTGTATCAGTTACTCAGTATTCAAGGTCTGTTCCTCCCTAACCTAAAATTATGATTTATCGCTGCCTTTGATTTTCTTCACTGACTGCTAGCTTGCTTCTGTGAGGTTACTGTGGAAACAAGAAGAGGATCCAAAGATAGCAGTTTGTCTGTACCATGTCTGTGCATCCATATGTCACATCTATGTGGCCTAGAGGTGTTGACACATAAGAACAAACTCTACAATAGGGAGGGCTTGCGAGTTAGGGTATTGAAGTAGTCACTGATATGTTGGCATTGAATATGAAGACTCACAGCTGGTGAGTGTTCCTGCGTCTTAGTGTATCCTGAAGGATGTTTCATGACTCCTTGTTCTGGATCAGGAAAGAATATTTACCCCTGAAAAACACTGCAGAATAAAGTGATCATTCCTCTGTGGGGGAGAGTTAGACAACTCACTGTTTCTCTCTTAGTAATAATTTGTCTTTGTATGCTTTATTTGTAAATCTCAAAATCTGAGTAGTCCTGCCACGAACTTACAAAAGAGTCTTTGAAAGCAGAGAGTCCAGACCTCCTCGTGCCTTGGCTACATAGTTCAAATCCTTGATCTGACCTCACTGGTAGAGCCAGTCCCACACATGGGCATGCCTGCATCTAACCTTCAACAGCAGTTCCTTGATTTCCCATCAGTTAAGAGAAAGAAGTATGCTAGCCATCCTGCTTGTTGGGATAGCCAATTCTCATCATGGGATTGGTGTTACCTATCTTCATTTGTTAAAATGCTACATGTTGGGATATAGGCTGCTAATCACAGAATCACAGAATCTTTCAAGTTGGGAAAGACCCTTGGATCATCGAGTCCAACCATCAACTCTGCTCTACAAGGTCACCTCTAAATCAGATCCCCCCAACACTACATCTAAGTGTCTTTTAAACTCATCCAGGGATAGTGACTCAATCAAGATCCTGGGCAGCCCAGTCCACTGCCTGACCACTCTCTCCAAGAAGAATCTTGATGTCTAATCTGTGGAAGCTTGAAACCTTTTCCCCTGGTTCGGTTGCTAATGACCTGTGAGAAGAGACCAGAACCAACATCTCTATGGTGTCCTTTCAGACAGTTGCAGTGAGCAATGAGGTCTCCCTTTAGCCTCCTCTTCCTCAGACTAAACAATCCCAAATCTCTCAATCTCTCCTCATAAGATTTGTTCTCCAGGCCCTTCACTAGCTTCGTTACTTTCCTCTGCACTTGCTGCGGCACCTCGATGTCTTCATTGTACTGAGGTGCCCAAACTGGACGCCTTACTCTGAATGAGGGACATCACAGTTTGGGATGATTTACCCAATTAGCATTACATATTCTGAGATAAGTTTCCTTCACAAGTAAAGAATAGTTGGACTAGAGGGATATTTACAAATTATCCTACCCACTGACTAGGCTTGTGTGTGTTAATCCTCTGGGGGCAGGATTTTAGCACCACCAGCTCCTATCAGCTGCTGATATTTCCTGTGTGACTTGTTTGGAAAGAGGACTGCAAATCCTGAAGAGAGAAGCCGGAATGGAGAGCACAGCATTCCTGTAAGTCAGAAAACAGAGAAGCATTTCCCTGCTGATGTTGTATAATGAAGAGATTTACCTGCTAATGCCTTCAGATAGAACATGTTCCCGCATAGAGCAGAGTATAAAAAGCCTTCAATGTCTAAAGGTTAGAAAGAAATTAGGGGTCCCTCAGCTTCAGCTGTCTATGATGCCGAGCTGTTCTGCTCTTCCACAAGCTGGAGCTCCTTCTAAAGCAGATCTGCTATCACAGAATATTAGAGATTGGAAGGGACCTTTAAAGATCATCTAGTACAATCCTCCCGCCGTCACCGCTTCTCCTGCTCTGCTGCCTGGCTGGTTCCTGTCCTACAGACTGGTGCATGGTGCAGCTGCATGAACAGCCAGGAGTGGGTGCTGCATGAATTGACAGGAGAGGGTGATGCATGAATAGCCAGAAGTGGGTGATGGGTTAAACTCCCCTGTGAATTGCACAAATAAAACTTTCTGGAAGAGTTGGATGTGGACACCTTTTTGCTTTGTTCCTTCATCACTTCAGTATCATTGCAGACTGAGTGCTGGTACCACCACTCAAGTGCAGTGCCCAGGGAGAAGGGATGCTCAGAGCTGGGTTGCACATCTGGTAAAGGCTTAGAGAGGCACTAGCACTTCTTTGTGTGAAATACTGCAAAAGGGAAGATCTTTCCCAAAGGAAATGTAATACAGAAAATAGTGGTGAGATTGAGAGCTCCCTGCTGCAGGAAATAAAATTAACTTCCTGAGGCACATATGTGACAGAACCCATAGATCCATTTTACCTCCGATCAGTTAAAAGGTAAGTTCTCTATCAGTTAAAAGATAAGTCTCTTTTCAAAAGATAAGTTCTCTTTTCATACTGGGGAAACTGAGTCACAATGCTATACTAGCTCAGAAGTCATCCTACAGAGAAATCAATACAGTGAAGAGGTCTCTTGGTGCTTGGTCCCACTCCAATAATCATTCTGCTTTTCGGTAGATTTTGGTTTGGGGAACAACTGAAACCACCTCTCAGGTCCTTTACAACCTAAACAATTCTATAATCCCATGATTTGCTGTGATACTGTTTGCTGGAGTCTGTACTTTGAACAAAATGAAGAATCAAGGAATTCAGAAAAGATGAAGCATCGTCTGGTGCCTGCGAGATCCATCAGTATCTGCTCAAATGGCTGCAGAGCTGTCATATTCTTGAATTATTTATGAGGTCAAAAGAAGACAGAGGAAGAACTATTTTCTTGATGCCCTCGCCTCTTTCTGTGTGTTTGTGGTAGTGATTGTCTTGCTTGAACCAGCGCTGGGGAGATCACTTCTACATGTGCATCGAGCTGGAAAGTCTCACCTACTTAAGATAAAGTTAAGAGAAAAAACAGTGAATGGATGTAAAGAATTAAGAAACTCCTTTGGAAACTCCTTCAGGTTAGAGGTAAAGCCCATTAAAAATTGCTAAGCAGTCAACGTGGTTATCATTTTCATTTACAGCTCTGGGCACTACGGTAATATAAATGATTTATAATGACAAATTCTAATAAAAATGTAATAAAATACCTTTCTTTAGAAGCAGGATTCATAGATGAAAACTTGGATGAACAAGACTATTATTACCAGCTGTTATTAATTTCTTTAAAAAAATAAATTACTTTAATTAAAAAGGTATTTTGTGAACTAAAAGAAAGTATAAAATATTGTCAGCTTGATGCAATCCTATCTGTGTTTTCATAAACCAGGACCCACGTGTTTTCTGGGGATTGGTAGTGGAAGAGGTAGAGGTTTTAGGCAGATTTAGACAGGACACTAGGAAAAAGTTCTTTAATCTGAGTGTAGTGGATCACTGGAATAGGCTGCCTAGACAGGTGGTGGAGGCCCCATCTCTGGAGCCATTCAGTGTCAGGCTGGATGGGGCTCTGAGCCATCTGTTCCAGTTAGAGATGTCCCTGCTTGTTGTAGGGGGTTGGACTAGATGATCTTTGGATGTCCCTTCCAACACAATCTAGGATTCTATAATTTGTCAATAACTCTCTGAAGAAAACACTGCCTTTATGTGTTTATACTTAGCAAATAAATTATTATTTTCTTGAAGGAAGCATGCCGTGGTTCCCCTTTCCTAATAGATGGTTCTGCAGATTTTCAAGCAGCACAATCAGGGCTTTGCTGAGCAGCTCAAGCACAAGTGCCAAGAATTTACTCAAGTGCCACACGGTTAAACAAACACAATAAACAATGGTGTCACAAAATCATAGATGAGAATCGTAGGGATCTCTGGAGACCATCTAGTCCAACCAGCCTATCAGAGAAGGTTCACCTAGAGCAGATCACAAAAGAACACATCTGGATGAGTTTTGAATACCTGCAGAGTTGGAGATCTCACAACCTCTCTGGCAAACCTGTGCCAGACCTCTTTTATCCTCACCTTAAAAAAAGCTTTTTCATATGTTCTGAACCTCCTGTGATCCAATTTATAGTCATTGCTCTCTCTGGGCACCACTGAGGTGAGCCTGTTCCCATCATCCTGACATTCACTCTTTGTCAGCATTTATGAGGTCTCCTCTCAGTCTCCTCCTCTCCAGGCTGAGCAGGCCCAGCTCTCTCAGCCTCTCTTCATAAAGAAGATTCTCCAGCCCTCTGGTGTTCTTAGCAGCTCTGCACTGGATTCTCTCCAGTAGATCCCTTCCCTCTTGAGGTGGAGAGCCCAGAACTGGATGCAACATTGTAGGTGTGACCTAACCAGGGCGCAGTGGAGGGGGAAGAGGACTTCCTTTGACTTACTGGTCACACTCTTCCTAATGCACCCCAACTGTCTTTTGCTAAATAAGCTGCATTCCTGAAGTTCCTGCCTCTGGCACACCCAGAAAGCCAGAGAGGCTTGGTGTGTCCCATGGGTCACAACCACCACTGGTTGAGGCTGAGCTCATGGGGCTTGATCCTCAACTTGCAGTAGTTGTCACTCATCTCATAGTGGCTATAGGAGATGTAAACTGACTTTCCACCAATGTTCTGGGGACATATTAGGTCTTCACTTCTGCAGCACTAGGACCTGGAACACTGTTGGTCTTTCTGTGTGTTTGCACAGGCATCCAAAATACCTTCCTGAGCACCCTGGGCAAAAAGTGTCTGCAAGCTTGACAGCATTGGTCCAAGTTAGTAGTGTGTTGAGGAAGTTTTATTAGGGGAAACGTTGTATTGTGAACAAACAAGCAAACAACAAATCCCACAGCAACACAGGTGTGGGCTCACATCTCTACAAACCTTCTATCCAGCCTGAAACAGCATCAGATGTCAAAGCTGTGTACAGAGTAAGAACGATTGCTCTGAACTTAACTACATTATGTCTGTCAGTTAGCCTAAGGAAACGGTAGCTGATCTCTTCACAGCCTAAAAAGGTTTTAATAAGCAGAGAGGTGGTAAGGATGCCAGCCTTTATGGGACACAGGTAATATATTACTTGCAAAATCACTGTCCAGAAATCAGTTATTTCTTTATTTCTTACATCCTCCTATGTGACTTGGTGTAAGTGATCCTGCTGTGGTGGGGAGAATGTACTAGATGATCTTTTGAGATCCCTTCTAATCCCTAATGTTCTGTGATTCTGTATGAGCTCCAGGTCGTTCATATTTCTCAAATTATCTTTTGGTTTTCTTATTGATTTAATTAATGTTATTTTTCTTGTTTATCTATTTATAATTTTCTTTATTTTTTGGAGTTTTCTTTCAAGCAAAGTCCTACTGTAAATAAAAAGACTTACTTGTAGTAAGATGAGTTATTGGTTCAAAGGGTGTGTGTTTCACATCTGGGTAACAACCATAATGTAAAGTCACACTAACACAGCATCAGTTATAAGGAACTTTATGCCTCAGTAAAACTTCTGTAATTGATGGTGTTAACTATCCAGTTACTTAAATACAGACAGAATGATGGCAGAATGATTCACATTACAGCAGTACTTCCAGTCGTGGCCGAGGACACAGTCTCTACACAGGAAATACACAAAATGGAAAGACGACCTCTGTCCGCATGTGTTTGCAATATGTTGATGAATCTTTTTGGTCCAACTTTAAATAAAAACAACATCAAATGCTACCTGAATGAGAATGGATACACATCTGAAATGCAGGTATGGTAGGCTTGATGATCACAAGGTGTGCAAAGGTAATTTTCAGAGGAAGGAGTAGAGAAGGGAAGATTGAAGAGTGAGTAATGTGACTTAGCACCAAAACATAAATTTGAGAATCATTACTCACATAGAAACATAAAATTAAGTTTGGAAAAGACCTTTAAGTCATTGAGTCCAACCATGAACCAAACTGTCCCCAGATCACTGTTAGACCCTATCCCTAAGCTGCAGATTTCCATGAGTTTTGAACACATTCAGGGATGGTGAGTCAACCCTTTCCCTGAGCAGCCTCTTCCAAGGCCTGATGATCCTTTCAATAAAGAAGTTTTTTCTAAAGACTAAACAAAACTTCTATTGCAGTAATTTGAGGTAATTTCCTCTTGTCTTATCCCTTGTTACTTGAGCGATGAGACCAACATCCACTTCTCCACAACCTCCATTCACACAGCTGTAGACAGCCTTCTTTTGTTCAGCCTAACTAGCCCAAGCTGCCTCAGCCACTCCTCACAAGTTCTCCAGACTGCTTACCAATCTTGTTGCCCTTCTTTGGAGCTGCTCCAGCACCTCAATATCCTTGGATTTAGGATACAAAACTGACTCAAGGAGTGGACTCACCAGGGCTGAGTACAGGAGAACAATCACTTCCTTGCTCCTGCTAGCTATGCAATTTCTAAAGCAAGCCATAATAACACTGGCCGTCTTGGCCACCTAGGCACATGGCTGGTTTATATTCAGTCAACTATCAACCAACAATCCCAG
The DNA here is from genome assembly GCA_013400115.1 of Rhinopomastus cyanomelas. Lineage (NCBI taxonomy): Eukaryota > Metazoa > Chordata > Aves > Bucerotiformes > Rhinopomastidae > Rhinopomastus > Rhinopomastus cyanomelas. The sequence goes on along the minus strand of VXBP01006236.1, from coordinate 31,474 downwards.
GTTCTTTTCCAACGTGCAGTTTTCCAACTACTCATCCCCAGATCTGTATCCTTCAATTTATTTGTTATGACCCAAGATCAGGACCCAGCGTTTAGTCTTGTTGAACCTCATATTATTATTCTCAGCCCATTGATCCAGCCTCCCCGGATCCTGCTCTCCCTCACGTCTTTAACGTATTTGTGGGTCTTTTTCCTTTTATGTCTTAGCTGTTCAATAATTTTTGTCTCTTTCCTCAAACTTCATGATTTTCTATGAAGTTTAAGATGTATTTTGCAAAAGTCACAACCTTCTCAGTAAATTCTCTTGTGTACAGGTGTACTGAAAATAGGTTTGCATTAGCGGCTGATCTGTTGGTCCGGTGCCATTGTCTTTAGTTGGAACATTTCCCATCTAAGATTTGTGAACCTAAAACTTAGTACTTTTAAAAAGCACTGTCTTTTTTTTTTTCTCTGGGTTTTACAAGCTATCTTTCAGTGCAGCAAATGCTTAGAAATGTTGGTTGGATTTCTTGTGGAGTTCAGCCTGACATTGGTTGTACCGAGCAACAGAGCCTGCATTTTGGATCAAGGATAATGGGTTGTTTAAAGAAAGAACTGATCATCACCAGTCCCCTCTGGCTGTCTTTTGATAAACAAAAACTTCTCATCATCAAATTTTAAAACAATCACACAAGTAGCAGTCGACCTTAATAGACTGATGAGACCTCATTTATTCCAGACTCTTTACATGTGCTCTGTAACACTCAAATTTTTGCACTGAGTGGGTCTGTTCAGGACTTTTCTAGTAAAACACTATCATCAGAGAATTAATAGTCTTGGAAATTTAAATTTATAACACTTTTCTGTTTTGAATGATTTCATTATTTATATTTTTTGAATAATTTAAATACCATATTTCAGGAAGATTGGAAGGAACAAAATGCAGAAGTCTTACTTTAGAAATGACCTTCTGTTCTTCTGACTTCAGAAGTTTTGAGATTATCAAAATCAAAGCAAAATAAGACATTCCAGTGACTAAAAAAAGGGAAAGAATTCTGTTCTGATTATCCAAATTAAATTTGGAAAGGTCAGTCCATGGTAAGATTTATTGCTTCATCTTATGAGCCAGTGTAGAACATCACTCTGCAATCTCAAAGCCAGATTTTTCCTTGCCTGCTTCCAGTAAGCTTCTTTAAAATTATTTTGGTTTACCAAATCACAGAACATTAGGGATTGGAAAAGACCTTGAAACATCATCTCATCCAATCCCCCCACCACAGCAGGATCATCTAGATCAAGTCGCACAGGAAGATATCCAGGCAGGTTTTAAACATCTCCAGAGAGGGAGATGTCTGCATTTTCACTATAATACTGCAGGAAAACAATTACCCCACTTAATCATCTTGTTAAAAAATGTGTAGCAACCAGTCAAAGCTAATCATGAGTATTGCATTTATTGGTATTACATGGAGCTTTCTCCAGAGGGCAACTCATCACACCTGTGTCAGAGCTATTCTGAGAAGATATTAATTATTCTCAGGAGTTCTTATTATCTCTATGTGTTGTTCTTAATTGTAGGGGAAATCAAGGTGCCTCTCTGAGATGCTTCACTTCTGTGTGGTTAAACCCAGATGACATATTTCCCAGCCTTAGGACATTTATTTATATAAATGATAAAGTGTTTAGAGAGATTCCTAGGGTTGGCTTTGCCATAGTTGTATTTTATCCCCTATGTGAGCACTGAATGAAGGAACTTCTTCACAATGAGGGTGACAGAGCACTGCTCACTGGTCTGCTCAGGGGGGTTGTGGAGTCTTCTTCTCTGGAGACTTTTAAAACCTGCCTGGATATATTCCTGTACAACTTGATCTCGGGGATCCTGCTTGTGGTGGGTTCAGGACCACAATTCAATATCAAAGAAAGGAAAGCAAAGCAGTGAGGTCTCAGTGGCATCTCGGATAAAATTCACCAGACAGTCGATGGCTTAGGGAAACTCCAGAAAGGTTTATTAACACTAACTATATACAGAAAAGGTTATGCAAGTCGGTGCATACAAACTCTGTCATTAATGCCCTCACAGAACCTGAGAAAATAGAATGGTAAACCACTCCAGTTTGGGCCTTGGATCTTCTTCTAATTTAGAGACCTGGGAAGGAGAGCATGTCAGTCCGGGATGGCCTGAGTTTCTCAGCGCCCACACCTGCATCCCTCGGTGCAGCAGACATGCATCTCAATGCTCTCGGGATGGCCTGACTCTCTCAGCGCCCCCAACTGCATCCCTCGGTGCAGCCGCATGCATTTCAGCGTGGCTTCTCCAACTCATGGGCCACAGCCCATGAAAAAGAGGGCGAACAAAGACCCTGCTCCGGTTTTTTATAGGCTCCCCCAGGCCACCTTTCAGGGGCAGGTCACAGGACAGACGCTTCCGGGGGGGGAGGGTCCCGTGACCTGTGCAACCAGGGACAGGTCTCCCAGAACACAATACAACGTTTCTTCCTCATGAAAGCACTTCTACAGGTTCTAGCAGTTCTCAAACTGCAACACTGCTGTGACAGGGGGATTTGATTAGATGATCTTTCTAAGTCTCTTCTTATCGCTAATCTTCTGTGATTCTGTAATTTACCCAAACAAGTGATACAGTTGATTTGAAGCTCTGTAGAGTTTTGATCTTGCAACAACTATTAGCCCATATGTTCCCAAGGACTTCAACAAATGATAACTTATGCTTTGAGAACCAGCCTCTCTTGCTGTTTGTGAGGGAGTAATGTCAGCTTAATAGAAAACCATTAAAAAAACTAGCAATGCTTTAAATCTTCCTGTAAGGGTTGCAGAAAGCCAGTGTAAATATATCTGGGTTGGATTTTATATTTCATTTTAAATTCTGATCTTCATTTAAAAAAGAATGACCTCTGCAAAAGCAAACATGCCTTTCACCTTCTGTGGCAGATATTTCAAACTTCTTCTTGGTGTTGCCTGCCTATTTCTGACCTGTAATGAAAGCAAATATTTTCTGTCTCTGTCGCTGTACAAGGTATAACCAGCTGTGTGTCCAGGTGCTTTCATCTTCCCCCTGCAGAGAGAAAGAGAAAAAAAAAGTTCTTTGCAATCCAATCTTTATAGATTCCTGAAATGTTAAAACCAGTAAAGTTATCATATTCTTTTATTAAGGAGGTCACTAGTTTCCCGAGGCTTTTTCATTCATCTTCAGAGCTGAATTCTAGCATTTGCAAAATCAAGTATTGGTTACAAATTAAGGAAGAAAGAAGCAAATTGAGATGCGGCCTAGAGTCTCTGCTCTTGAAGGTTGAAAGTTTAAATACAGTTTGCAGTGCAGAGCCATACTGAGCTCCGTAGGTCATTGCTTTTGCATATAGGTGTCTACTCTTCTGTGTGAAATATTGATAACTAACCAGCTCGTGGTTGTTTCAGCTGAGGTCTGCCTTAGTAATGAACATCTTTCCGCCTTGCTAATAAATCACACAAGTAGAGCTCTTTGAAACCAAGGGGAACAGAAAAGTTCAGAGGAGGTGTGTTAAGAAAAAGTGAACCTATGATTAGATCAATGGCTCAAAAAGATCCAAAGAGAGTGATCTCCAGTGTCTGCTGGAAGGAGACAAAATTTATTCACAGAAAGAGTGGTGAGCCCTTGGAACAGGCTACTCAGGAAAGGGATGTTAAAAAAATGGGTAGACATAGTGTGTTGGGAGATGTGGTTAGTGGTTAGAAGTTGTAGAATGGGCAGTTGGACTTGATGATCTTGAAGATCTTTTCCAGCCTTCATGATACTGCTGCAGTCTCTTCGCAAAGATTCCAGAGGAGTGAGATCTGGTCCTGGGGCCAGATGACACAAATTAGACTTTGCTGTGCTCTTCAAGCCTAACACTATTTGAGTAGTAGGGAAACTCCTATTTTTCAGCTGCTAATCACAGATCATTAAGATTGGAAGATACCTTCAAGATCATCAAGTCCAGCCATTAAACCAACACCACCATGTCTACTCAACTGTGTTTCCTAGTGCCGCATCTACATGTTTTTTGAATACTACCAGAGATGACAACTCCAGTACCTCCCCGGGCAGCCTGTTCCAATACTTGACCACGCATTCAGTGAAGTTTTTCCTAATCTAAACCTCCCGTGGCACAGCTTGAGACCATTTCCTCTTGTTCTATCACTGTTGACTTGGGAGAAGAGCCTGACCTGCCTCTCTACATCCTCCTTTCAGGTAAAGCATAATAAGGTCTCCACTCAGCCTCCTTTCTTCCAGGTTAAACAACCCCAGCTCCCTCAGCCATTCCTCACTAAACCCTTCATCAGGTTCATTGGCCTTCTCTGTACCCACTCCAGCCCCTCAATGTCCTTCTTGTATTGAAGTGCCCAGAACGGAACCCAATACTTGAGATGGTGCTTCACCAGTGCTGAGTACAGGGGGACAATCCCTTCTCTAGTCTGCTCACCACACTATTTATGGTACAGGCCAGGATGACATTGGTCTTCTTGGCCCCCCTGAGCACACTGCTGGCTCCTGTTCAGATGGGGTGAATCAGCACTTCCAGGTCTTTTTGCACAGAGCAGTTCCTCACTCACTTTTCCCTATGCTTGTAGCGTTGAATGGGGTTGTTGTGACTGAAGTGCAGAACCCACCACTTGGTCTTGTCAAACCTCATACAACTGATCTCAGCCCGTTAATCCAGTTTGGTCCAGGTGCCTCTGCTGGGCTTTCCTATTCTCCAGCAGATCAACATGTCCACCCAATTTGGTGTCATCTGTAAACTTGCTGAGGATATGCAGAGGTCTTTTCCAACCAGAATGAGTGGTTCTGATTGTGAGTGGTTCTCTTTCTTTTTTTTTTATGTCTACCTGGAAAGGGCCCTCAGGCCTTGGAACAAGCTTCCCAGGGAGGGAGTTGAATTGCTCTCCCTGGCCGTCTTTCACAGCCAAGGAGATCTGGAGCTCAGGGACACGGTTTAGCAGTGGGTTGTGACAGTTTGGGTAATGGTTGGACTCAGTCTTGAAGATCTTTTCCATGAACAGTTCTATGATTTCAAGAAATGCATCTTCCCTCTCTTAAGTCACACAACATTGCACTGGTTGGTCACATAATGAATCTCCCTGTGTTTTTTAGACAAAGAACGAAAAAATAAAATCTGTCTAAATAATAAATGACAGAATTCTCCTCTGTCCTTTCAGTGGTGCCTCCAAAACTACTTTTTTAATAAGTAGAAGTTTAGTTCCTGGCTTATACTATCGCAGGAGCTTTTGCATTGAAATCCCTGGGCTAATGGCAAGACACTAAAGAACACAAATTAAAAATATCTCCTAAAAATCGTTAACTTATGTTCTTTTGGCAAGTGAGTGCATTCCTGCCTCCAGAGAGCCATGTACTGAGTAAGATATTTTCTCTAACCCCTATGGGAAACGCAGATAACTACCTGCTTTACAGCCCTCAGTGTTCTCAGGGTTTGTCATTTATGCACGATAAAGGAAAACTCCATATCGACTGCAATTAGTCTTCCTTTTCCTCTTTCTTTTTTGTGTTTGTGCACTCAAGGAAAATAGAGATAAAGAAAATAGAGTTTGTTTTAGAGGGAAACTCCCATTTTGTTCAAGGCACTCCTTTATCACAGAATTTTTTTTTCCTTTTCTGCTCTCAAAAAAAAAAAAGGGAAACGAGATGTTAAAATTAACCATCACCCTGAAAAAATTACCTGTACAAGTTTAACCTGTACAAGCTTGTCACTGTATTTTCTGAATGCCAGTCAGAGTTGTCTTTATTCTCCCACCATCTCAGAGACAGGGTGAGGCATTCCTTGTCATTTGATGTTTCAATGAGAGGTGCCAGCAGCTGAGCTATAGACACTTCAGATGAAGCTTATTAACCTCTTCCAATTTGTGCTGATCCCCATCCACTGGTGAATTTATCTCAATACAACCTCTAGACCCAGTCTGTCCCTTATGCTTGTAATGCTTGGATGCTGCCTTTTATCACCTGGATGCAGTACTAGCGTGGTGCTATACAAAATCCTAAGCTCAAACACATCTTAGGAGGATCCTTCAGTAAGAGATACACACCTCTCCCAGCTCCTGGATACAGGCAGAGATGCCTCACTGGAAAGGAAGCCCTGAATGGAGTGTTGCTTGTTTTATTTTGCCTTCAGAAGAAAGAACCTTTCTATTTAGGTGAAAGAAGTGAACAGCTTAGTTTCATAATCGTCCTTGCTGAGGAAAGTTAGAATCATAGAACAGTTTTGGCTGGAAGAGACCTTCAAGATCATCGACTGTAACCTTTTCCTAGCCCTATCAGCACCACTAAACCACATGCCCCATTGTAACATCTACCAGTCTCTTCAATACCTCCAGCGATTGTGACTCAACCCTCTCCCTGGAAAGGCTGTTCCAATGCCTGACAACTCTTTCAGTCAAGAAATTCCTCCTAACATCCACTCTGAACTTCCCACAGCTTAAGACCATTTTCTCTGGCCACCAGAGAGAGCAGACAGATCCCTACCTCTCTATAAACTGCTTTCAAGTATTTACACAGACACAAAGATCATTAGGAGTTGGAAGGGATCTCCAGAGGTCATCAAGTCCATACCCCTGGCTCAAGCATGACCAGAGAACCTAGAGCAGGTCACACGGGGAACCCATCCAGAGGGTCTGAAATGTCTCTGGAGAGGAGAATCCACAATAGTTGTAGAGAGCAATAAAGTCTTTTCTCAGCCTCCTCTTCTCCAGGCTGAACAGCCCCAGATCCCTCAGCTATTCCTCACAGCACACCTGTTCCAAATCCTTTACTGGCTTGGTAGCCACCTCTGTCCCCTCTCCAGCCCTTCAATGTCCCTCTTGTAGCGAGTGGCCCAACACTGGACACAGGACTCAAGGTGTGACCTCAGCAAAGCTGAGCAGAGGAAAACTATCACCTCTGTGCTCCTGCCAGCCACAGTATTCCTGATATAGGCCAGGATGCCAGTGGCATTCGTGGCCACCTGACCCAATATATTGCTGAAGAGTCATTTCAGAATCAAGTAAACAGAGAGAATAGTTCACAATGATATTTTCTTTTTCAGAAAAGCAGATATCTGCTTGTTGTAACACAAGTTACATGTTCCTTTCTAACTCTGGGAGATGTGTGATAGTCCTTCACTGAAGTCAGTGATGGCTCCAGTTACAGTAAATGGTCATTAATTTTCTTTGTTCCCTTCCTACCCAAAGCTGAAGTTTCAAATGGTTCACCTATAAATACATAACATTTATTAGTCAGTCCTTCAAGCAGTTTGCAGTGAAGTATTTTAGTAGATGCAACACTTTGGGGAGGGTGTTCTATATTATCATCAGTCTTTCTGATATTCCAAATTACTTTTGCTGGCAAAAAAATCTTTGAAAACTTCAGAAAAGCACCAGCGGTCTACCCAAAGTCATAAAATATGATACAAACCCTGGAGAAATATATATATATATATATATATATATATGTTTGTGTGTGTGTATGTATGGGTGTATTTACATACAAATGCCTTTCAAAACATTGTAGAGCAGGTACTATATTTTACAAGCATAACGTAAGTAACAGGTACTTTGCATTACAAGTGATGACAGATACTGAAGAAGCAACTGATGTGGGCCAGTTCGATGTAGAAGTGGTTCATTTTGAGCTGTTCAGAGAGGTTTCTGACTGAATCATAGATGATTAAAGCAGAAAAAATAGCTGGTGGGTTCCGTGACAAAAGGCACATTCAGGACATCCAGCATAAGGTTAAGGAAGCAGCATCTAATTGACAGGTACTAGTAGGATGACCATCAAATATTCTTTAAACTCTCCAAAGTTCAAAGCCTTTTTATTAAAAGCTATGGATGGCACTGAGGAACTCTGGCTGGCATCCTCATTCATAGAAGCTAAAAACACCAACTCCGCATTCCTGAGATTCAGATCTGCTGCCTATAGCCCCCAGGCCATAGCTCAGAGCAAGAGCTTGATGTCTAATCTTAAATAAGAAAATTAATTGCACTGCATTCATTAAGCATACTAGAGGTCTGTATGATTCAGAGGATAATTCTGGCTGGCAACCTGATGGGCTTTGAGGGCCGATGGCTTCTGTCTCAACGCACTGCCCCAGTTATCTCAATTCAGCCTGCAGAGTGGCTGGAAAACTTTCAGTGGCAAAAAATCTAGGGATTCTCTGATATGAGCCAGCAGTGTGCCAGGTAGTCAAGGAGGCCAAAGGCATCCCTCCTTGTATCAGAAAAAGCACAGCTGCTGTGAGTAGAGAAGTGGTGGTCCCAATGTACTTGGCACTAGTGAGGCCACATGTACAATATGTGGTTCTATTTTTTTGCCCCTCACTCCAAGAAGGACATTGATGATCTGGTACATGGCCAGAGAAGTTCAACAAAGCTGATGAAAAGTCTAGAGCTCAAGTGTTATGAGGAGTAGCTGAGGAACAGGGCGTGTTCAGCCTGGATGAAAGGAAGCTGAGAGGAGAATGTAGTAGTCTCTACATCTCCGTGAAAGGAGGTTGTAGACAAGGGTTGCCAGTCTCTTCTGCCAAGTTACAAGAGACAGGACAAGGGGAAATAGCCTCAAGTTATGCCAGGAGATGTTTAGATTGGACATGATGACAAAATTTTCTTCTCTGAAAGTGCTGTCAAGGTCTGTCTCAGTCTGTCCAGGGCAGTGGTGGGCTTCCCATCCCTGAAGGGATTTAAATTGTGCGTAAATGTGTCATTTAAGGGCATGGATTAGTGGTGAGTTGGCAGTGCTCGATTCGTGGTTGAACGCAATGATCTTCTTCAACCTAAACAATTCTATGATTGTGTGACAAAGCTCTGCTGTCTGGAATTGTTGCCTGATCTCATTTGACTCTCAAATGAAGGTATCACTGGAGATATACTGAGCACAGTGAAGTAAACACAAGTGAACACACAGACTTTGTCTGTCACTGAGTTTGTGTGACTTTTACCAATTAATTAGTCTCTTAATATTGTTTCACCCAACTTTAGAAATAAACTTCAAATGTGCACATCAGTGGGAGTAGATATGAACACAAGTTTGGAGTGGAGTTACCATCCAGCCCCACTGCTCTCCCAGATGTACACACATTGGTACCCAGAAGGAAGCCCACCCCACCTCCCCCACTTCCTTTGAACTAGAATGACAGTGCAGGAAAGGCCTTGAATATTTGAGATGGCTCCAGCTGCTGGTTAATTTTCAGAGCAAATGTCATTTTTCTTCCCCTCCATCCTTACCACCTCTGTGTCCTTTTAATCCCTGCTGTTGAATTAACTGCTTTCAAACCTGAGGAATTTTTCACATTTGATCATTAAAAAAATATATTAAAAAAATCCTCCCTGACATGAAGGGCAAATGAAATGTTGATCATTGCAGCTCTGCTGACAGGTGCCAAATGCCAGAGGCAACTGTCACTTGCTGTGTCCCATGTTCATGGAATGCCTAGTGAAGCCCTGCTAAATGCCACTGGTAGAATATGAGCAGGAAAATATACAAATCCTTCCTTCAACAGGTAATATGAACCTGTTTGAGGCTGTCAGACCTGCAAACCAAATGTTGTGAGAATCAGCAGGCAAATTCAGATGATTAATGCTGCAAATTTTGATGGCAAGAGAAATGATCATAGCCAGACAGGTATTAAATATCTCCAGAGAAGGAGACTCCACAGCCTTCCCAGGAAGCCCATTCCAGTACTCTGTCACCCTCACTGTGGAGAAGTTCCATCTCATACTGATGTGGAACTTCTGTTCAGCTTGCACCCATTGCCCCTTGTGTTATGCTTGGATGCCACTGAGCAGACTGGCTCCATCCTCCTGACACCCAACTTTCACGTATTAATAAACATTAATGAGGTCACCCCTTTGTGTCCATTTGTCCAAGCTAAAGAGACCCAGCTCTCTCAGCCTTTCCTCATCAAGGAGATGTTCTACTCTCCTCATCATCTTCGTGGCTCTGTGCTGGAATCTTTCCAGAAGCTCTGCATTCATCCTGAACCGAGGGGCACAGAACTGGTCACAAATTCCAGGTGCAGTCTCACTAGGGAAGAGTAGAGGGGTAGGAGAACCTCTCTTGATCTGCTAAACTACCTGCTTCTGATCCACCCCAGGATGCCATTGGCCTTGTTGGCCATAAGGGCACACTGCTGGCTCCTGGCCATCATGCTGTGCACCAGGACCTCCATAGTCCCTTTCTCCTGCACTGCTGTCCAACAGGTCAGTCCCTAACCTATACTGGTACCTGGGGTTGTTCTGGCCTAGATGCAAAACTCTACTCTTGTCCTTGTGATGTTGCATAAAATTTCTCCCTGCCCAGCTTTCCAGCCTGTCCAGGTCCCACTGAATGGCAGCACATTCCAGGCTTAAGCTTTGTGGAAATACAGCTCCAACGCACATTCAGCTAAATACTGTGACCTGTAGGTATTAGCCCAGATTTTATTTTGTTTGCTTCTATAAAGTTCTGTAAATAACATCTGACGTAGGACAAGAGAGGAAAAAACACTGTCAAAAAGGGTGTTTGCTCACGCCTTTAGGTGACTGTGGCAGCTGAATTCCACAAAGAAGTTAACTCTGAGTAAGTAGCCTAAGTTTTTATCTGTTTACATTATACTGTCATCAACCTCATTTTCACAGCTATAATTACAGGGGTAGCTCCACCATTGCTCCAGCTATATATGGAAAGAACACATTTGAACATTTGCATATGTCACATTCGCTATTATGTGCAGAAATGCTGTATTTTCATACATAATTGTGGTATCTGAATGTCAGAGAAATTAGATTAGCTGGGACCCGAAATAAAAAGTGAACCACATAAAACTTCATACAAAGAGTTCAGTGACGTCTAGCCTCACACCTGAGCTGCAGATTCAATGTCTTTGTCATCTTCAAACTATGAATTAATTTCACAGGATGGAGTCTAGATAATGACTGTGGTGATGAGGAGTTGGGAAAGGAGAAGGATCTGTCTTGATTACAATAAACACTTTAGAAGCATAAAGACAGTGACAAGACTCATCCCAAAGGACTTACAAATAAGTTCTCTCCTAGATGGATGGCTCTATCTGCCTGGATGGATGTGCATCTACTGGAAATGCAGTTTTAAGGTTAACATGGCTCTAATTATATTTCTTCCTTTTCATAAATATTACAGCTATGGCAGATAAGAACATAACCATATGTGTGCAGCAACTATTTTCTTAAAAATAGTTAAATCAACATGACGCTTCTTTTTTTATAATACCACTTTCTTCAAGTACTTCTAACAAGATACTACTACAGTTAATGTCTCTCCAAGACATCCACTTTCCTTACTTCTTCCTTTTGCTCTCCTCTCCCCCTCTCCCTCTCCCTCTTCCTCTCCCTCTCCCTCTTCATCTCCCTCTCCCTCTTTCTCACTTCACCTATATCCTTTCTCTCTTACTTTATCTTTTCCTTTCTCTTTCTCTCTTTCAGAAGCACATAAGGTTTATGTATAATTCACTCAATACCTCAAGGCAAACTCTTTGATGACTACAATAAAAAAAAAATCTCATTTTGCTGTACTTTTTAGAGGTAGTTTCATTATCACATGTCACTAGGTTACAAGAGTTTATGGGACTGTAACTCCCCAAAGGAACACTTTAAACATGCACTTTTTATGGCAACTAAACGCCAAGATAAACAAAAGCCTTAAAAATAAGATTTTGGAACTATTTCCCTTTGTCTTTGATTGATATGAATTGGAGCAATAAAAAGTCTTAAATCCCTGCAGCCTTCCCTTCCACTTGGAGTGTATTTCCAGTAGACAGAGAAACGTGTTTTTCTGTGTGGGCTGTGAGTGGCAGCAAAACTGTGGTTGCCAGCATCAGAAACAGCGATGGTGTCAAAGCTGGAACTTGGTCCCACAGCCCTAACACAGGGCTTGAGCAGCAAGTCCTTAGCCACAGGTTTTGCTTTCCTTCCTGACTGGCTTTTAACCCCTATGTAAAGGCAGACTGATGTATTTGCACTACAAGGAAATGCTTATGCTCTTATATGCTTCAGCAATCCAGTTGGTGCTTTGTATTTATCTCCTTGTCTCACTCCCACAAATACAGAGACCACAAGAATACTCCAGTGGCCACCTTGAAAAAATACTAGTCCTGGTCATATGTGGACCAATTAAGTCTCCCAGCTGGCTTACATGGTTGACATTTGACAGACAGTATGTACCAAGTGTTTGGAATTATTATCTGAGGTGCAAAAACCTCACAAGCAAGCACTCACAAAGTTTCCTTTTCATGTAGGAAATTTAAGGTATAAAACTCCTTCCTCAAGGTTTCATGAGGATCTTCACTTTCACAGCATAAAGCACAGAAATAAATGAAATACTGAGAAAACAAAAAGGAAGATAAACTTGTATGAAGGTGGATATTGAGAAATTCACTGGGTCATAGCAAAAAATCAGAAAAAATAGGAAAAAAAAGAGAATTAAGCTTTTTTGCAAATCACTTAGTAAAACAGTATTAGAGATGCCTTGTAAAACCTGGCAATTCAATGATGAAAATGCAGCAGGGCTCTACCATTTCAGAGGAGCACAGCGGTACTCACAATGTTCTGCAGTGCTCTGAAGGTCCAAGGTTGAGTGTGACTTCTAGTCCACTTTATAAATATATTTTATTCCATTACATATGAGAAGGAACTTCCTCATGGTGAGGGTGACAGAGCATTGGAAGGGGCTGCCCAAGGGGGTTACAGAGTCTCCTTCTCTGGAGGCATTTAAAACTCACCTGGATTCTGTTCTGGCAGGGGGAATCGACTGGATGATCTTTTGAGGTCGCTTCCAACTCCTAATGTTCTGTGATTCTGTGGTTTCTTACCCCACCCTGAACAGTACAATGATTTGAACTGTTGATTCCATGTGTGTTTCTGCTAAGAACTTCATTATTTATTGCTGCGTATATTTTTCGCTTGTGCCCAATGAGAGCTGCCCACCAAGACTGAACCGTAACAATAAGGATTAATGCTTAAAATTTAATCAGGGTAATGATTCTTCTTGATTTGAAGCCCCTTGCAATCAACAGGACTTTTCTGCTGCACTTGATTGTGTACAAGACTATGTAGCTCTAATAGCATACAAGAAGAGATAGTGTAGTAGCTAACAGCAGCTCCATAAACTCATAGAAGCTTACAGACCAGGTTGGAGCAAAGAGAAAAACGGAGTTCAATAAACAAGCAGGAGTGGTCCAGAGAGAGCAAAGAGCATTGATAGAACAGTAACAGAGTAAACAAGGATTCATCCTGGTGTTTCTCATCAAACAAAATGAATCTCTAAGTTTATATAGAGTATCAGTGGGCCAGAGGAAAAGGAAGAGCAGATGAGCGACACCCCTCCAGAATGACCACAAGGCAGGAGCCCCCCCTGCATAGAGAATAAAGGCTTCCGCATGGGCTTCCTAAGGGCTTCTGCATGGGCTTCATAAGGGCTTCTACAGGGGCTTCCTCCCCCATAACTCTCTGCAACAGCAGGCAGAAATCTTTATGGCTGACTGTTAGCCATATCACCATCAAGGGAAGCTCCCTCACTTTGCAATAAAGTCAGATAGATTTTTAGGTTTGGAGATTTTTTTTTTCTCCTTTTACAATTTCATTTCCCTCCTTGTTACACTTCACACAACAAATTATGTTCAGTACTTAAACACAAAAAGGCTGGAGCATGGGAAATCAGAGTCTGGGGGGAAGGAAAACACATACACAATCTTTGCAAAACAGAGTCAAGCAATGAAAAATGAAAGAAAAACATGAAGGAGACAAACACGTATGAGCATCAGATGAGGGAAGACAGAGCGTTCAAAAAGAAAGACGTTGTGGCCACTGCTGTGCTGGGACCATTTACTTGTCACATAGTGCTTAATCATAATAAATTAAGTTTTATTTTGCATTTTGCAACATGCTAACTTGGCTCAGCAGGTAATGGGAGGAGTCCTGGGTTGCCAAATGGTGTTTAACTGAGAATAACAACAATTTCCCCCCTGCAGGCTGGCATGAATAATGAATTCAAAACGCGCCTCTTTTGAGTAGATTATTCCAGCTGCTTCTTGTTCTTAAAGCTCTTTGGGAGGTTTAACACCAGAAAGTCAGTCCTCCTGAAGCTACAATTATCATCCTCAAGCAGCAGTCCTGGGAAATGTTGAGTTTAATCAAAGCAGTTTCATGTTGCTAGAGATGGAGAACTACAAGGGTTCCTGTGAAGTTCAGTGAAGGTCCAGCCAAGGTGACCTACATCCCATCTGAAGTTCTGCTACAGGATGGCCTCAGTTTGTCCAGTGCGAGTCTGAAATATCACCAAATCGGAGAGGATCTTTCCACCTTCTTTGCACGGGCTAAAATATCAGTGTGGGGTTTCAGGCAGTGAAATCCAGAGTAAGGCTACATGGGGAGGGGAAAACAACAGAGGAGATTTAGGAGATTCAAGAACAATAAAATCCAATCTTTTCTAAGAGTGAAGTGAGATAAGCATGGTGAGAGATGGCTTCAGGAAACAGGGGAATCTATATTGCTATAAGGACAGGTTAGACAAGCAGCTGTCAGGAGCAGTTTAGGAACAGTTTACCTGGTCTTGGCTAGAGGGATAGACCAGTCAGTCCCCTGAGGTCCCTTGCAGCCCTGTATTCCATGATTTATGGAAATTGCAATACACTTGCAAGCAACTTGCTTCCAGGTTCCAATGGGCTGCGTTCACTGCATCCTTCTGTTCTCTGGACCTAATAGCTGGTTTTGCCACTGTTTGTGTTAGGAGCAGGGTCAGATCCTTAATTAAAGGAGTTGCCTGCAAATACATTTCCCTGGGACTAACGAAGGGCCTCCCACTAATTTCCCTGTGGGTATCTTCTCACTATTAAAAAAAACAAACGAGACCCAGTGGCTGCAGAGAAGGCTCTGATGGGCTGTTAACTGATAGAAATAAATACACCTGGGTGTTTTGAGTAGCCTGTGTTTTTGAACCTGATTTCTGAAGGCAGAGGAAGGGATGCATGAGCAGAGGTTCTCTTTTGCCCCTATGAGTTGTTGCAAGTTATCCCTAGGTCCTTTCTGCCAGACCTCATAATCAACCTTTAAGAGAACAGAGCAGTACAACAGATATTTCAGTCCCTCTTTGTCGGTAGAGTAACAGACAGTCAGTGTTGTTGCAGTCTCATGCCCAGTTCAGACCTGCAGTAGATGCTGTGGAAAACCTCAGGTGTTTTTTTTCTTCCAGCTTAAAAAGATGCTTTGCTCAGATTTGCTGTTAAACCTCCTGGAGATTAGCTGTGTCTTGAAAGTCATCTTTCAAAACCCCATTGTTTCAGCATAAAGCTCCTTTCTATACAAAAATGGACTGGCCAGACTTAATCCTGGCAGAACTCTGTTTTTGTTGGGGAGGTTACCTCTGGGGTAAATATTTCTAATTTCTGTTCTGCATCACGCAGGACACTATATTTATGTGATGTTCTTGGGTTAATGTGTGTTATTAAGGAAGTAGAACATCTCCCTGATGAGGAAAGGCTGAGGGAGCTGGGTCTCTTGAGTTGGAAAAAAAAGAAGACTGAGGGGTGACCTCATAAATGTTTGTAAATATGCTAAGAATGGATGTCAGGAGGATGGAGCTGGGCTCTGTTCAGTGACACCCAATGATAGGATTAGAAGCAGTGGGTGTAAGCTGGAACATAGGAAGTTCCACATCAATATAAGAAGGAACTTCTTCACAGTGAGGATGAAGGAGCCCTGGAAGGGGCTGCCCAGGGTTGTTGTGAATTCTCTGTCTCTGGAGACATTTAAAACCAGCCTGGATGTGTTCCTGTGTGACTTGGTCTAGGTGATCCTGCTGTGTCAGGGGGATTGGACTAGATGATCTTTCGAGGTCCCTTTCAATCCCCTATGCTCTGTGATTCTGTGATGTTGTAGTACTCACTGGCTTTACTTCTGAAAAGTGGGAGATAACTTCACATACCCTAACACTGATGGTACAGGTGCAGTCTTATTAACCTTAAATGTGGTCAGTTGATGAAACATCCCAGCCTTTTCTCCCATAAAAGGTTGGTCAATTCTTCACCTTGAACAGTCTGTGTAAAGGCCCAGGGCCCCTGAAGGAGAGATTCACAGATGTTTTACTTCCACTGAGGTTTGTGGCTGTGGTTGGATGCAGCTTGGACTGGAAATAAGGAGAGAGAACTCATCTAGGGAGCAAATGTTGGGCTCCCCATATCTTAAAATATTGAACCTCAGTAGAGTGTGCTTGCAGGGATCCTTTGATGGTTACAGTACTGAAAATTATGCTGAAATTTTACTTTCATCTGGGATGAATGAAGTAAGTTCCTCTTCTCTAGTCAGATGACTATCTTTTCTGGATTTTTTTCAGAATAATTTCCAAATTTTGTCTCTTTAATGAAATTTCCCAGTGAGTTTGGGTCTATTCATATGAATGGGTTCATTCATATGAATGAAGTCCCTCAGGAAACACGTTCACTTCTTTCCTCAGGAAACAGGAGTAATAACCAGCATTGATAAGAGGAGTGTGATATTAAGCTGCAAGGCAAGTAATTGCTCTTACCTCTGCCAAATTCCAAATCCTGAGAATTAAAATTTGCACGTTCCCAACCAGAAAACACATTTTTTTTTCTGTTTAATTGTATATTTTCTATTGTTATGAATTACTGAATATTCTTTGCATACTTTCTGTGTCTTATGTAAATCAACTGTAAAATTAAACAGGATGAGGCTGATTTGGAGAGGGAATAAAAAAAATAAAGAGCATGTGAGTTCAATTTACGGTTTAGCTGGAGAGACACAAGATTACGCCAAGAACACTCTTAATCCTGTTCCAACAGCACAAACATGTCTGTAGTAATTCATGGAGTATAATGTGAAGTTTTATAGAGGTACTTTGTGCTATACACTATATATTACTTTAGAGTGGGAAAATATATTTCTACTTTACAATTGTTTACCATAAAAAATTATTCTCAGTTTCCCTGGCCACATTGAATGATCTTTCTCATATTCAATTGAGCTATTAATTTTAATGAGACATGTTTAAATTAGACTTTGCTCACCCTGTTTATTAGTTGTAGTCCCATGAGTTTTCATAATGGTATGTCTGACTCTTTTTATGGGTAGGGAATCCACCAGCCAAACCCCAGAATGGAACGAATAAAGCCATGAATGAAAGGTAAACCAGAAAGAGATAATGCAGACTGCAGAAGAGGAACTTCTTTACAGTGAGGATGATGGAGCACTGGAAAGGGATGCCCACAGAGATTGTGGAGTTGTCTTCTCTGGAGGCATTTAAAACCTGCCTGGACGTGTTCCTGTGCTGTTTGATCTAGGTGATCCTTCTCTGGCAGGATGTGATCTAGATGATCCTGCTGCAGCAAGGGGATTGGACTGGAGGATCTTCTGAGATCCCTTCCAATCCCTAATGTTTTGTGATTCTGTGATTCTGTAAGTGTCTGTAGGCGGCTTGGGGACAACATGTCTCATAATCACTATTCCTCGTTCTCATAAGGGGACTTAATGTTACCTGATGTCTGGTGGAAACACAATAAGACAGAGAGGGAACAACCTGGGACATTCTAGATTATGTGGGAAAAAACTTTCTGACAGCTTATGAAGGAATCAGGTAGAGAAGTAAGAGCTGTTGTTTGTGAACAGAGAAGGACTTGAGGGGAATGTGATGGTTGGCAGCCATCTTGGGCATAACTATCACAAAGTGATAAGAGGTTTTGATTTTTGGAGGAGTGAAGAGGGGATAGTCAGTAGAACTGCCACCTTGGACTCCCAGAGGGGAGGCTTTGACCAGTTCTGGAGCTTGGTTGAAACACTCCCTTGGGAGGCAGTTCTGAAGGACAAAAAGGTTCAGGACAGTAGGGCATTCTTCAAGAACTAAGTCTTGAATGTATGGGAAGAGGGAGTTCCTGTGTCCTGAAAGATGAAACAGCAGAGAAAAAGACAGGCCTTGGAGAATGGTTGCTGGAAGGTGACTTTAATCTGTTGGTCAAGAACAGCTCAATATAAGCCAGCAGTGTGCCCACGTGGCCAAGAAGGTGAAAGGTATGCTGGCTTGTATCAGAAATACTGTGGCTGGTAGGACCACAGCAGGGATCACTGACATGTACTGGGCACTGGTAAGACTGTAACTTGACTACCGTGCTCAATTTTGGACCTATCACTCCCAGAAGGATATCAAAGTGCTGGAGTGTGTCCAGAGAAGGGTAACAGATTTGAGTAAGTGTCTGGAGCAAAAGTGCTCTGAGAAGCAGCTGAGAGAACTGGGATTGTTCAGTCTGGAGAAAAGGAGAATGCAGGTTGTCAAGATCTGTTAGGGTTTGCTCAGGGCAGTGATGGAGTTCCTACCTCTGAAGGGGTTTAAAGATATATAGATGTTGTGCTTAGGAACTAAACCATGTTGGAGTTGGCAGTGCTGCGTTAAAGGCTGTACTCAACCATCTTAAAGATCTTTTATGATCTAAACAACTATATGATTCGCTGTTCCCACAGTGAAGTGCCTCATCCAGCATCTCGTGCCAAGTTTAGGCTGCTGCCTAGACTTGTGCCCTGCTGAGGATATGTAATTGTCAGTAATAACTTCCTAACTTAAGAAAATAGGCCAGATGATCTTTCAAGGTCCCTTCCAGTCCCTAGTGTTCTGTGATTCTGTGTGCATCATCCACGCTCTCAAAATGGCAGAGAGAATTTCCATGGGGTCTATAATAAAAAGCCAAAAATAAAAAATATAACATTTTCCTGACCCAGAAATTAGGACTGATGTGAATGTCATACAAGGAAAGGTGCATTGCTTTGAACAGAGAGGAGGACAGAAATGTAATGTTGTTATGTTAGCGCAAAGAATAATGCTGTGAGTTGGGAGATGTATAACAAGGTTTTCTGTCCCAACCTGATGACTCAGCTGGAGACAACGAGGGAGAACAAAGGGAACAATTATTAAGCAGCAATGTGTAGGGACCATGAAAAATGCCAGTATCATCTGTCAGTGTGAGCAGACACGGGGAAATATTAAAGACACTATACAAGGCACTGAGGCATCTCAATGGGAGTTGTGTGTATAGTTTGGCCACCTGCAATGGAGAAAGATGAAATAAATCTGAAGCAAATGATGGGACAGAAGCACAGATTGTACCAGTGAAGTGCAAGGGGATGAGTAATAAGAGTTTCTGCAGAGAACATGGGGATATTAGTTGGAAAATGTTAAGTCCTGGCTGTTTTAGACAATCACAGAGTGATTGTGGGCTACATATACGATAACACAATCAAAAAAGTGCATGGCACTTCAGTCACCTTTTGTGTGACACAAAGTACTTTTATCAGAAGTGGAGAAATAGTAATGTTGCTGCACCAGGTAAAGTTTAGATTATGTTCTTAAGAGAGAAATGAGAAAAAAACAAAACAAACCAACAACAACCCCCCCTCACTTACCTATTCACGTGATACTACTGCTATTAAGAACAGAGAATCATAGAATCATTATGGTTGGAAAAGACCTCCAAGATCGTTCAGTCCAACCATCATTTCAGTGTCATCATGCCCACTAAACCATGTTTTCAACCACCAGGTCTACATATTCTTCGAACACCTCTGGAGACAGCGAATCCACCCTCTCCCTAGGCAGCCTGTAAAAGATCATCCTAGGTCACAGAACTTCAGGAAAGAAAAACATTTAATCCAACTGATGGAAATAGTTGGCCTAAGAATGGGTAAGAACAAGAGATGAGTAATAATACAAACATAGAATCTAAGAAGATTCTCTAGCTACCAGAGGAGAAGGGTTATAGAGAGTTTCTCAGATGATGGAAGAAGCGGAAATATCACTGGATGTAAAATTCAGTTTGGAAAATTTGTGTCTGGAATTTTAAGCTGAAGAACCTTGGAGATCTCTTCCAGGGAAGGGACTTGCAATCCCAAATAGGCTAAGACTTTGTAGCTACTTTATGTACATTAATGTTATTACAGAATCACAGAACAGGGATTGGAAGGGAACTTAAAAGCTCACCGAGTACATTCCCCATGCCACAGAGGGATCACCTAGATCAAGTCACAGAGGAACATGGTCAGGTAGGTTTTAAATGTCTCCAGAGAAGGAGACTTCACAATGTCCCTGGGCAGACTGTTCCAGTGCTTTGTCACCCTCACTGTGAAGAAGCCCCTTCTCATATTTATGTGGAACTTCCTATGTTCCAGCTCACACCCATTGACCCTCATCCTATCCTTGGATGTCAATGAGCAGAGCCTGGCTCCATTCTCCTGACACTCACCCTTCACATATTCATCGACATCAATGAGGTCACCCCTCATTCTCCTTTATTACAAGCTAAAGAGATGCAGCTCCCTCAGCCTTTCCTCATCAGAGATATGTTTCACACCCTCCATCATTAGCTCAGAATTTCTTTTAACTTACTGTAGCCATATTTTTCAGTTAATGTCAAGATGAAATTTGGTCAGTAGTTCAAGAATTTGGATCTTGAACTAAGTTCCAAGAAAAAAGTTACAAGGAGAAGTTACAAGATTTTAACTTCTTTTGAAAATTAAATGTGTATAATTTTTGTTACTTTTTGTTTGTTTATTAATTTATTTTTTTCTGTTTTAGGAGAGGTTTTGGAAACAAAACAGTTAAACCAGTTCAATCCTTCTGAATTATACGTGAGCACAACAGCATTTCAGAGGCTACAACAAAATAAATATAAAAAGAGAGGAAGAAAAAAAAGGATTTTTATCCCTCAGCTAAAACTGTAATTTAGAACTCTTTCTATATGAAATGGTCTTAGAACTCTCAGAAAATAAGTAATCTACCTTATATTACCATGAAAGTCATCAGCATGTCACCTAATTAATGCCAGTATTTTTGTAAAGGTCTGGAAATAGGAATTTTAATATGCAGTAATTGCACGACAACTGACTTGATAGCTTTCTCTCTGAAGCATCACCTCATTGCATTAGCAGGCTAGTTTTAGAAATAGAACTCCAAATCATGTCCTCTTTGATTGGATTTAAAAGAAGATTTCTGTTGTGCTTCCTAATCTAAAGGGGAAAAAAAAAAAGAAAATATTAAGTAATTAGGAAAAATGTTTGGAATTATCTGAAAGTTTGGAAGGNTGGCTCCATTCTCCTGACACTCACCCTTCACATATTCATCGACATCAATGAGGTCACCCCTCATTCTCCTTTATTANTTTATCCCTCAGCTAAAACTGTAATTTAGAACTCTTTCTATATGAAATGGTCTTAGAACTCTCAGAAAATAAGTAATCTACCTTATATTACCATGAAAGTCATCAGCATGTCACCTAATTAATGCCAGTATTTTTGTAAAGGTCTGGAAATAGGAATTTTAATATGCAGTAATTGCACGACAACTGACTTGATAGCTTTCTCTCTGAAGCATCACCTCATTGCATTAGCAGGCTAGTTTTAGAAATAGAACTCCAAATCATGTCCTCTTTGATTGGATTTAAAAGAAGATTTCTGTTGTGCTTCCTAATCTAAAGGGGAAAAAAAAAAAGAAAATATTAAGTAATTAGGAAAAATGTTTGGAATTATCTGAAAGTTTGGAAGGGTCACAGAATCACAGCACGTTAGGGATTGGAGGGGACCTTGAAAGATCATCAAGTCCAATCCCCCCAGCCAGAGCAGGATCGCCAAGATCAAGTTGCACAGGAACATGTCCAGGATATTTTAGTGGAGGAAACAAATAAATTCCCGTAACCCCTCACTGTGTGATGGCAGAGTGAGTAGAATGGCTTTTTGTTGTAATTGTTGTCATTATTGTTATTTTAAAAATGCCTCTGCTTTGTTTCAGACTTTCTCAGAAAAGTAGTTTGGTCTCTCAGCACCACCATTTTCCCTGTGTTTAAAGGAAAAAAAATACCATTCCTGGGCTTGCCAAGGATGTTAAGACAACAAAGTTCTCATGATTGAAAGGCATCCCGTGGTGTAGGAGCAGAGACATATTAAAATACCCTCTAGTCTTGCAGACTCAGAATTGAGAATGTGTAAAATAAAAGCTCTCATGTGTCAAGAATACATGAGGCTGGGGGGAAGTGAAGTGAGGGAAGATGATGTGATGGTAGAATTAGGGTGATAGATATCCATAACCGAGCATATTTTCTCCATCTCCAGTAAAGATAAAAACTTTAATGTGAAAAACCCAGTCAACTGTCTAAGTATAACGATGACATCATAACTTATAGTCTGTACTCACCGACAGATGCAAGGTGCTGTAGAAGCGTAAAGCACTTCAAGTAAACAGTAACACAATTTAATCACAGGTTAAAATGTGAATCCTGGCATAATTCATGTTATTTTTAATTTTTAACTTGGTTGTTGGTTATTAAGGTCATTATACAATGCTCTTCATTTTACCTGGCATATATCAGTTGATAATGGGACCCCTGAGTGATGAAAGAGCCTTGGAGCTAAGATTAACAACACAATTCTTATGACCAAAAATTCTTCCTTTAATATTGACACCTTAAAAGTGTTCTAAAGACAGAAGTTTCTACTGGTTTTTGAGCTCAGACCGCTGCTTTAGAATCACAGAATCATTCAGGTTGGAAAAGACCCTTGGATCATCGAGTCCAACCATCAACCCTACTCTACAAGTTCACCTCTAAACCAGATCCCCCAACATTACATCGAAGCCTCTTTTAAACTCATCCAGGAATGGGGACTCAACCACCACCCTAGGCAGCTCATTCCAGTGCCCAACCAAAGTTTGTAAATGTCAAACTGCACACACAACTTGCAAATCAACAGGAAAATAAATGTATGTGGTTTATTTTCATTAATTATTTCATTTGTTTTAAATTGCACCTGAGATTGTGAGCATGACCGCCTGCACAGGGAAATCTGTTCCCTAAATGATGTGGTGGTTAGGATCCTATAATACTAAAAAATTCCCACCCAAGCAAACAACAAAAGAAAAGCTCACAAAACTTCACAGTAGAGTTGAAAAATTCTGATGGAACTATATATGATCTCCTTTTCCACATGCTATGTGTCTTTATGCTTCTGAAACTGAACACAACACTATTCACTCATCCTAGTGCCTGTACATTAGATCCAATGCATCCAGAAACTTCATGCATTTCTTCATTGCATCTCTTGACTGAAGATATGAAAGGTCTGTGCCAAGTCAAGTCCACATCATCGGCTCCACAGCCTGCCCTGGTAATTTATTTTTAAACCCTTTGTGATTTTAATTGCATGGGTGACCTTCAGGCATTTATCTTGGCTCCTTCCAGAAACTTTCAAGGTTTTATCCATTTATTCTCAGACTTCATTCTTACACCGTGAGAGGAAAGAGATGCTCTGGTCCACCTCTAAGCCAATATCACTATCACAATATCACAATATCACAATATCTTAGCCTCACTCAATATCACAACAGCTTGCTGGTTTTGGTTGACTTGTGTCTGGGTGGTTCTAAAGAGGAAGTGCAGGAATTATTTAGGATCGATTGGTTCACAATAGTCTAGAGACTGTGTGTAGTAGCTGTCAGACAATACTTTCCCTTCTGGCTTTCTATGGGTTTTACCAAAGAGAAGTTGCTAAAGCTGGCAGATTACCCAGAAACCTGTGATGGTGGTGTTTTGCCTCTTTTCTTCTAGTTTGAAGTGGCTTCTTTAATAAGTTTTCACTTTGATAACAATCCTGCAGCCTAGTATATCATATCTCAGGAGTGCATTTGTCACTGTCATCTCAAGGAGAAAAAAATCCCGATATTCAGCCTGAATTAAAAAGCAATAAATGTTTCAAGAGATGAGAATTAATAAATAACCTTTTATTTCTTTCACTGTAATAATTATTCACCCTGGGGCTATCCTGAACACCAGTTTCTCCCCTTCTCTCTCCCAGGGCTTCCAATCAGAGTAGGTAAATCTGGACTTAGGTTCTTTGCTGATCAGTACAAAGCATTTTATATGCTGGCTAGTGAATGGATTTAGAACAGTCTTGAGGAGAAAGACTTGGAGGGAATAGTAGAAGAAATCTCAACATAATCCGGCGATTTGTGAGAGCATCCCAGAAGGCCAACTGCATCCTGGGCTGGATCAAAAGAAGTGTCACCAGAGGATCAAGAAAGCTGACCTTCACCCTCTGCTCTGCTCTTGTGAGCCACTTGGAGTCCTGCATCCAGTTCTGAAGCTCCCAGTTCAGGAAGGACATGGAACTGTTGGTGCAAGTCCAGAGGAGACCACAAGGATGATCAGAGGGCTGGAGCACATTTGTTATGAAGACAGAGATTGGGACTGTACAGCCAGGAGAAAAGAAAGCTGTGGGAGCACCTTACAGCAACCTTCCAGTAACTGAAGTGGGCCAGCAAGAAAGCTGGAGGGAAGTTTTACAAGAGGTTCTAGTGATAGGACAGGGGTTAACACTTTCAAGTTAAAAGAAGGTAGACTTTGACTGGATTTAAGAAGAGATTCTTCACTATGAAGGTGGCAAACAGGTTATCCAGAGAAGCTGTAGAGCCCCATCCCTGGAAGTGTCCAACGCCAGGCTGAATGGGGCTTTGGGCATCCTGGTCTGGTGAGAGGTGTCACTGTCCATTGCAGGGAGTTGAAACAGATGAACTATGAGGTCTTTTCAAACCTAAATAATTTTGTGATTTTGTATTGGGAAGAAGGAAAATTCTCTAGAACTGGTTTTTCTGACCTTGCTGGAAGCAGGAAAGAAGGTGGAGCGTGAGTAAGAGGCAGACATGACCACACATACATACTCTTTCAATAGCAAAAGCAGACTAAAGTCAGCGTCTGGCCAGGCAGTGAGAGCAAATAATTTGCCAAGGAGTCTTCCACTATTAAAAGACCAGATGTCCTATGCTGGTGGCTGGGTGCCCAGTGAATAGAGCTCTTTACAGTCTGATGGTCTGGGTATATCAGCTTGTGCATAAAACTGTCTCAGCTCCTCCCTTTCTAGTTTAATTTTTGACCTTCCTAACTCCTTCCGCAAGGATGTTAGTTAACCGGTGGAGAAAAAGAAGATTAATTATTAACAAAAAAATGGAAAAGAAGATCAGGCATGAGAGCTGAATTGCCAAACTCAAAAAAGCTCCAAACCCCATAACTCTGCTCTTACTTTTGGAAAATTCTGCATTCCATTGTTAGGAAATTACTAAAGAAACTAAGCTTGTTTTAATTTCATAGAGGAGATGATGTCTTAAGGAGCAAGGTGTAGTAATAACTAGTGAACACGAGCCAGCAGTGTGCCCAGGTGACAGAAAGACCAATGGCTTCCTGGCTTGTATCAGGAATAGTGTGGCCAGCAGCGTTAGGGACATCATTCCTCCCCAGTATTAAAGAGGATGGAACCAGCATCTTCTCAGTGATGCCAAATGACATGACAAGGGGCAATGGTCATAAAACAGAACACAGGAGGTTCAATTTAAACAAAAGGTAAAGCTTTTTCATAATGAGCCTAGAACAGGCTGCCCACAGAACTTGAGGAGTCTCTCTGGAGACAGATAAATCTGGTGGGTTCCCATTCAGTCTCCTGTAGGTGATCCTGATCTAGGAGGTGGGTGACACTAGAAGATTTCCAGTGACTCTTTCCAACCCCTGCCATCCTGTGATTCAATTCTTCTGGAGTTTCTCATGGCTTATGCATCTGTCTCAAAGATAACAAACAATACTTGCTTGGGAAGACAAACAAAAAGGCAATTCACAGAATCACAGAACCACTGAATCACAGAACATCAGGGATTGGAAGGGACCTCGAAAGATCATCTTGTCCAATTTTCCTGCCACTGGGGTGTGTGGAACAGGCAAAGAGAGAATAACAAAACCCAGGCTAGGGGTCATCTTCCACTAGATACCAACAGTAGAACATATTGTTGATGTGAGAAAGGCATGTTTCATCCTGCTTGATTTCAGTAGCCAAAGCTATTTCAGAGGTATGCTTGCACAAATGGATCATTGCAGGCACCCTCCAAAACTGATGGGCACGTTGGTTTGGGCTGTCCTTTTGGACCCAGGAGTCCTGGGGGTCAGTAGGATGACCATGAGCCAGCAATGTGCTCTTGTGGCCAAGAAGGCCAATGGCATTGTGGGGTGGATCAGAAGAGCGGTGGATAGCAGATCAAGAGAGGTTCTTCTCCCCCTTTATTCTGCCCTGCTGAGACCACATCTGAAATATTGTGTCCAGTTGTGGGCCTCTCAGATCAAGAAAGACACAGCTGGAGAAAGTCCAGTGCAGAGCCACAAAGGTGTTGAAGGGAGTAGAACATCTCCCTGATGAGGAAAGGCTGAGGGAACTGGGCTGAGGGAAAAAAAGGAGACTGCGGGGTGACCCTGTTAATATTGATAAATATGTGAGGAGTGGTGTCAGGAGAATGGAGTTGGGCTCTGCTCAGTGTCATCTAACGACAGGAACAAGAAGTAATGGTTGTAAGGTGGAACATAGGAGGTTCCACATCAACATGAGAAGGAACTCCTTCATGGGTGAGGGTGACAGAGTAGTGGAAGAGACTACCCAGGGTGGTTGTGGACTCTCCTTCTCTGGAGATATTTAAAACCCACCTGGATGTGTTGCTGTGCAACTTGATCTAGGTGATCCTGCTGTGATAGGGGGATTAGACTAGGTGATCTTTCGAGGTCCCTTCCAATCCCTAATCTTCTGTGATTCTGTGATTCACAAGAAATGCAGAAAAAACCCCACATGTTCCAGCCCAGAAAAATCTCAACAGAACTTTATGCTTTGCAAAATCTTACTTTTAGTTTTTCTTTTTCTCAGTTTACTGAGAAGTAAACATAACTAATGGCTTCTCTTGTATATCGTACTCTGCATTGCTGATGCCACCAGCTACGTATTGCTTCCTACCAAGTGTTCTTCCATTGCCCTGCTCATGAACTGCAGCTGCTACTGTCACACTGACAGTCGTACTGCTGCTGCTGAGAGAACACGGTCTTTTCAGGGGATTTATTAGCTCCTTTCCAGCTGTGCCAGTGGGTTGTTTCTAACCATTATGGAGAAACAATAATTTTTTCCTGTAGATCCAGGTTCTGCATGAGCTGTACCTTCCATAAGAAAAAAGCCTTTATGTCTTTTGTCAGCTTTTCTCTTGGTTTTCTCTTTCTTAGCTTGCCCGTGACCTTTAACACCATGGCTAGTATGAACCATAATTTTCTTACTTTTGGCTTATGATGCAATCTAGGTCATTGCAGCCTGCAGGATTAAAATATTAGGATCTTTTAAAGAGGTTTAACTCTACTTTATTTCCCCTCCGTCCCCAGTCACAGCAAATAGATTAATACGGTAACACTTTGAAGTAAGTGGACATTAATTAATGCTAAGTTACACCAGAATTCCTCTGGAATCACATACTAGGAGTCGCGCTAAGTCCAAAAGACCTTGTCATGATTAATGTTTTTGTAAGGAATATCAAAGAAATTAATAACCATTTGTCACTTATAATAAACTGTTACCAATTAATTTCATGCCACTTTCTGTCCCAGCTTTGCCATGGGGAGGAGGTGCTGGAACTTTAAAGCTCTGTTTATAGCAGTAGTCTGAGCTTCCCCATCTGACCTGGCCAGGACTTCTCTTTGCAGCTTCTCCTGCTACTGCGCTTTATACCTCCTTTAAGAAATAGAGCAAATGTCTCTTGGTTCAGGATGCAGAATCTGTGTGAGAGGAAGAGTTATTTTAATTCATGTACTATAACTCACTCCTCAGTATTGGAAATTCGAATCCTCAGACTATTCATTAACTTGACAAACACCGTAATGAGTGCAGAAAATGGCAGCACATAAATCCACTCTCTTGACAAAGAACATAATGAGAATAGGAAGTGACACAAACTAAATAGCGATCACTTTACAGTCTGGAGAATGTATACGCTTGCTTCTTGTGTCACAGTGGCTCTTGCCCCCTGTATCCCTCCCTCCCTGCTTGCTGAAGCTGAAACCTCTGTCTTTCCCAGACTCCGTGGTAGCCCAGCTCAAGGGTCCTCAGGGTGTACATGATGCATTTTTCTTTATTGTGTAGATTGGTGCCTTTATAGGTCCTAAATTAAATAAGACATTAGGAGACGCTTAACTTGTGCCAGTACATCTCTTTCAAAGATGAGTATCTAGCATCCATCATCATCATCATTGAACATCATCATAATAGCTCATCATCATCATTATTGTCATCATCTTTTTATTCACAGGAATTTCTTAACTGCTTCCAGAGCTCAGTGTTGTCTTCAGCAATAAGATAACAGGTATGATAGGATGTGGAAAACTAGTTCAAACTACCCCAGGTAACAGTGTAGGGTGGGGACTGACCTATTGGAGAGCAGCATAGGACAAAGGGACCTGGGGGGGTGCTGGAGCACAGTAGGATGGCCAGGGGCCAGTAATGTGGCCAAGAAGGCCAAAGGCATCTTGGGATGGATCAGAAGCAGGGTGGTTAGTAGATGTCTCCTCCCCCTCTACTCTGCCATGGTGACACTGCCTCTGGAATACTGTGTACAATGCTGAGGTCCTCACTTTCAAGAAGGACACATAACTGCTTGAGAAAGTCCAGCATAGAGCCACAAAGATGAGGAAGAGAGTGGAGCATCTCCCTGATGAGTAAAGACTGGGGGAGCTGGGTCTCTTGAGCCTGGAAAAATGAGACAGGGGTGATCTCATCTATGTCGATAAATATAGAACAGGTAGGTGTCAGGAGGATGGAGCCAGCTTTCCTCAGTGTCATCCAATGATAGGACAAGGGACAATGGGTGCAAGCTGGAAATTAGGAGAAGGAACCTCTTCATGGTGAGGGTGATGGACCACTGGAAGAGGCTACCCAGGGGGTTGTGGAGCCTTTTAAACCTGCCTGGACATATTCCTGTGTGATTTGGTCTAGGTGATCCTGCTGTGGCAAGGGGACGGGATTGGATGATCTTTCGAGGTCCTTTCCAATCCCTAAAGTTCTGTGATTCTGTGAAACATGTAGCACCCCTAAATTGCATTCAGTATTTCCTGAAGGGATCAAATATGTGCTGAGAAATTGCCCAGGAAACTTTCACTTTTGCTAGTGGTCATATACACAACCCAAGAGGCAAGTTCTTGTATAATACAGACCAGAGAACCAAGTTCATGTTGTTTACAGCACAGCTGGATGCTGAAGCCATTGGCATGTGGTGTGCTGAGTGAATTATTGTGTTAAAGGTATTACACTGTACATGGAACAGAATAACCAGGCTCAACTCTTTTTAAGAATTAGATTTTTGCCCTCTTTATTTTTCACTTGTCTGAAGGACTTTCTAGTGTTTAGTGAAGGGGTCTGTGATATCCTTTTACTCCTTCAGTGATGGGCAGTTTGAAAAATTCCATTCCATGTGCTTGTGTTTCAGGGAAGATGGTCCTTTCTGAAGTGTGGTCCATCCCGCACTTTCCACCAAGAGGAACATTCACAAATATTAGTAATTAGTAATATTTCTCAATAGCAGAACTGAAGTTTAAAATTTACAAAAGACACTGAGACTTTTATACAAAAAATATGAATGACATCTATTATTCTTCATTGAATAATTATATTGCCTTTTTTTTCTCACATAAAACTATCTTAGTTCCGAGCAATGAAATTGTTTCACACAAAACCTAGCTTGATTTCTTGGCACAGACCATTTAATACAATACAAAATGCCTTCTTGCTGCTGGAAAGTGAAATCTAAGCATTTACTTGAACCTTTGTTTTTCCTTTTATTGGAAAAATGCTCACAGGGAGTAAGTTAGATTGCTTAGCTGCATAACACTTTATACTGCAGATTCTTTAATTTTCTGACACTGAAATGAGAAAAAAAAATCAGATGTGCTAAACAAAGTCTCTTTCTAAATATTCAGTATCAGAAGAAATTATCAAAGCTGAGGGAAACTGGGAAATAAATGCACTGGGCACAAAGAAACGTTAGAGATGAAACCCTAGTTCAGTGCCAGTGCTATGTAAAACAGCCTTCCACCTCCTCTGTATTCAGTCCCGAGTCCTATATGACCTTCGGCTCTAAAGATGAGAGTCGTATATTTAACTACAGTATTTTTTATTTACTATAGAAGCCGAGATGCAAAACACTTAATCTACATCATAAAATGGAAAGTAGCTGAGTTTGCAGTGACCTTGACCATTCCTACTCCAAAAGTTGGTAATTTCAAACTAGTGTAGCCCTTCAGCTGTACTGAATTGGACTCAAGTTCATGGCACATCTTATTTTTCAAAACCTGACTTTTATTTTTTTTTTGGTGGGGAATCAGAGAATAAAAATCCAGCAGATATTTTGCATGTATTTATTTATGAGCGCATAGATTTTCTCTGGTTAAACGGCAGTGAGGAGGAAGAGGTAGTGGGAGTTTTTCCAGGGAGTTATCTACTCAGTCTCTACTGACCTTCTGCAGAAATTGGATACTGAGGTATATTTTCTCAATAATAAAGCACAGAAAAATGAAGCCAGAAGCATCAACACCTTCAACAACTATAGATGTTGGTGAAGGTGTTGATTAAAATCGGTGATAAAACTCCTTTTGCTCCTTTCCCTCTTGAATTTAGGGTGGCAGCAAGGCACCAGACATTTCCTTGAGTGAAACAGTGATTTTTTACAGTTGGTTCCTTCAGGTGAAGCCACAAATCCACAGTTACTTTTTGCATCCCCTGCTTCACAGCATGCTGTCACTCGATTGCTTTATATAGCTGCAAGTATTTTGGGGTTTTGCTGCTTGTTTTTTCTTGAATATGAGACAGAAAGCCTCCTTGTGCTTCACTGCTTGAATTATGGTAGAATACACACGGGCTCCTCGCCAAAGAAGCCAAAAATCAGAATCTTGCATTTTTGGCAGGTGTTTCTCATCGTGCTCAGCACCTCTTAAATGCTCTAAATGCCTGCTTACTACCACTCTTTTGCTCTGTTTTGTGAGGGGATTATTTTTTGTAACGCTGGCATGAATTTCCATGTAATGGTGGAAAGTGTCCCGCTCAGGCTACCACCTAGTTTGGCAACTAACTGTCTGTTATACTTGTTAAAAGCATGATGTCGTGGTCTATCTTGACTTCAGTAAGCATTTGACACAGTCTCCCACAGCATCCTCGCAGCCAAACTGAGGCAGTGTGGTCTGAACAGTAAGGTAGTGAGGCAGATTGTGAAAGCCAGAGAGTTCTGGTCAATGGGACCTAGTCTACTTGGAGGCCTTTATCTCATGAAGTCTCCCAAGGGTCAGTACTGGGACCAAGATCATTAACAGAGTGGAATATCTCTCTGATGTGGAAAGGCTGAGGGAGCTGGGTCTCTTTAGCTTGGGAAAAAGGAGACTGAGAAGTGACCCCATTAATATTTCACAGAATCACAGAATTACAGAATCATCATGGCTGGAAAGGCCCTCCAGGGTCATGGAGTCCAACCTTTCTCCTAGTGTCTAAACGCTAGATCATATCCCTAAGCGCTGCATCCACTCATTCCTTAAACACCTCCAGGGGTGGTGAAACCACCACCTCCTTGGTTGGTGACACCACCACCTCCCTGGGCAATCCAT
>VXBP01006228.1:0-38852 GCA_013400115.1 Rhinopomastus cyanomelas | reverse complement strand
GTTTCAGTAATAGCCACTATGTTATGGCATCCCAGAGGCACAGTGGCCCTTAATTCATCCTGTTTGTTGCCCAAGCTCTGTGCATTTGCATAGAAGCACTTCAGCTGGGTTGGCCCGGTCCTTCTCTTGTGCCAGTTGCCCTTGATTTCCAGACTGTCCTGGTGCATCATCCCTGGCTTTCCCCAGGGCAAGCTGAGGGCCCTCATTGGCTCTCCATCCCTCTGCCACTGGTGAGCTGCCCCACTGTTTGTCACCAGCCAGCAGGAGACTATTTACCCCTTCCCCCTTCAAACCCAGTTTAAAGTCCTATCAATGAGCCCTGCCAATTCCTGCCCCTCTGGGACAAGTGCAAGCTCAAGGGACCCAGCTCCCTCAGCCTTTCCTCCTCAGAGAGGTGTTCTACTCCTGTGGCAGTTCGAAAATTACCACCATTTTCAGATGTATAGATTTGTGCTTTCATGACAAAGAAAGGTGCATTTCACTTTAAGAGGACACCTGTTGGTCTGCAAAAGATCCAACAGTACTGCTGAACTAATGTCTGGTGATGAATTGATGATTTGGAACACGTTGCCACTTCTGGGCCAAAAGCCGTGGACAAGCTGCATCCTGCTGAAGCTAGAGTAAACTCTTTAGCTAACCGCAGGAACAATATATATGGAGTTATGCCATGAGTCACGGAGCAGCAAGAACTGATAACAGACAATGGTCCAGCAGATAACGCTCCCAAACCATCGTATGTCACAGGTGCTTTGATGTGCAGCTTGCTTAGTGATAATAGTAGCTAATTAGCAAGAGACAGTGTTTAGAGGAACTCTTAGCCCATCACTGCTATTTTACAGCATGTATCGAATCATATATAAGGAACTCTTGTATATCTAATAAACGAACATCTTGCTTGTATCAGGCAGTGTTCCCATCTCTCAATTGCATCGGACACCCCCACTGTAACCTGTCCTGGCAAGGTAGACCAGGACTCTACAAAAGAGGGCTGATGATCAGGCCCTTCTTCTTTTCACTGGGAGCTTTTGCATGGTGCTCTGGCTCCGTCTTCCCGCCCTCCACACTTCCAGGTGAGGGAAGTGGGGAGATGAGATGGAGGGAATGCAACGGATGGCCACAGCCTTGTACCCCGCCCGTAGACGGCAGGAGGGTGGTGGCTTACCCCGCTTACCCAGGCCCCTATTCTGCCTCAGGTAGGCAGAAGGGAAGATGGTTTGTGGTGGCTTGCCACAGCTCACAGCTCCAGCCTGGTCCAGCACCGGCTCCAACCCAGGCCCAGCATCAGCTGGCACTGTGGACCAGAGAAAGCAAGGAATTAGTGCTGATTTTTCCCCTTATGGAGCAATATTCAACCACCTGTGGTGAGCTGAAGGATCTCCTGTTTTCCTCTGTAGCCTTCGGTCAGGCGGAGAAGGGAGACAGCCATGCAGTCAGTCTCCCTTTTGAGTTCTGCATGTGGCTGGGGCCGTGAGGCCGTCACCATCATCTTAGAGCACTGGTCAGCAGGAAAAGAGACTGTTTGTCATTTCTGCCACTGAGAAAAGCTGGGAATGCTTGAGTATTGGGGAGAGAAGGAGCCTTGAGAGAGGCATCTGAGAATTCCCTCGTGCGTAGCTGAAGAAAGCAGAACGATTTGAGAACGCTTAAACCTTGGGCAAGGAAGACAGAGACTGGGTTCTTTTCAATAGCATATCTCCTGCATCAAGGGATGCAGTTTAGATGCTGAGGAATCAGCCCTGCCTGATCAGCATTTTGCTGGAGAAATCTGCTCTGAAGAATTGAAGAGTTCACCGATCTGGACAGCTGAGGGTACCAGTGTCTTGCAGAAAGAGAGGCAATGCATAAATAATAAAGTGGGTGGTGTTACACCCATCTCTACTTGACTGACATGTTCTTTCCTCAGTTCTCTAATGTAAAAAACCAAGGACCGATATGATAGTAATCTCCCATTGTATTTTTGTCATATATGTCATGGCATTTGTGGCAGTTTCTAGTCTGTGTGCGCTAGGTTGCTTAACCTTTTCTTCTTTCTGTATGCAGTTATAGAGTTAATAAACCCTTTTCCATTTTCCCTAAGCTATCAATTGTCTGGCAAATTCTATCCGAAATCTCATCGAGATCTAACTGCTTCCTTTTCTTTTCCTTTGTCTTTAATTGTGGTCTCGGACTCACCACAACTCCCTTCATCATCTTTGTGGCTCTGCGCTGGACTCTCTCCAGCTATTCTGTGTCCTTCTCCAGCAGATGCTTCATCTCTCCAATTTTGAAACAGGAGGGAACACTGCGACTCAGTCTCATGGCCGTAGGAAAACCTATCACAGACAAGCCTTCCTCTCAGAAAGCCCATTCGAAGATCATCCATTACCCACAGAATCACTCTGGTTGGAAAACACCCCTGGGATCATCAAGTCCAACCATCTACCCTACCTTACAAGTTCAACCCTAAACCATATCCCTCAACACCTCATCCAAACGATCTTTAAACACATCCAGGGATGGTGNTCCAAACGATCTTTAAACACATCCAGGGATGGTGACTCAACCACCTCCTTGGGAAGCCCATTCCAGTGCCTGACTCCCCTTTCTGTGAAAAAATTTTCCTAATATTAAGTCTAAACCTACCCTGTTGTATCTTGAAGACATTCCCTCTTGTTCTATCACTAATTACTTGTGAGAATAGACCAGCACGAACATCTCCACACTGCCCTTTCAGGTGGGTGCAAAAAATGATGAGGTCTCCTCTCAGCCTCCTCTTCTTCAGTCTAAAGAGCCCCAGCTCTTTCAGTCTTTCCTCATAAGATTTATCCTCTAGGCCTTCACCAGCTTAGTTGCCCTCCTCTGCACCCACTCCAGCACCTCCACATCTCTCTTGTATTGAGATGCCCAAAACTGGACACAGTGCTCAACAGGATGACAGTAACCTCTCTACTCCTGTTGGCCACACTATCTCAAATACAAGCCAGGATGTCATTGGTCTTCTTGGCCACCTGGACATACTGGTGGCTCATATGCATCTTCCTGTCAATTTGGTACCAGTATAGGCTGGGGACTGACCTGTTGGAGAACAGTGTAGAAGAAAGGGACCTGGGGATCCTGGTGGACAGCAGGATGACTATGAGCTAGCAGTGTGCTCTTGTGGCCAAGAGGGCCAACAGCATCCTGAGGTGGATCAGAATGGGGATGGTTAGCAAATCAAGAGAGATTCTTCTCCCCCTCTACTCTGCACTGGTGAAACCACATCTGGAGTATTGTGTCCAGTTCTGGGACCCTCAGTTCAAGAGGGATGTGGAGCTGCTGGAGGGAGTCCAGAGTAGGGCAACGAGGATATGAAGGAAATGGAGCACCTTTCTTGTGAGGAGAGGCTGAGGGAGCTGTGTCTCTTTAGCTTGGAGAAGAGGAGACTGAGGGGTGACCCCATTAATGTCTATAAATATGTGAAGGGTGGGTGTCAGGAGGATAGGACAAGGGGCAAAGGTTGTAAGCTGGAACATAGGAGGTTTCACATAAATATCAGAAGGAACTTCTTCACAGTGAGGGTGACGGAGCACTGGAACAGGCTGCCCAAGGAGGTTGTAGAGTCTCCTTCACTGGAGACATTTAAGAACCGCCTGGATGTGTTCCTGAGTGACTTGGTCTAGGTGATCCTGCTGTGTGAGGGGGATTGGACTAGATGATCTTTCGAGGTCCCTTCCAATCCCTAATAATTCTGTGAAGTGGGTCAGGATGGCATATTGGACTCTCTGCTCCTCTCGGGAGAGAGTCATCCACCCGCCTACTTTTCTTTTTAGAGCCACTAATAACGGTGGGTCTACAGCAACTCGGTCTTTCTGGCATTTCTGGCTTGGATGAATTATTCTCCCCTTCAGCAGCTAGCTCCTTCTGCAAACCCCCATACCTGTTCTGCAAGATCAAATGGGATGGTGGAGGAGGCTGGGAAGAGATTCGTTCGCTTTTCTGAGCAGGGACCTGTTTCCATTCAGCCTCTTCCCTGAGATCCTCTCCCAAAGCCTGGCTATAAGTGGGGCCAGGCTTATCCTCTGATTTGTGTGGTTTATATGGAACCTCAAACTGCTCTCTTTCCCTCAAGGAGCTGCTCTACCAATCTATCTTGCGCACACTCTCCCTGATGCTCCTCAACCTCTGCACTTCATCCTTTAGGTCTGCCACCATCCAGAGCAGATCACTGACCTGGTCACATACAGGTGCTACCTCTGCCATCTTCTGGTAAGAGTGACTGGCTGAGGCACTCCTTGCAGCTGGGTGTCTGCACAGCCACATGGTTGTAGCTGGGTGCAATTTGTGTCCCTACACTGTTTCTACTGATTTTGGCCCTAGATCCAAGCATTTTTAAATCAACACAGATTACTTAAAAAAAAAAAAAAAACAAAAAAACAGGGCAGCGCACACACACTCGGCAGCCTTTGAATCTGCGCTGTGGCAGCAACTGCGCCCACTCCCACTCCTGTCACACCTCTCTCGGGGGATTGGCCGGGAAGCAGACGGAAGGGACTGCTCCCTTCACTCACCACGCTCAGCTCTCCACGGCAAGTGAAAGCCCCTCTCATCAAGTTTGTCGTGCTGAAGCGCCGGGATGCTTCGGCCACGAGGGCTGATCTCTCTTCCTCTGGGCCCTCAGCATGTAACATAAGGAATCACATTGAAATGGTAATTAACTCTTTTAGATGCATTTAATGGTTTACCTTCTATATGAACTTTCCTGATTGGTGATATTGAAATTACCCATAATTAAGAATTGAATAATTTATAAATTGGATTGTATACCTTTTATTTAAATTAGCTAAGTTACTACTTACTTCAGTATCACTAGAAACATGCTCACCGTACTGGTTACATAATTGCTCTCCAAAGAAATACTCAAAGCCTTCATCAACAAATAAAATGCATGTGTACTACTCATAAGCCAAATACCAAAATCTGATTACTTAATCCTCTTATGAGTTACAATATTGCAACAAAACTCAAGGAAATTAAATGAAAGCTTGACATTAAACTAGTGAAGACCTGAAACAAGATTATCACATGGTGACATAAAGATATCTCAAACAATTGGCAAAATATAAGCCATTATTAAGGTAAGAAAGGTAAAATTTAAAGGATGCATGCTGATATCCAGAAATACCTAGGCTGTCACTGAGCAGCCAACAAATTACCATAATATGAGATAATTTCCATTGACAAAATACTTAAATGTGGTGGTTAACATCGATTCTACACAATTCACAAGGGCGGCTGATTTAGGATGTACCTAAACATCCAAATAAGTTCTGAAACATGTAGACCCATTGGCTGTCCCTGTCAACAAGTAGTGAATTTCAATTACTGCTGGTAAAAAGAAATCACATTCATTATTCTGCCATCTGTATAGGATGTGTGCATATTTCTTCATATTGGAAAATTACACACCTTAACATCATTCTTATGACACTTTAAAAAGAAAATGTTGAAAATAAATTTGTCACTTAGGCATTACTGAGAGGAATTTTGGTAAGAACATACTAACTAAAAACATCTTTTCCTGCATCAATCCTTTCATGCTCATTACTTAATTTAAATGAGCAAACAGAAGTCATGTACTGTCATTTAATTAGCCATTAAAAATAATAATTTTGGAACTATGTGTGAAGTATAGAAATTATACCTGCAGATGTAAGAGCGATTAAAAGGGAAAGGAATGTTTTGCCACATATAATTTTAACAGTTCTGCAATGATGGTAAAAATTATCTGTATTTTTGTTTTCTTCATACTATGACCAAAAGTCAGCATAAAACAGTAGACATCCTTTGAAACTGAACGAATGCTATCTGTTCCATATTTCAGACATACCTTCATAACTAATCAATTCAGACTACTCAAGAGCACACAGTAGCAACACCTCATAGCATAGTGCTGATTACAGTAACTTTTAAGACACAGAAACAGTCACTCATAACAAATTAGAGATTATAATGCTTAAAATGGAGCAAATAGAGAACACAAGTTAAACTACAACCAAAAAACAGGACATTTTGATAAAATTTATGTCACAATTGTAGTAGACAAGATGAGAAATAGAAGACAGTATACTAAACACAGGGGAAAAGTTAAAATCCTAATTACATTTCTGCTTGTTTCTATTCTGACACTGTACAGGCTAACACACTAGCAATACAGTTACTGTGAACTGTATGCTTAAGTGCTTTGCTTTGCATCAGAGGCCAACATTCATCTCTGATTATTTCATGTGCCTCATTTAGACGGTGAAATGCTCTGGTCAAGAGAGACAAAACAGGCAACTACAGATGGAACAACTCATTCCCCCAGCTGCATATTTTATCTGCTAAATGTATTCTCCATTCACACAGCACATGCATATCCCTTCTCACTTAAGTCAGTTCCCTTTAGTAGTACTTCAACAGTTCTACCCTGGGTGAGCCACCACCCCAATACTCCCAAACAAAGTGGAACTGTTTTATTCATCAACATACGGATACAACAGAGGACGTATGAGGGCTTCAGGAAGAAGCTCACCCTACATATAGCAAACCATATTCCCAGTCAAGGCAAGATAGTCTGAAAGTACACGAGTTTTGAACATAAGCTCTTCAGCTTCAAGGCACATAAGCTGATTTATGTGACGAAATTGTCACATCCTTACGGAAGGGAAGATTTGTGTCCTTCACATAGTACTAGTAATTCTCACTTAAACATCATAATGCAGGGGTGAGGATTCCAGCAAATTTTCCAAATCATTTGCATTTCAAAAACGTTGACGTCTAAATGAGGCTTTACTTTGCGCAGGACAGACACACTAGTACCACAGTCAACACTGCAGGAAAGTAGTAGTGCATATTACATTGTGTAGTGCTGGGGGACTATATGCCTCAAAGAAGGCTTTTTCCAAATGCTAATCAGACTCTATAACTGCTGCAAGGAGGTTCTGATCATATCCACAATGGAGATTCACTTTTGCATCCTGTTTGGTAGGTTATGAAGCTGTGTTTGGTACGCACTTACTTGCAGTCCAGCGTTAAGCATGACCTGGATACAAAGAAGCACCAAGCGTCAGAGCTACCAGAGAAGCACTGAGAAAAGACAAGTCAAGGAACTGACACCGTGAGGAATGGAAATTATGAATAGGTAAATATTCTAGGCAAAAGCTATGTTCAGTTCACCCCAATGAATTCTGAAATGTAGCTTCTATAAACTAGTCCCTAGGGACTGGGAACTCTGAAAGCTGCCCAGAGTTCTTGAAGCCTGATCACAAGATTGCTGACCAGATTCCTAGCTATGGGAAAATGATGGCTTATGCTCTGTTTTTATCTTCTCAACCTTGGAGGAAACACTGCCAAGAAGCAAAAAAGGTATTTTTCTTTGGTAAAGAATGTAATAAAAGCTAAAACCACAAAATGTATTAATTTGACTACATTGTGTAACCGGGATCATTATTAGTGCCGCCACTTATATTTTGATATTTCATTTTCATGTTTAGTCTTATTTTTTAATTTAAAAAATGTTAATTATTTTATTAAGCTATAAAACTTGTTCATAAAAGTACAGGATCGCTAATATGCCTGTCTGATGTGATAGATGAGTCAGCAGTGAAATACTTTGTCCTTCAGGCTTCTGCTACATTTTCTTAATGTTGTCCAAAGAAATTCTCATGATTCCTATCACACATAAGGTTCAGATCATCAAAACAGTTCCCAGCCCAGCTGTTTTTTTCACTACAGTTCACACTGGACGTTGTGTCCACTTCTAGGATCCTCAGTACAACAAAGACATGGGCATACAGGAGCAAGGCTAGCAAGGGCCACAAAGAAGCACCTGTATCGTAAGTTGAAGAGCATAAGCTGAAAGACAGGAAATTACGATTAAGCACAAGGAAAAAAAGCTTTTTTTCAATTAGGTGGTGTAGAAAATTATTAGGTAGGGTGACCATGTAGAATGTCTCAATCCTCTGCACACATACCTTCACTTCATTGGTGCCCATCCAGGAAAACATTGTCATCTGGACCAATCAATATGGACCCCATATACTGACAGAAGTGGGAGAGGAATGTGCTGGAGGGCATGTTTGTTTCTCCTCCATTAGCTGTATCTCATTGCTTCTCTATGGAGACCTCTGGAGTACAATGGAAGTGGCAGACCTATGCAGTATCAGGAAAAGACACTCTGGGTGGGACCTTCAACTGTCACTGAAGGCCCCTGTGAAACGTGCAGAGTTGTGCTGTAGAGAAACACTTCCTCTTCTCTCTTTAGGCTAATTTAGACCAGCTTCTATTGATCTTCATGCTAATTGGGGTCTTCTCCAGACTATAAAGGGGGACTACAAAAGATGTGAAGAAATTTAGCTGGCCTGCCACCCAAAACATCAAGAAGACCCAACAGACCTATGAGATGTCTCTGGGATCCCTGGCGGTAACTATTTTACCTGTTCTCTCTTCTCTCCTGTTTCTTTTCCCTGTCTCTCTGCTATCTTAGTCTCTCTCTTAAGCATGCTTACGGTGTTAGATAAATTGTTGGTACCGTCCTGATATTTGGCCTCATCTGCACCTGAATCCTGACCTCAGCAATAAGCTACTCACAATCCAGGAGCTGAATCTGGCCACACCCAGCCCCTCTAATATCTGAGGACCAGATGTTCAGCTTCTCTGCTAAATTCATAGGACAACTAATTTACTGTCCTATGTCTAAGCCAGGATCAGATTGGACAGGTGGTCAAACACTGCAATTGATTTTTCAGATAAACTGTGGAGTCTCCTTTTTTGGAGATATTAAGAATCTGAGTGGGCATCATGCTGAGCAACCTACTCTAGTTGACCCCACTGTGAGTAAGGGTTTAAATTGGAAAGCACCTCTGGAAATAATCTCAACAATTTTGGAATTCTATGTGGTTTTGAATCAATGACAGATTCTTTACAGTCACATTTTCTAATTTTTCCTTTGTTTTTTTCTCTCTTGTTTTCTTTCTTTTCAACATAAACTGTTCTGTGAAGTTCACATTCTGCTAAATCAACAGAAAAATGCTTAGATTGTTTTCTTCTTCTGCGTTGAATACTACAAACTCCTTCCCAGCATTCAATTACATTTCACTTAGGAGACTGGTTGACAGAGTCCTTTGGGTCTATATAGCACGTAATTCTTACTGTAGAGGTAAGAATACTGTGGCAAGCAAAATGCTTTCCGCGAACGCATTTGTTTGGGGGTTCTTTACGCAGCGGAGGAAAAAAAAGCCCGGGGCAAGTCCTAATGCAGGGTGTCAAGTTTCAGCCGGGAGCAAACAGTTCCGTCTGCCTGCCACTTGCAGCGATGAAGGTTGCATTCGGAAGAGGTTTGGTGCCATCTAGTGGAACTTCCAGTAACATCGCGTAAAGCCTGTGTTCCATTTCCGTGAAATAAGCATCAATTTTGCCAGAAAAGGGGGACCCGTTTTTCATATTTAGAAGTTTTCCTCAAATATACTATGTAAGTTGAAACTTGCTGCTCAACTTTAATAAAAAAATAATTATTCTAAGAACTTACTGTTAAAGCAAAATACCAAATGGCAGAATGTACCTCTAATGGCTGATTTAGAATGTTCATCCCCAGAAATATATAAATCCAGGGTACACAAGAAAATTATATTGTTTAGTGTAAGGCACAGCAGCCGGTAAAATTAACTACATGACCTAAAGAATCTTCTTCTCTAAATTCTGTTATTTTAGTTTGCCAATGGAAGATACACAGTATTCAAGAGTTATTCAATGAAATAAACAAACACTACCTTTCCTTGAATAAGCAATTCAGATCATATGTCAGAGATAGCCTTCAAGTTATATTTTTTTACCTTAGCTCTGGGTTTTGACACTGGAATCAGGTATGTTTGCTTCGTTACAGAGAAAGTGTATGTTTCAACATTAGTTTGATGGCAGAATTCCCTTAGCTTTGCACTTACTCATAGATGCAATTTAAACATCATTAGCATGGCTGGGTCTGGTTGGCTCAGTCGGTAGAGCATGGGACTCTGAATTCCTGGGGTCATGGGTTTGAGCCCCATGTAGGTTGTCTGGAGACAGTATTGTATGCTTACCCTGCTCCAGCAGGGGGGTTGGACTTGGATAATCTTTCAAGGTCCCTTCCTGTGGAGATACAGGTTTCTGTGGAATTATTGTTACTGGCACAAGAAGAGGTCACTGGTGCAAGAGGACAGGGCCAGCACAGTGAAATGCCTCTATGCAAATGCACAGAGCTTGGGCAACAAACAGGATGAATTAAGGGCCACTGTGCTGCTGGGATGTCATGACGTAGTGGCTATTACTGAAACCTGGTGGGATGATTCCCACAACTGGAATGTAGAGATAGATGGGTACAAGCTCTTTAGGAAGGATAGGCAGGGAATGAAGAAAAGCACTTTAGTAGCCAATCCTGTGTTGCTTAACCTCATCAGTGCTTTGGGGTTTTTACCAGCAGCCTGGTTGCTAGATGTCTCAGCTACCATCCGAGGTCATAAAGGAGCTGGTAAAGCTTACCACTACCCTGAGCAGCTGGAAGTCAGGATAGTACCAGAGCAAAGATGATCTCTTTAAATCTACTGCCTCACTCTGCAGTCAGCTGAAGCCAGGATGCCACAGACACCACCAAACATGCTACTTCAACCGTCTCCCAAACTGTTCAAGCCTCATGGGAAACCAGTTCTTTAATAACTCAGCTGTCTACACATTCCCAGGAGCCTCCCTCCTTAGATGGTCATCTTTCCAACAACACAAATTTCCAGAAGTTCTTTTACCTGGGAGATGTTTCAGCGAGCTGGTAAAGCATTGTAATATCAATGCATGCTATTTTTTTCTCCTAGAAATTCTGTCTCATACTGTTGTGCTTTGGAAATTTTATACCAGTGTTGGAGTTCTTCTTTAATGTGGAAATGTTCAGGACAAGGGCTTTGCAATCCACTGGCCAGGTAAAACTACATTTTGCCTTTCATTTTCACCTCACAATTGCTAAAGGATGTGCCTACATTCTAAAAACATTTCGTTATTTTCCCTATCCAAAGAATAAGAATCCTGAGGAACCTTTATTTGTCATTATCTAAAGCAAAGCGGGTTGTGGAAGAAAGAATACAAAGATGCTTTCAATATTTATCACATCCTCTACTGAAATACATTTCCCACATTCTGCTTAGTTTGACAGTTGAAGTGAGCAGTGAATGAAAAGGGGTTAAACGCTCATACACTTTCACACTGTCTACCATTTCAAAGGCGTGACTGTCACATTGGTCCTCATTTCTAAATCTTATTGGTTCACCTTCTAGAACCATCCATTCTTCCCTTATGTACTTGATTGTTGGATTTTCTGCAGTGAAATTTTGTTTTTTATGTACTGGACTAAACTAGAGTTTCCAAACTAGCAGTAGACCTTCAGGATTGCACAGAATCTTCAGGAGAGGGAGATATCTTATCCTACCTCTATTTATAAAGAACACGCAGAATTTGACCTGTCTTACCCTGGAGAGCTGAGAATCAAGGACAGCAATCATGAAAAAGGTAAAAAAAACCAGTAAAATGTCCTAACATTTCTTGCACAATTACCTTCTCTGTGATATCAACATGAAGCTAGACACATGAACTACCTATTTCTTTATGCCCATCAAGATAATCTTTCCTTTCTCCCACCCTAATGGATTTATTTGGGTTTTATGACATGCAAAGTCTTGGGCAGGGTGAGCATCAACCTACTGTGCCTTAACAGATGGAGCAAAAATCTCACCTGTTCTAAGCAATGTCGACTGAAGAGAAGAAACCAGACATTTAATAGTATGCAAAAGGCTGTATATCAACCAAAAAAACAGTGGACCTACACACCACCTTCTGTTTACAATCAAATGCTTTTTCCTTTAAAAAATGCCACCTATTTGTACCCTGTGGTCTTGATCTACAAAGTGAAAGAATCCCGAAAATCAGGCGAATAAAGCTCCATGAAATCAGTTTACAGAGGAAATGTTAGTATCTGCCAGTGTACACGTATAGCCATGTGTGACATCAGTCTTGCTTTGAGCAGGAGTTGGACCAGGTGACCTCCAAAGGTCAATCCAACCCTCCTCTGCATCTGCGATCACAAAAACAGTCTTCCTGATAGCTTGTGTAATAGGGCCATTGCAGAATCAGGGGGGTGAAATGGCCTCTCATCTCC
Source organism: Rhinopomastus cyanomelas (assembly GCA_013400115.1). NCBI lineage: Eukaryota > Metazoa > Chordata > Aves > Bucerotiformes > Rhinopomastidae > Rhinopomastus > Rhinopomastus cyanomelas. Next base: position 26,686 of record VXBP01006228.1, on the reverse strand, counting down.
AGACTGAATGACGGGCTGGTAAAAGCATTACCAGTCAGGCTCTTACCTTGATTTCTCTGACAGAAACTGCTGTCATCCCAACAGCAAGAGAGCCAAGTGCAGGACCACACTTCAGTCACCCCAGTATGTTAGTTAACGCCATCCACTGTGAAGAGAGAATTGTGTTAATATGCAAGGTGTGACCAGGAGTGGTGAAGTGCAGCAACCTGTCCATTTTGCCTCTTCTGCTAAGGGATGGTAACCTCTGTCAGAAAAATCGGACGGGAAGGAGAAATAACATTCAAAATTGCTGCAGCTGAATCTGTCAAAGCCTTTCACAGGTTCTTAAATATACAGAAGAAGAGTAATATCTTGCCTGTGGTCCCAAAACCACATGCACTCTTTCTCCTGGTCATCCACTTCTGTAAGCACAGTTTCTGCTTCTAATATTTTCGGTAATTTCACATGACATTAGCAAGCAGATCAGTTCCAAGATACACATCTGTCTATAACAGCAGACACCTGCCCTTCTCCTCACAGATACCAATCAGTTTGTGTTCTCCTCTTTTTGATTAATAAATTGTGGTGGCATGAAATAATGAAGAAGCAGAAACACAGCTGCCAGTTAGACATCACAGCTAAGGAATGCAGCTAGCTGGTAAGAAGAACCAGCTCTCACGGTGACAAGATAATGGAGAAGGCCAGAACATGGTTTAGAGCAGAACTATGAGGATAGATTAGATAAACTGCTGAAGTGAACTATTGTGCTAACTGCCCGTGCAAACTGTCTGTATAATTGAATTGTAGAGCTTCCAAGTAGCTTCTAAATATGGCAAAAATGAGGATGATCAGTAGAAGGCAACTGTTGGAGAATACTGTGTGGTATATATGGTGCTAAGCCACTCTCCATCATCTTTTCTAAGCCATGGGGATCAGGAGAGATGCCTAGGGATTGGAGGATAGCAAATATCACTCCAGTCTTCAAAAAGGGAAAGAAGGAGGACCCAGGTGAAAATAGACCAGTCAGCCTCACCTCCATGCCAGGAAAGGTGATGGAACAATTTGTTCTAGAGCAGGGGTCCTCAAACCCTGGCCCGTGGGCCAGATAAGGCCCCCCAGAGTCTCCAGTGCGGCCCGCCAGTATTTACCCTACCCCACCGGCGGTTAGGGGGCGCAAACCGAGCCGTTACAGATGACTTCCTGCTGACTGCACTGCCGGGCTGAGGCGGGCAGCTACCCCGTCTCTCCCTCCATCCCTCCAGCTCTCAGGCAGGACAAGCCAGGCAGCACAAACTATAGCCTGGCCCCTGACACTGTCTGAGGGACAGTGAACTGGTCCCCTGTTTAAAAAGTTTGAGGACCCCTGTTCTAGAGGCTGTCTCCAAGCACATCAAGGACAGGAGAGTCATTAGGGACAGTCAGCATGGATTCACAAAGGGAAAGTCATGCTTGACCAACCTGATAGCCTTTTATGAGGGCATAACCAGGTGGATGGATGATGGCAGAGCAGTGGATGTGATCTATGTCGACTTTAGTACAGCATTTGACACAGTCTCACACAGCATCCTTGCAGCCAAACTGAGGCAGTGTGGACTGGATAATCAGGTAGTGAGATGGATCATGAACTGGCTGCAGGATAGAAGCCAGAGAGTAGTGGTCAATGGGGCAGAATCTAGTTGGAGGCCTGTATCTAGTGGAGTGCCCCAGGGATCAGTGCTGGGACCAGTCCTGTTCAATCTATTAGTTGATGACTTGGATGAGGGATTGGCATGCACTGTCAGCAAGTTTGCTGATGACACAAAGCTGGGTGGTGTCATCAACACCCCTGCAGACTGTGCTGCCAGTCAGCAGGACCTGGACAGGCTGGAGAATAGGGGAGGGAGAAATGTAATGAAGTACAACAAGGGTAAGTGTAGAGTCTTGCATATGGGCAAAAACAACCCCAGGTACCACTATAAGTTGGGGACTGACCTGCTGGAGAACAGTGCAGGAGAAAGGGACCTGGGGATCCTGGTGGACAGCAGGATGACTATGAGCCAGCAGTGTGCCCTTGTACCTAAGAGGGCCAACAGCATCCTGAGGTGGATCAAAAGGGGGGTGTTTAGCAGATCAAGAGAGGTTCTTCTCCCCCTCTACTCTGCCCTGGTGAGACCACACCTGGAGTATTGTGTCCAGTTCTGGGCTCCTCAGTTCAAGAGGGATGTGGAGCTGCTGGAGGGTGTCCAGCATAGGGCAGCGAGGATGATGAAGGAAGTGGAGCAGCTCCCTTATGAGGAGAGGCTGAGGAAGCTGGGTTTCTTTAGCTTGGAGAAGAGGAGACTGAGGGGTGACCTCAGTAATGTTTACAAATATTTGAAGGGTGGGTGTCAGGAGGACTCTTTTCAGTGGCGTGTAGTGATAGGACAAGGGGCAATGGTTGTAAGCTGGAACATAGGAGGTTTCACATAAATATCAGAAGGAACTTCTTCACAGTGAGGGTGATGGACACTGGAACAGGTTGCCCAGGGTGGTTTAAGAGTCTCCTTCACTGGAGCTGTTCAAGGCCCTCTTGGATGTGTTCCTGAGTGACTTGGTCTAGGTGATCCTGTTGTGTCAGGAGGATTGGACTAGATGATCTTTCGAGGTCCCTTCCAATTCCTAATGATTGTATGATTCTATATAAACCCAGCTATTTTGTAGAATAAATGGTTTCTGATGCATCTCTATCAGTCGTCCCTGCCTCGTGAATCCTTACAATAAATTACTCAATAATGCATCATGACAATTTTATAACTATGATTTTAAAGAATGTAGTCTCTCTTGTTTCATACACAGGGATGTAAGTGTGACGTTTCGCTAGGCAAAGCAATTCAGCAGATTGTTTTTTTTATCTTTTCCTTAATCTGACATATAGCATGTAACTCCATTTACTCTAAAGGCACCCAAGAACCTGATTATTCTGTTTATGGTGAAGCATAGGAAGAAAAGGAGAGGGGTTTGCCAAATAAGAAGTAACTTGGTTTTTATGACTTCTACTGACAACTGTCCATGCCCACACTCAGAGAACAAGAATCTCATTTTCTGGCTTTGAAAAGATGTCATTTCAATGAGTTGTACTGGTAGAACTTCAACCTGTACATCTACTAAAATCCCTGCGACCTACTACTTCTAAGAAAGCACATTAATTGAAGACTGTGCTGAAGAATTTTGGGGTTTATTCTGAACTTTATCACAGGCTTTCTGTAATATTGGTTTATAAATCTGATGAGGGTTTGTGCTTTAGTTTCTCCCACATGTAAAATTAGATCATTACCAAATGCATGGAGGTATTTGGAACCTTAATCTTTAGCACCTGTAAAACACTTTTTGATCTTCACCTAGAAGCCAAGAATTACTTTTTATCCTGTATCTTCACATTCTAAGTCATTCTGACAGAGAAAGTGAGATAAATACAGAGTTTTTTCTGCTTTAATATGAGCAGACTATTAAAGATCGTTTGTTTAGCATGTCCACAATTTTTTCTTAGTCCTTTCAGCAACCCAGAAAACTAACATGCCTGGAATTAGCTATTAGTTTCAAAAAGAGAGTACATATGTGCTCAGGATGCTTCCTTACTATCTACATGGTCTACAATAGACTCATACTGAAAAACATAAAAGGAACATAAAAGGAATGTATTAGGTGACACAGAACTGTAGAATTTCAGTTTAAAGGAGTTGTATTTCCACCAAGGATGAAAGACTCCTATATATTGCTGGGGTGTATTATCAAAAAGCATGACACATTCATAATTTTTACTAACAAGGGTGGTTCCCCAAGGCTTTAGTTGGATAGGAAGCACTGTTGTAGGGCTACATGTGGCCTTGACCCACGTCCTGCATAGCTGAGGCTTTGAAATAGCCTGGGTTTACTCTAGAAAACATTTTTGCTGCTGATATAGGACATTGTCTGCATCAGAGACACCAGCAATACATACAGGGAACTGCTGTTCTTCAGTCAGAGATGTAGTTGTTATGGGGTTTTGAGCATCCATTGTCAGAACACTGTTTTGGAGGACAACATAAAACCAAAGAAATGAGCCTGGAAACATCCATGTGGACATTGTGGAGCCCACTGAAGCCTTCTAAGGAAAAAAAAGCATCTTGTATTATTTTGCCTACTCTTTTGACTGAGTCCGTCATTTGATGCCATCCATCACTTATTTCCTAAGCAAGAGGTGATACAGAGATTTAGGAAAAGGAGTAGGACAGTAGCAGAGAAGAATATAAATGGGGCATCAACTTCTGAATAGACTAGGAGGAGGGATGAGTTATACTAGAGGTTTGTGGATTTGTGAATGTAAGGAGCATGTGTATTATGGAAAAGACTGACCTTTCACAGTCTGTTCCCATACAGGTACAAACAGCCATCAAATAAAGTTAGTTTCGAGTTATGCTCAATACAAGCAAATGTTGCAAAACACTACAGAAACATTTATAAGGCTACTGTATTTTTAAAACTTGTAATAATTAACTAGATTGGAAAGATCCTTATATTTCTGTGGAATGCAGTTTACTTCCTAAAAAGTATTACTTAGAAACCTTTAAAGAAAAATAATTAGCTTATGCCTGTTTCCCCTCCAGTATCCACTAGAAACAGTCTGTTAAGACATCAAACTTGGGAGCATGTTAAGGAAATCTCAAAGCAAAGCTACAAGTCTGAGCACAAGGAGCACTCACTGGACTTAGTATTGATTCTAAAAGGCCAAACATTAACAGTTTATATTACCTTATTTTAGAGTGATACTGTATGTGTGTGTGGGTGCAATTCTTTTTGCAGTGAAAACACATATGGTTGTTTACGCATTAACATTGCAGAAGTTAGCCTACCATGCTCACAGCAAGATTTCACTGAGGGCACATTTTTCTGGCTGCTTTTGGACAGCATTGCACTGTGCCAGAAGCACAGCACAGCACTAGAGCTTGGATTAACAGCCACAGGAGACTCACCCTACTATTGCTTGATCTGCCCTTGGTGCTGAGCCAGCCCAAAGATGCCCCGAGAGCTGCAAGGGACTCGGATAGGAAAATAAACAAATTCCTTGCAGCTACTGGAAGTCAGCACAATTGTACATCCTTGCTTCTGGGCAGGCACACATAGGTGCCCAGATCAGCACACAGCTGACTGAGAAGACTACTCAAAAGCATTTTTGCACAGTTCTGCTTCACAGCCATTAACAAGCACTGCCTCTGTCACGTTATACTCTGCCAGGAAAAGAAACCAGAGCATCAAGGCAGCAAAGACATATGGGTCTGGAAGGGACTAGAAGAAACTTCCTGTGGCTTCCACAGGGCTAGATGTTCCATTCCCAACAATCTCTTATGAACCTTTCATATTCCCAGGAACCACTGCTGGAAGTAGCAACTGAAAGGCAGGCAGAAGACAGCAGCACTGTATGCTGGTGTGGGGAGGGCAGGAGCACAGCAAAAAGGAATGAGCAGAGGCTAAGAGCCAGGCAGGGGAGAGACAAAGGCAGCTGCAGGAAGGTTTAGCTACAGCAGTATTAGGAATTACAATTTTAGTCCGCTGCTCTGCACAGGAGCCAAACAGAGTTTATTTTACTTTTAAAACAAGCCCCCAAATTGCACTGCATTTAATGCGAGAATATTTCCATTGAAGAATGTGGAAATACTTTACTACTACTACTAAAAATAATAATGGCTTGAGCTTTAAGAAGGCCAAGTGCATCTGGGTCACAACCACTTCATGCAGTGCTACAGACTTGGGGCACTGTGGCCAGAAAGTAGCCAGCAGAAATTGACCATGGGCTGTTGGTGGACATCTGGCTGAATACAAACCAGCAGCATGTTTAGGTGGCCAAGAAGGCCAACTGGCACCCTGGACTGTATCAAAAAGAGCATGGACAGCAGGAGTAGGGTAGTGATTGGTCTCCTGTACTCAGCACTGATGACACCACATCTCTAGTACTGTGTTCAGTTTTGGGACAATGAAGTGCTGCAGAATGTCCAGACAAGGTTAAAAAAAGGCCCCTGAAGGGTCTAGAGTACAAGTCCAACAAGGAACATTTTAGAGAACAGAGGCTGTTTGCCTAAAGTCAAGGAGGCTGAAGGGAGACCTCATTGCTGTCTACAACTACCTGAAAGGAAGTTGTAGGGAAGTGGGTCTCAGTCTCTTCACCCAAGGAGCAAATTATAAGACTAAAGAAAATGACCTTTAGCTGCACCAGGGGAAGTTTAGGACAGACATTAATTAAAAACTCTCTGGATGAGTTGTCAAGCACTGGAACAGGCTGCCAGGTAAGTGGTTGAGTCACCATCCCCTGGAAGGCATAGATGCATAGACCTAGTGCCTGGTGCTTAGTGGTAGACTTGGATGTGTTGGGGTAATTGTTGGACTCATCGACTTAAAGGTCTTTTCCAATCTAAAGTTTCTATGATTCTTTGGCAGCCTAATCCCTTTTAGAAAGGTCACCAAACAAAACTTTATTCACAAAAAGTAAGGCAGGACATTTTCCCCTTTTTGCATTAAAAAGTTGTTTATGTTATAAACACTTTTTAACCCTTCAGTCAGGAAAGCCCCCTTGGGAACATCCTGTCCAAAAGAGAAACAGCACTATACTTGCCATGATCAAGTCATAAATTTTCCAGAGACCTTTTGGGTAATGTTCTCCTTTTCACTTCTATCAGCTATCTTGTTATGGGAACTTCAGTCTTGCCCTCAGATCTTCCCATTTCATCTCATTTGAGTTTTAATTCTGGCATTCTCCACACAAAAGCAACATTTTTCCTCCAAGTCCTACCTCACAGAATTAAATGAAGGGCTGAGGACCAGCTTATAAAAACCAAGTAGAGTCTTAGCTGGAGCTGGATTACTCAAAGACATTTCATTTTACATTTATAAGAAGTACGCTTTTGAACACAATCAGTGTAGTGTGTCCCTATGTGGGTAGCAGAGTGCTTCTCTGCCAAGCTTTTGCTGCTGAAATTAGTGAAGCAAGACACTGTGCATGCAAGTCCCTGATCTGGTCTCTGCCATGGCTGTACTTGTGTTTTCATCTTTCTGCTGCACATTGTCTCTCTTGAAGGTGCTATTTATTGCTTTGCAGCACAGGCAAGGAAATACACGCTTCACAGGTGGCAGAGAAGGAGGAAACAATGCCAGACAATCATTACTCTGTGTCTCATGGAAGAAAGAGGTAAGATAAAATTCAACTTCACAACTGCTAGTTTGAGAAGGTGAGAAAGGAGAGAAATTGTCTGCAAGTAGAACACCGTTTTTGTCCCTGAGTGTGCATCATGAGTCAGTACCACAGTGGGCTGCATGACAGAAGGGGCATCGGGATCAACCATGTGACAAAAAGTGACTTGTGGCAGGTGACACTCTTCTAGTGGAGGTTACACCGCTCACACCCTCATATAGCCTCTCTTTATAACCTTACATGACAAGTGCATGTAGTCATCAAGGGAAACATCTGAGTGGCAAGTTTATATAACAGGGATTTTGGGGCTCCTGAGATTTGATGGGCACGATTCATCTGATCAGACAGAAATGCCTGCATTTTAGCTCCTCACTTTGGTCTCACCTTAAGACAATGGAAAGAAATGAGGAGTCATAACAGGGAACACTCCTATCTCAATTTAGACATCTAAAATGGGGCAGAGTAGTAATACCCTGAACTTATTTCTCCCCACAGACTATAAAGATAAACATTACAACCATCTCAGATACAGCTATCTTCAGTGCTGATGTTTAAAGCTAGGGAAGAAAACTCCCATTCATCAAATCTGAACCAAAGGTTCTGGCAAACCAGAAGCACTTGGGAGAGCAAGCGAGTTTGTACACCTCCTTTTTAACATCTCCATTTAGGTATTGACCTATGTGCATGGAATGTAAATCTCATAGCCAGCAGAAATCTCCTGTCAAAGCTGTCGGTGGTAATTAGCAGAAGGCTAAACTGATCATCATGATGGGTTCAATTCAGCTGCCTTACAGAGAGGCACTAGTGCCCTTTGAGGCATTCCATGACATCTAGTAAATTTATCCACTGTCCTCTGCTCAAGAGTGTGAAAATTTTACCTTAACTGGGCATAACATCTCCCAAGCAAGGTTGTCTGCTGCAGCAATGCTCCCAGCACAGTACCTCCTGCACAGTCACTTCAACCAAGTGAACCACTTGCATTGGGAGACTGGCAATGAAGTAAGGAACTGAAAAATCACAAAGTGACTTAATTTGAAGAAACCTATTTAAAAAATCAGTTCAGGTAAATTAAAGGTACAATCAGTCCACCAAAAGACACAAATTGAGGAGCTGTCCAGTTAATTATACCTCATGATTGCGTTCTTTCCATCTTTTTTCACATGAAATATTACTTACTTCTAGACTAATTTAATACATAACACCTAAGTTACTATTGATTTCCACTGTGTTTGTCTTTGATTTCATTTACACTGTACACACAGCAATAAGCCTAGTCTGTAGAATCATTGTCGTACTCCTTAGGGTATTTAAATATTTTGTGTTTAAATACTCCTCTCCGTAATCTTATTTTTCCCCTTGTGCTCACTATTAAAATAGATTTCTGTGAAGGCACTTATCCATAGCCCCCAATCGCACACTCCACACACTTTACTTGTTTAAACAGAAGAGAAGGATTTCCTCTTCCCCTCATATCCCATCACAGATAATCAAGGTAAAGATTAAAGGAAGCAAAATACAGCCATGTAGTCTGGAATACTTGGAAAAGGCATAGACACAAACATAAATCATGCAACACACATCCAGCAGTAGAGGTGGGATGTGCAAGACTGTTGCCTGGTTCTGTCAATGCCTGTTCCTGCTCCCAGGAGATCTAGAACAATGCTGACTGGTTTTGAAAATTCTGTCCTCTTCCCTGGCTAGTGATCTTGACAAAGCAGGAAAAAGGCATGAGATCACTGTAGCATTAAGTAAAAATAATCAAATATCTTTTGTACTTCAATTACAGCAAAGCTGATTCAAAGGGACATGTATGGAAAATGTTCTCTTCTAGGACAAAAGGTGTTAGAGGTCTCTTTTCGCTGCAGCCAGCACACCATCCAGTGGACATTTTTGGACAGATGAGTTTTTCTGTTGGGAATGGGTCTGAGAAGGGCTGATTTCCTGTAGTACCCACCACTATTATGCCAATTCCTCGGTGCCGAAGAAGGACAACTTCTAATCAAACCTTTTCCTCTGGTTAGGATTTTGTAAATCTGTCTCCAAGATAACTCTGGTGTTAAACAACGAGCAAGTTCCCACCGCAGCCATTCTCTGAAGAGAGACTGAGGGAAATCTATGTTCATTACCCACTTACACCTTTACACAAGAGGCTAAAAAAACTGCTGAGATCTCCGTCACACCGAGCTGAAAATGGCTAAAAGCTTCAAAATCTATTAGAAGGAAATACAGTGTGTGAAATTTTTAGCCTTGTTCCTCAAAAATGGCTAACATTGAGCAGCCAACACCTGAGGCAAGCTCTGACAGAGAGCGATCTGCAGGTGACAGAGACTTGGGACTGTGTAAAACTGGTCAAACGTAAGGCCCACAAAACACCAGAGCGGGGCGGTCCACCCTTATCATCCCAGCCTTGCTAGAGAATGAAGCAAGAATGAAGCAATGTTGGAGCTGTGGCTCTTTAGAAGTGCAACAAATCTTTTCTTCAGTAGATGGCACCGTCTGCTGACAGGAACCGATGCTGAGCGGCAAAGCGCAAAGGTCCAGCCCTCACGGGAGATTTGCCGTGTTGATGCTGTCACTGCTTGTGCTCTGCATCATGCACTTGCAAGGGTAAAGCTTCACATCAAACATCTATTCTGACTATTTTTCGTCCAACATTTGTGTCATAACTGATTATGGCCTAGAAATCTGCATGGGAGGTACATCTGTTACAGCAGCTCAGCTTTGAACAGTGGTCAGAATAAATGATTAACATCAAAACACGCATCTCTCTCTTTCTTTCTGAAATAAACATAAATCTAACATTTATGAAGATACTATGCCAAATCCTCAGCAGGTATAAATCAATTTAGCTTCAGGGAACTTGACTGAAGCCAGATGAAGCCCTCCGCCTGCAATTAGGTGCTGTCCTGCAGAACACAGCTTGACCTGTTGTTTTTTTTTTCACTCTAAGGCAAGATAACTGAACTCATTTGGGCACACTTCTCACTTATTAGTCACAACTCCCACCTGGGCACTGAACTTAAAATCAGTGCACATCTCTGTTATAAATCTGAATAACCTTTTCACAAGGAAGAGAAGAAAGCTGACTAAAGACTTCAGAGCTGGGAAATCAGTTATTCAATACCAAATCAGTGGCTGCACTCAATAACATGGTAACTGATGCACACAGAAGCAAACTACATCTCAGCTCCTTCAGTTTGCCTTTCACCGCCACTAGATGATAGTATGGTAAAACACGTATCATTCAGCTGCACACCGGATCTTCCTGGCAGTACTCACACATTTATATGTAAAAAATATATAGATGCTCATCACTGCTACATAGCTAGCCTTTGAATAGTAGTGCTTAATTATATCCCCAGTGATTTCACACACTGACATACCCAAAGAGCAGAGGATGCTATTATTTGGCCATGGACCCAAACAGGGCTTTATTTAGACACAGACATTCTGCTATAATTTGTCACTTCTCTCTATTTTTGTAGATACCCATCCAGAGCTACAGTGAGACATTTTGATGGAAAGGGCAAGATAATTACGTTTCCCTAGTAGGAAGCAGGAGAATGGCTGAGGTAACATTTATATTCTGCCTCATGGGCATCCCACTCACTGCCAGTTTTGCACATCCACTTACTCCTACTTTTTCCATATTATGCTCTCCCCTCATGAAAGGATTTCCCCCCCCCATCCAGTTGAAAAGTTCCCAGTCAAGAGGAGACACACATCCAGAAAACCACCTTGAGCACACAGTTGTCATCCTCTCCACTATCTCTCAACAATTCACACAGTCTGTACTTTCCTAACGCAGTGAAATTAAAAACAAATTCTTCTTTCACTCAGCTACTCCGTGAAGTTATCTCAAGATTCATTGTCGTTTTTCTTTACCCACAATAACAAGCTCAGATCTCCTTTCAGTAGGAATATACGCCCCGGGGAATGGATGACTGGCAGCTCCAGTCCCGCATGATACCTCCCACTTGCCAGGCAATGTCAGAGCATTTCCAGCTACCCATAGTGGGCAAAAACCAGTCTCTTGGTCCATAATCTGCGGCAGACAGGTTGAGTGATCTTGTACTGCTGGCACCACACAGCCAGAAAAAAATTGAGATACAGAATCCCCAGTGAAAAGAGATCGACCCTTGGGACAAACACATACACACTTTTATATACAGAAAAAAGGGGGCAGAATGCTTCAAAATAAAGGCTGGGCAGAGACAAGGTCCAGAAAATGCAGGGGGTAGAGCCTGGTGTTTTCACGCAGACGACATTTCTGCCTCCAGCAGTATAAGTCACTTAGTTCCCCATTAAAACTATATCTGGATTTAGACCTAGGGGAAACTTTGCATTTCCACTTTACTGGAGATTTGGTTACTTTGGCATGTTTTTTCTTTAACTCGGGATGACAGTACATTTGCAAGATACTCATATTTTAAAATGTTGGTTTTACTTATTCATTGGGCATTTGTAATAGTGCATAAACTGCAAATTATAAGACATAATGCTGAAATGAATAATTTTCATATTCAGGAAGAACATCTTGTAATTAATGTCATTGAACTATCTATTACTTTGCCCTCACAGTGTTTACAGGGTCATAGCAGTCCCAGAAGGAGAAATCCATTCAAATGTCAAACTCTTTCAGTATGGCAAACAACAGAGCTCTCAAAAAGACAACTGCTCCCATTAGAAACTCAGACATAAAAAAATACAGTTAAATGGTTCCAGCGTTGTACTGACACACCGACATACCGTGTAGCATTATAACAATATCACAAAAATCAAACCTCTATATGGGTCAAAACGAGGTTTCACAGTATCACAGTATTACCAAGGTCGGAAGAGACCTCATAGATCATCAAGTCCAACCTGTTACCACAGAGCTCAAGGCTAGACCATGGCACCAAGTGCCACGTCCACGGCACCAAGTGCCACATCCACGTTTCAGATCTCAGAATTGAAGTTCTGAAAAATTTCAAAAGAAAACCTCTTTTAAAATGTCTGCTTCAAAATTTTTTGTCCATTCTGAGCCTTCATCATATTTTAAAATTGAAATTTAATTTCATCTTATTTCAGTTTTTTTAAAAAAAGTCAGTAAAGAAATCCAACCAGCTGCTATTTTGCAATGTGCATTCAAACTGGCATTCCTAAGCTTTTGAGAAGAAAGCACTCCTTTTACTTACACAAAGGAGGATGCTTTATACTCCATGTAGAAAAATCATCTTTTTACAATTGTTCTCTGTGACATAAAACATATTAAAATTCACAGACAGGAAGAAATTCTGCTGCTAACTTGAAACCTGTCACAAATCCTTGTTTTCAGGGGTAATCATGCCAGCTGTTGGGGCACAGCGAAGACAAGCTGGTCCACAAGGAATGGTGAACTAGGAGCCAAGCAGGATAACAAGGCAGCTAGAAGCAGCACCTTCTACCAAGGAGCAAGGATGCAGAGTGGCAAATGTAAAGCAGACATGGTTCGGTGCTCTGCCAGGACATCCACAGCAACTCAGGGCTTTCAGCAGCAGTGGAGGTCCCCGTGGAGAAGGAGCAGAGAAATGCAGGTTTTAAAACTAACTTAACATTTGTTTTTTCCCAAAACTCCACTGAGAGTAATGACATTGTACTATGCACATTGGCAGGCTTCATGCAGGCTCAGTGCTGCATGCAACACCAATTTTGCCCTCCAGCTAGGGTCCTCCTATGGGGTTCAGCAACTGGAAGAAATGACACAGGGCTCATTCATTTGCAATCTATCATTTCTTGCCCAAGTTCCTTGCAGTGGTAGATACCAGATGTGCAGTCTTTGCTCCTTGCAGGAATGACCTTACATATTCTCATTCCCTTGCCTAAAAAGTGAAATAAGGACTGCAGCAGCCAATGTATAGGGCTCTGAAAATACAACTAAATTCCTTTCGATCTTGTATACCAAGAGCTGCAAAAATATTTTCTGAAGAACAAAAGGGGGGGGGGGAAGAACAGTTTTTTCTACTGCTTTTATTTTTCATCTTAAATTTTAATAGAAATTGAAACTGTTTAAATGCATGGAGGAAATCTTTATAAGCATGGTGTGACCTTCAACTAAAATAGGAACATTTGGCATCTGAAAAAGCTCCCCACCTTCTCAAAAAAGGCCTCATTTTTGTTTCTGAGGAACTTTAACTTTACAACAGAGATAAGCAAAATCTGGATGAAAAATAAACAGTTATATACATAATGAGGGAGCTCCAGATATCTGTAGCTCAGGTTTGTACTGTTTTAATGTAACTACAGTAATTTGACAAAAGTATGTTGGAGATTTCAGTGGTTCCTGAGGATTTCTATACAGGCAGGAAACAGTCATTATATTCAAGAGGTACTACCCTAAACAAACAAATTGCTCCATTAGAATTGTTAGACCTTTTTGTAATTCTGTAGTCTTTTAAATACTAGCATAGAACCACATTCACATGTCTAAATAGATTTCAGTATATAGTTGGAAGGATGACTAACACATAGGAATCATACCTACCTTTATTAGAAAGAAAGGCAAAGGACTGCTCACTTCTTACAGTTGGGCTGATACTCAAACACTAGAGCAATTTGTTCCTGATACTCAAAATTAACAACAAACATTTATATTCAAATTCACGGAGTAACTATAGTAAGCAAAATATTTTGTTTTCTTAGATTTATAATAATAGTATCTTATTGTTAGACTCTGTGGATATGAACTGTAAGGTCATTGACCGCTCACATACCTGCTCACAATGTAGAGTTGATATGAGTTGGTCTCGATTTGTTGTAGGGAATATACACCGCATCCACTGTGGATATCCTGTAGACCAATCTCCCATAATGATCAAACAAAGGATCACATCTCCTTAAAAACAGTCTTAAAGCACTGTGAAATAGACTCCTGAAAAAACACTGAGATTTTGCAATCACTTTTCCGTGTCTAACAGCAAGGTAAGACGTCACAGAACTGGCTCCTAGGAAGAGCCAAAGTAACTAATCATTTCCATTGTGAAGTTATGTCACTGTTTTTAAATACACATCACATTTTCCATCACATGCAATTGGTACAGAAACTGTCTGTGCAGAATTACTCATTACTGCTACATACATAAGAATCCGGAAAATTTGGGAACCTTCTGCTGTTTTTCAGAGGCCACCCTTGCAATCTGAGTAACCATGTCAGCTGGTTTCCCACCAGCTGGTGGAAAAAGGAATGACTAGCTAAACTGTTTGAGATCTGCTGTCTATTTATGGAGTCTGCTTGAAACTGTGGAGGGTTGGTATTTTGTTCGTTTTGTAACAAGTTACACCAAGACGATTTCAACACAAATGTGAAACGTGTGTATTTTAGGAAGTCATTTGGGGTCTGAAGTAACTAATGCACTGAACGATTCTCAACTAAGGAATGCAGAAAACCAAAATCTTACTTTTACTTTAGTCAACCACAAAACACTCTTCTGGCTGGGATCCTTCTTCCAGTACTAAATTACAAGAACTTAGTCCTCCTTCAGCATTACAATCCATTTTGCTTACGTGCCTCTTATTCAAACATGTGTGAATAATTGAATAAAGGAACACTACAGAATGGTCTTGGTTGGCTTTGGCTGGTTGTAAAATAAAAGTTGTAACACTTTGGCGTCCGAAAAGCTTACAGTAATACTCGTATTTATTAACCGGTGTATACAAAATATTGGATTTGTGGTGAGCTATCCCTGTAGCATTACAATTAACATCTATAGCTAGAAGACTTGCTAAGATAAAGAATATAAGGAACCTATGACTTCTTCAGAAATAATAAGCCTAACTACAGACCAAATTCTGCTTTCCTTTACAGTCATGTCATCCCATTTGTTAACTGCTGTGAGGGCAGAATTTAGGCGTGAACCACATTTTTATCTAAATACGTATGTTTTCCTACAGAAAAAACAAGCTACATCTTATCACTGCTCTTCCCTTCTGAAGGGTAAATACTGACATTTGGAATACCTGAATTGTATTTACAGCTGTACAACACCGATGCCACACACTTGCAAAATATCACTTGTATTCCACAAACACAGAGTAATTTGTACAATTAGCTTAAAAACTTTTCTTAAAATAAAGAACGAGCAGACAAACTTAGACATTTTCTTTGTCAAATTCACAAACAAAATACATGGTAATGTGACAAGCTACATCATTCCACCCTCCAGATGCCACCATCTCCACACAGTCCTCCTCGTCATAAGCATTGTTGGGCTCCCCACTGCGCCATTTGTTGAAGGTCTGCATGGGTGATCGGTCAGAATACACAAAATTTCCCTCTTTCTCTAGGTCGTTAATCCCAATGAAAACTCTGGTGAGCCCAGCCTGGTTGATGTACGAGGCAATCAGGTTGTTGGCAGTCTCATCCTTGGGCATGCTCAGCGTCCCTCCTCTTCCATGGCAGTAGAGCTGGGCTTCCTTGTATCTTTTTAATTCCTTCACCAGCAGATAGATCTTATTATCTGTCTCTCGCACACCAGCAACAGCTGCGGGGGAGGGCAGTGCTGAAAAGTGAGCACTCGCATTTCTATAAACCAAGACACTGTACACCCCAAAATAGCTTCACAATCAGATGCACAACAGCATCTGAGCGATCACACTGGCAAAATGAGGCAACAGGAGAGGAAGATTTTTATATAAAATTAACCTACCATTTTTTATGAATTTTAGTTCCGTCATCAGCTGGGCCACTTGGATATCCATCTCGCCAATAGCCTTCCTTAGTTGGCTGCACTCGCAAGGGATGCCTGTGAAATTATACACACACCTAAATCAAAAAGCTCTCTAATATCAATAATTGTCTAACCAATTACATGAAAAAGCCCAGCCTGGAAGCCCTGCACAGGACTGTCTTGCAAACACACACAGGAGCCTAAAGGCTTCATACCCTGCACCATCATATGTTTTTCACATGTGTCTGGGTGTACCCAGAACAGCTCAGCTCACTGCCCACAAAGCTTCACAGAATGACAGAACATTAGGGATTAGAAGGGACCTCAAAAGATCATCTAGTCCAGTCCCCCTGCCACAGCTGGATCTTCTAGGTCAAGTCAACCAAAGTCTGCACAGTGCATTGTTTGCCTGTTCCTCGTGAGAAACATAACGTGGCAGGTCCAGAGGGCTCATGTTACAGCCTTGTAATGCACACAAATAACTACCTGCAAAATGAAGGTACTTTCGGAGGTATGGAATTTGCGGTACTTATCTCGTTAAAATAAGACAATAGAAACCCACCTATTAACCCAGATGGATATTTGTTTGACGAAGACAATCTGAAAAACTAACCAGTGCCAGGAACAAAGGGGTTGGGTAAAATCTGAGTCTGCCACTATTTTAAGGCTTACACTTCTTATCCTAGGACTTCACCTTTACTCCAGAAGACCTGTATTCCCGGTAATCTCCTGCTCCTACAACAGTAATCCATGGAGGAGCAGAAGCTTCCAGCATGCTCCTCTTTGTTGGCTAGAGGCCAGAATGGGATATGTAAAGACGTCCTTTTGCACCAGTGATAAGTTATACAGACAGTTCTACCTCAGATCCAGCTGGGTTCCAGAGCAATCTCTTCTCTGAGGAGCTCTGAGGCACTGTTTCCACTAGCTGCCAGTCCAGCTTAATTGTAAGTAATTTCCAAACATTACAGGGCTCATACAAGTATATATTTTTTCGTTATTTCCCCCAGTGTGCAAGCAGACATGTATTCTTGGTGATGATGGGCTTATCTTGTAAAATCCCTCACAAACGGTGTGTCATGGATTACCTGGGTCTCCATTGGGACCTGGTGGTCCTATGTCACCATTATCTCCTTTTTCACCTAAAAACATGAAAAAAAAATAGAAATATGAAGTAGATTTTACTAAACAGATAATCTACACATTTTTATTTTTCTCTAGTAAAATTCAAAAGTGGAAAGTATAAATACATCCCAGTAAAAATAAAGATCTTTCTGTCCTAGTCATTCTACAGCAAAGGCCAGCCAAAGCCGTGAAACTTGAACACAGAGAATATGCACCAATATCCATTTTCTGACATTCATGAACTTCACAGGATCAATATGTTTCGATCCTGTGAGGGAAAAGGACTCTGTATTATATGCTGGTGCCTAAATTTAGATTCATAATCTAGATGCTTAAGTAAACATTGGCTCAAACTACTTTGGGTAACTTACCTAAGAAAGCCTATGATGTAGACAAGATTAAAATTCTAGTGTTCTGGCTCCTGAAAGTCTGCCAAAACACAGCACAACTTCTCCACCCGCTGCACTTAACTGTGTGCACTTGTGTGATATGTAAAGTTCTTTATTCAGCCTTAAACCAGGATTCTTACCCTGCTTTAAGGCTGAATGTACTGCTGTCAGTGAAAGGTAACTGGCCAAGAGGTTTCAGTCATGGGACTGACTACAGGGTAAGAAATTCCCTATTATGGTAAACTCTAAGGCTTGTTTATGCATATTTCCAGCTCCTAAACTTTTCTCAAGCATACATGATCACAGATTTTTCATCTGAAAAACAACTGGAGAAACAATTGAACTAAGCCTACCTTTTGATCCAATAGGTCCAATCTTTCCATGCCGTCCCATGCTGCCTTTCTGTCCTTTGTCCCCCATTTCTCCTGTACACAACAGAAAGATCAAAGACACAAGCTAGCAGTGTAGTTCAGTTGTGTTCGGACTACAGCATGCTTGTAGTATCAGTTAAACCACGCTATATCCCCAGTGTTCACTGAACTCCAGAGGTCCACTTCACTCCTTGCAAAGGACTTAGATACAACAGTCTAGACAGTGATTTAATCTTTGTCAAAGCATTCAAACATGCGTCACTGAATTAAAACTATTGTGGATTTGAGAAACTCTATAAGGATCCAAGCGCAATACAGAAGCTCCAGGTCTGAATTTCATCTTAATGGTTTATCTACACAATGTAAACAGTGTCGAAGCACTTGCACCTTTGTTCTTTGTTGCTTCAATTACATTAATAAGAAATTAAAACCTTACATAGACACATATACAGACACATGCACATATTCAAAAAGCCTGACCAGCAAAGCTGAACGTTGTGAATTTAAAGACAATTCTACAGAGCATTTCAAAATGCAGGTGCAGCAATGGAGCTACAAATAATTTTCCTCAGCTGTGATTTCACAAATAAAGGACAACTATACACTCTTAAGGTCAGCTGAAATTGTCAACAAACCTCCATGAACCAGCCACTGTCACCTCTCCATGTCCCAGATGCACACCCAGAAACCTACTGTCAGACAGCTTGATTCACCGACTTTGTCTTTGACCGTTTTTCTATTAGTTGTACTTTCCCAAATTATGTAAAGTAAGCATTAGAATGGCTTCAGAGTAAACAGAATTTGCACTGCCTACTGGCAGTTTCTTTGGTGTTAGCATCTTCACAAACCACGCGCTAGCAGTTACTAATAAAACGTGTGCCACAGTCTAAGCACTGATGTCACTGACCTGAATTCTTCCAAAACTCAAATAAAAAAAAAACAAACCTGTTACATCTTTTTTTTTTCCTCCTGGATGGCATTTGTCAAACATTATGAAAAGTAATTATCTTAACGGTATCAATCTGAGAGAAGAACTTCAACCCGTAATAACAAAGCCTTATCCAATCCAACTGATCCAGTTTAAGCTTCTGGCTGACTCCAAGCTGCTAACAGCCTGCAGATAACAGCTGGTCTATGAATCTACCCCAGCAAAACCAGGACATTTATCATTAACCTTAACTCAAAGTATACTCAGTAACAAGTTTCTGTGATCACCACTGGGCTAAGAGATGTCCTCAGTATTACTCCATGAAGTCCCAAGAAACTGTCACATGGTGGTATGACTCAATAAGCAGTCATTACCTCTGAACTAAGAGAGGCCAAATCTGTATGGCTTGTCAGACTAATCAATTACTGGCAAGCCCTGCAGTCAACAGTTTTCCTTTGTTTCCAACAAGGATCATATTCAGTCACTACCAGACATGGACTCAATCAGTAAATTTTACCAGAAACCAAAAATATTTCTCTTACGCTATATATTCCTGCTGGCAGAATGGAAGTAATCCACACAGCCAGAAGAAGATCTATTTTGGTGAATACAGAATTCACTTTCAGAACAGATTCATGGTTTGGCTTAAAGATGCAATCTGTTGGGCTGTGCAGGTTATAGAGGTACTTATGCTCCACTGGATATTTATGCAATTTAGATAATATATTGAGAGGGTATTTTGCTGAAAATCTCTGAAGTATCAGGCTATGATTTATTGATCTATTAATGTGTTCTGAAAGTGACCATTTATGAACTGGGATTATTGTAACAGATATTTGAAAGCTTTCCCTTTTCAGTCTGCTACACCTGAAATTAAATAAATACATAGAGCCTATGCATAAATAAAACATAATCTATAAAATTCTTGGCTTGCTTTCTCATAAATACAGCCCAGAAAACTAACTAGTTCTCAGTAACAGGCAGTAAAAGCTACATGATCTACTCAGAAGTAAAAGTGTGTTATCTCAAACAATGAAGACACACATTAAGTCTCCTGTGCTCATTAAAAGAACTGTTTGGATTTAGTTTTCCCTTACAGTGACTAACCTCTGCTTCTACTCCAAGGGCTTGTTTCTTTTGCTGCTTCTCCAGAATAAATCACAAGGTTTCAAGAGAGACCCATCTGCCTTAAGGACTTAAAAAGTTTTAATACCTTTTGTTAAAGTCCTTTTTAGTGGTTCTATGACTGCCAAAAATGCAGTCTAAAGAGTCTTAACGAAATC
Source organism: Rhinopomastus cyanomelas (assembly GCA_013400115.1). Classification (NCBI taxonomy): domain Eukaryota; kingdom Metazoa; phylum Chordata; class Aves; order Bucerotiformes; family Rhinopomastidae; genus Rhinopomastus; species Rhinopomastus cyanomelas. The sequence continues at coordinate 6,750 of VXBP01006228.1, read as the reverse complement.
AGAAAGTGAGAGCTGGAAAGAAATAAGGACAATGAAAGAAATTAAGTCTCCACAGACAAAAAGCAGAAAACGTAACAGAAATTTTTAATGGAGAGAATTAAGCCAGTCACCTGTCATCTTTCAGATGAAGGTGGTATACAATGGAACCAACTATAAAAGGCTTAAAAGATTTTGGAAGAAATTGAATAGAACCAAACTCTAAATTATCTTCTTGGTGGCCTTTTCTGGCCCACAAACAGGAGGAGAAGTAAAATACCAGAGATGAATGATGAGCTCTGCAACTAGTCAAAAAATTAGATTTTTGGCTCCATGCAACACTGTAAATAGAGGTCTTCGTACCATATGGCCAAGCACTATAGACACAATTAATTGGAACAGACACGAAGGTGTAACACTGTTCTAAAACAAGGTGTCAAAAAGACAAGTCCAGCAGCTATGCAATTATCCATGTCACAGACAAAATTAGTTGTATCCATGGGAAGAAAGTAAGTTTAGGAAGTAAACTACTAAAGATTCAAAGACAAATCAGGCAGAAATCTCATGACTGGACGTAGTGGATGCCACGCACACCTAACAACAAAAGTAGAAGTGTACCAAACCAGACCAAAGCCCTTCTGATCCTGGTGCCATCTTTCACAGCAAATCTGCAGAGAATACTTACAAAAAGAATGTAAGATATAGATCCAGGTAACAATGTCTTGCCCCTAGTGTGCCTCCTTAGTCCTGCAGCAGTCAGTATTCCCAAATACTGCAAACATTTTGTTTGACGTGAATAAGAACAGCATTTTTAAAGAACGTAATGGTGTTATAGAATGGTAATATATTATCCATACTCAGGACGCTTGTTTTTTTAAAAGCACTGGCAACTAGAAACCAGAAAATTCTTACTATTCCAGTAGAGTATGGTACTGCTGAATTACCTGCATTTTTGAAGGTTGGTGATTGGCCAGGGAACAGTGGTAGCAACAGGTTACATTTATATGAATAAAAGGTAGATAATCCCAGGTAGCATTTTATGTAGTTGGGGCAAATTCATTTCATACAGCGTTAGCCACCTGAAAGTTAGGGTTTTATTATAAGCTATTTAAGCTCTTCTGGCAGGAAGTGGAAAAATAAACATCCATGAGGAATGATCCCATCCCACTCATGTTAGACAGGTATGTTAACAACAAGAGTGAAACTTTAAAAGCTTTGGATAACAGACAGGAGGAAAAAATAAAGAAAACTTACCAATCCATACTGACTATAAATCAGAAAAGTGATAAAATTTGCAACAGAAACTAAAGATTGTAAGAAAAAATCCAGTCAGGAAAGGAGCAGCAAACTTCAAAACCATTTTAAAATACATTCAAGAGAAACGGAAATAGCATTGTCTATTCCCAAATGGGGGAGTTTACATTCAGATGCACTCAAACCCAAATAACTGCCCTAATATTTATGAAACACATATCTTGCCAAAATTACATTAAAATATAATACCAAGGTTGTGTAGACCAGTGATCCCTCTAGCCCCAGGTTTTGATTCTCACAGTGGCAGCAGAATGTATGATGCATGAGACTACGCAAACCCAGGCACGGTCTGCAGTCTACTGCAGATGAAGCTGCTGAATGTCCTCCAACAGGTTCAGCAAATGCCTCCTAGTTAGGCATGTTGGGATCTGGTAATTTTGCAACCTCTGTCATGTCCCACTCAGATTATGCTGTACAGACACAGGAGTCTCAACCCACCCAGTTTCTTCTTTCGAGGCAGCTCTTCCATGTTCACATTTCTGATGGCCTTCTCTAACATCTCACATCCTTCTTCAGAGACAGAGGCCATTCATTAATTTGAGGCAATTCATTAATTATATCAGGCTTTTATACAAAGCAAAAGCAACTGCAAAAATGAGCTTCCTGTATTGTCCTTGGTATCTTTTCTAATGTCCGCAATGCTTTGTTGCCTTTTGGGGCTGATGTTACTGACTTCAGAACAGCTCTTGTGTTTTAAGTGACAGTTCTGGTTTTTGGCATCATGCAAGTGGAGATCAAATGATGAATCCTCAGTGTCCCCAGGCAATATATTTATTTACACTAAAGCAAATTTGCCAGCTTTTTGTCCACTCAGTTTAGCATGAATTTTCACAAAATCCTATTGAGTTCAGGTGCAACTGAAAGACACTTCTGAACCAGACACCCACTTTGCAAATCCACAACTGTCAATGTCGAGACTTTTCTATGGAATTATGCCTGCAGCACTACTTAGTGAGCAATAAATTAATGTAAAAGTTGACTCAGAAATATAAAGGATTGATTGATTACATATTAATGAGCAATCAGTAATATTAAAATATAGATTAAGATATTATTACCTCTCTTTAGCATTTGATTATACAAATGACTGAACACTTTGGCTTCCATCCAGTTAAATTAATGAGTCTTCTCTCTGTCCTAAGAGCCGTGCCTGTACTAGTAAACTAAATGCCTAGGACTATTCAATGGCAGTGAGAACCAGGTGGCCAAGAACAGTACAACCCACTATATTAAATTGTCTTACTCTTCAAGTTAGGATAATCACTTGCAAGCTGCAAATAGTGTTAGCTCACAAAATGTGCCCAAGAATTCTCTAGGAAAGAGTTACCTGGCAAAAGCCAAAATCCCTGCAGTAATATAGCTGAGTTCCATGCCTATGCATAGTATGTGGCTCTGCTTCACTCACCATTATACTTCAGGATAAATAAAGTATGATGTATAAAGGCTACAATTAAAATACAAACCCAGTATATTTTCAAATTGTTGTGACTTTAAGAAAACTGGAATATGTTGAAGAATTTTGAATGTGTTGTACATTTGAGTATCCATTCCAAAAGTAAAATTCATCCTTTCCTCCTTATTTTGACTGTCATAAGTGGAATCCATGCTTCTCTGGTGTAGTAACAGTATTCCATTGTTACTGAAGTGTCTGTGTGGAATTTGTCTACATGAAGGTTATGGCCTCACAGGTTGGATCACAATTCAGTTGCATGACTGAGCTAATCCCCAACATGGAATGGCACACTACAGCAATCAGCTCAAGTGGAGAAAGGTATAACTAACTTCACACCACAAGACTTGTACTGCACTGCACACTATTTTCATCTTGATTAGTCATTGTACTTGATCCAGTGCTTTCTGCTTTACGAAGGCTAACACAGTTTTATATACTGCTGACATGCTATGCATCATAATTGACCTATACAATTAATTCAAAGCAATGAAGAAAGTAAGTGCAATTTAACCTCAATCAGTGCCCAAAGGCATCAGGATATCTGATGTCATCCTGAAACATCAGGACACTCAGAACCAGTTTTATTTCAGGTAAGCACTAGAATGTTCTAAACTTTATCAGCTTCTGATCTAGGAAAACCCAAAAATATCATGAGGAAAGGATATAAGAAAAACATTAACAACACCCTCCAATATCAATGTGTTCAAATACACCATAACAAAATCTTTTGGACCCTCATACAAAAGAAGCAGACTGGAGTTCAGCTATCTCTGAAGATGGTTTTATTTCGCTTAGAATTGAGAATGTTAAGGGGAGGGCTAACTGCAGTCTTCAACTACCTAAGAAGTGGTTTGTAGAGAAGATCCAGCCATCTCAGAAACACACATTGAAAGGCCAAGAAGCAACAATCACAAGTTACAACATGAAAAATTTCAGTTGGCCCTAAGGAAAAGGTCCTTCATGATGCCATCGGTGAATAGACTGATGAAAAATGACATGGAATCTCTATCCTTCAAGACTTTCAAAATTCTACTACACAACTGAGCAACCTGGTCTAAATCATTCTGTGCTACTTTAACTGCTCTTCATGCTTCATTACCTTTCAGGAGTTGTAATTTTAATTTCTGGTATTTTTCGTAGTTGTCCTTGAAGGGTACATCTCCATATGGGGAAATACACTCACTGAACTCGCACACCTCATGGAGTGACACATTCTTCAATGCATTGTAGGGGGAAGAGCTCCAGATATGTACTTTGCTCCCAGAAAAAAACTACAGGTTATCAGACTCCCATAATCACCCACAAGAACAATGTAACAGATCACGCGTCATCATAAGGAAGTATAAAATCCACAATGGTCACTTTGATAAGAAGCTTGCAAATTCAGTTCAGTAAAAACTAACTCTATTGTTCTGATCAAAGGAATGTCAAAATATCATTTCAATATTGAAATAAAAGGTTTTGACTACTCCTAATGGAATTTTTTTCATAAAGTGCATCTCCTGAAAAATTTATGAAGGTAAAATTTCCTCCTAACTTTAGGAGAAAAACAAATGCGAAAAAACAGTTTCCTGAAACACAGAAATGCCACATTTTTCTCAGCTGTATAACTGAATACTGTTGATCACAATTCCTCTCAAGATCTCCAAATATCTTTGAACTACAATGCAAAACAACGTTGCCTTCCATCTTCCCATAAATGCTATTAAACTGTGATCCAAAAAAATGTAGAGTCCATCTCTGCCTCTTCTGACTGACTACCTTCCCTCAATGGTTCTAATTAAGGTATTGTGAGGGTTCACATTTACAAACAAAAGCAAACATGAACGTTTAGCTCATGGCTTTTTTCTTCTGATCTAATATGAGGTTTTCCTTTTGCAGAAGTCAAATTACAAAGAAAATACTATGATGTCTTTCTTCACAGAGATATTTTTTCCATAAATAATTTTACGACCAGAAAGAAACAGTCCACAAAGGAGTGCACATGGTTGTACCGGGTTTTGGCTAGGATACAGCTTACTTTCTACACAGTAGCTAGTACAGAGCTATGTTTTGTATTTGTGCTGAAAAAAGTGCTGATAATTCACTGAATCACAGAACATTAGGGTTTGGAAGGGACCTCGAAAGCTCATCTAGTCAAATTCCCCTGCCACAGCAGGATCACCTAGACCAAGTCACACAGGAACATATCCGACATCTCCAGAGAAGGAGATTCCACAACCCTCCCAGGCAGCCCATTCCAATGCTCTGTCACCTTCACTGTAAAGAAGTTCCTTCTCATATTGATGTGTAACTTCCTATGTTCCACCTTACACCCATTTCCCTTTGTTCTATCACTAGATGACAATGAGAAGAGCCTGGCTCGATCCTTCTGACATCCATCATTCACATATTTATCAACATTAATGAGGTCACTCCTCAGCCTCCTTTTCTTCAAGCGAAAAAGACCCAGCTACCTTAGACTTTCCCCATAAGGGAGGTGTTATCCTTTTATCATCTTTGTGGCTCTGCGCTGGACTCCCTTCAGCAGTTCTGTGTAATTCTTGAACCAAGTGGCCCAGAACTGGACACAATGCTCTACATGTGGTCCTACCACGGCAGAGCAGAGTGGGAAGAAAACCTCTCTCAGTCTGCTAACCACCTCCATTCTGATCCACCACAGGATGCTGTTTGCCCTCTTGGCCACAAGGGCACATTGCTGGTTCATAGGCATCCTACTGTCCACCAGGACACCCAGGTCCCTTTCTTCAACACGTCGGTCCCCAGACTATACTGGTACCTGGGATTGTTCTTGCCCAGATGCAACACTCTACACTTACCCTTGTTATACTTCATTACATTTCCCTCTGCCCAGTTCTCCAGCCTGTCTAGGTCCTGCTGAATGGCAGTACAGTCTGCAGGGGTGTTGCTGACACCACCCACCTTTGTGTCATCAGCAACTTGCTGACAGTGCACACTAATCCCTCATCCAAGTCATCAATTAATAGATTGAATAGGACTGGTCCCAGCACTGACCCTTGGGGCACGCCACTGAAGGATGAGGCTTGGTGAGTGGCCCTTGTGGGTCACAGGCCTTAGGCTGACATGTGGGTGGACAGATGGGACAGCAGAGAGGCTAAGGATGGGGTTAGGGAGCTAGGAAACGTAACAATGGTTAACAGAGGGTCTGAGCATCTCCTCCAGCTAGAGTGTAATGTGCGCTTGCTGATTGGGTGTTATGACTTGAATACAAATTGGGACCAATCAGCTTTGAACTCACAACCTTCTGAGGTGCATATAAACCTGTTGGTTTCTGTAATAAAGAGCATTTGCTAGCATCAAGCAGCACTCTGTCTCTAATGCGACACTCCACTAGATACAGGCCTCCAATTGGAGTCTGTCCTATTGACCACTACTCTCTGGGTCTTATGCTGCAGCCAGTTCATGATCCACCTCTCTGCCCGATCATCCAGTCCATACTGCCTCAGTTTGGCTGGAGGATACTGTGGGAGAATGTGTCAAATGCTTTGCTGAAGTTAAGAGAGACCACATCTACTGCTCTGACATCATCTACCACCTGGTTATGCCCTCATAAAAGGCTATCAGGTTGGTCAAGCATGACTTTCCCTTTGTAAAGCCATGCTGACTGTCCCTAATGACCCTCCTGTCCTTGATATGCCTGGAGACAGAATCTAGAACAAATTGCTCCATCACCTTTCCTGGGATGGAGGTGAGGCTGACCCATCTATAGTTACCTGGATCCTCCTTTCCCTTTTTGAAGATTGGATTCCACTGTGTCCCTTAGCACGCGTGGGTGCATCCCGCCCATGGATTTGTGTGCATCCAGTTTGCTCAACCTATCCCTTGCCCAGTCCTCACTAACCAAGGCAGGCTTCTCTCTTGACTCAACTTTCTCTGGAGCCTCAGTGGTCTGGGGCTTGATATCAGGACAGCTCCAGAAGTATACACAGAGGTAAAGAAGGTGTTCAGGAGCTCTGCTTTCTCTGTCTCCTCTGTCTTCAGGGCAC
>VXBP01006224.1:57166-198640 GCA_013400115.1 Rhinopomastus cyanomelas | reverse complement strand
GGTACCTGGGTTTGTTCTTGCCCACATGCAAGACTTTAAAANTGTCCACTAAGACCCTCAAGTCCCTTTCTCCTACACTGCTCTCCAACAGCTAAGTCCCTGACCTATACTGGTACCTGGGTTTGTTCTTGCCCACATGCAAGACTTTAAAATGACCCTTGTTATACCTCATTAGATTTTTCTCTGCCCAGCTCTCCAGCCTGTCCAGATCTCGCTGAATGGCAGCACAGTCTGTAGGGGTGTCGGTGACACCACCCAGCTTTGTGTCATCAGCAAACTTGCTGACAGTGCACCCTAATCCCTCATCCAAGTCATCAATGAACAGATTGAACAGGACTGGTCCCAGCACCGACCCCTGGGGTACTCCAGTAGATACAGGCCTCCAACTAGACTCTGTCCCATTGACCACCACTCTCTGGCTTCTATCCTGCAGCCAGTTCACCATCCACCTCACTACCCGATCATCCAGTCCACTCTGCATCATACTGGCTGTGAGGATGCAATGTGAGACTGTCTCAAATGCCTTACCCAAGTCTTACCATAGTCATCCACCACTCTGTCATCATCTATCCACCGCATTATGCCCTCATAAAAGGCCATCAGATGGTCAAGCATGACTTCCCCTTGGTGAAGCCATGCAGACTGTCCCTGATGACCCTCCTGTCCTTGATGTCCCTGGAGACAGCCTCTAGGACAAATTATTCCATCACCTTTCCTGGGATGCAGGTGAGGCTGATGGTCTGTAGTTCCCTGGGTCCTCCTTCTTACCCTTTTTGAAGATTGGAGTGACATTTGCTGTCTTCCAGTCTCTGGGAACCTTTCCTGATCCCCATGACATAGAAAAGATGGAGAATGGCCTAGAAATGTCTTCTGCCATCTTCCTCAGCACGCATGGGTGCATCCCATCTGGGCCCATGGATTTATGTACATCCAGTTTGTTCAACTTATCCCTGACCCAGTCCTCATTAACCAAGGCAGGCTCCTATCTTGCCTCATCTTCCTCTGTAGCCTCAGCAGTCTGGGGCTTGATATCAGGACAGCCCCCAGAAGTACAGACAGAGGCAAAGAAAGTGTTCAGTATCTCTGCTTTCTCTGTATCTTCTGTCTCCAGGGCACCCACCTCATTCAGCAGGGGGCCTACATTGCCTCTAGGCTTAGTTTTACTTGCAATGTATTTGAAGAAGCCCTTTCTGTTGCTCTTGACCTCTCTTGCAAGGATTAATTCCAAGAAAGTCTTGGCTTTCCTAGTTGCATCCCTACATTCTCTCACCAGAGCTTTATAATCACCCCAAGTGGCTGTTGGCATGCTCTTGTGTTGCGCTTCAAAGAAGTAGTCTTTGAATATTAACCAGCTGCCTTGGGCCCCTTTACCTGCTAGCACCCTGTCCCAAGGGATTTCCCCTAGCAATTGCTTGAAAAGGCCAAAGCTGGCCCTCCTGAAGTCCAAGGTTGTGGTTCTGCTGGGTATTCAGTTCCTGCCACACGAGATCCTGAACTCCACCATCTCGTGGGCGCTGCAACCAAGGCAACCCTCAACCTTCAGTGCTTCAACCAGACTCTCCCTGTTGTTGAGTACAAGATTAGTGGGCTCCTCCACCATTTACATCAGGAAATTGGCACCAGTGCATTGAGGGAACCTCCTGGACTGTGGGTGGCTGGCTGAGTAGGTCTTCCAGCAAATATCAGAGTAGTTAAAATCCCCCATCAGAACCAGGGCCTGTAGCTGTGAGGCTGCTGTCAGCTGTAGACGACCTCATCATCTTCCTCGTCCTCATCTGGTGGTCTGTAATAGTCGCCCACAACAGTGTCACCCATGCCAGCCTGACCCTTAATCCTCACCCACAAACTCTCAACTCTCTCTCCTTCTGCCCCTGGACAGAACACAAAACATTCCAATTGCTCCTTCACATAAAGAACAACTCCACCACCTCTCCTTGCTGACCTGTGCCTCCTAAAAAGAACATAACCATCCATGACCACATTCCAGTCATGCAAGCTGTCCCATGAGGTCTCTGTAACTGCCACCAGATCATAATCACCAGACTGGACACAGATTTCTAACTCCTCCTGCTCATTCCCCATGCTGTGTGCACTGGTGTACAGGCATTTCAGGGAGCGAGCTGAGCGCTCAGATTTCACTCTGGGACAGCGAGAGGCCACCTGGTTTCCATTAAGACCAGAGCTCTGTCTGACTGGTGTGCACCCATCAACTATCCCACCCCACCTCGTACCTAGTTTAAAGCCCTCTGAATGAGCCCTGTCAATTATGCAGACATGGTGGGACATTCTGAATAAGGGTGCACTTTAAAGTGATACACATGAAATTTATGGTATCCTTTTACTCTAGTGTTAGACTCCCCATGCAATATCTTGTGACACTTATTTTTAGCCTCAGATTTTTCTCATATTGATTTTTTAAATATTTTAATTTTATTTTTAAGCAGACTCTTGCTTCCTTTAAACAACCTAGAAACATTAAATAATTCTATAGGGAAGTAGTATGCAAATCAGATTAAAGGAACAGCTGATATTTGTAATAAAATAGTATAGGAAGAGGAATATGAACTTGTATGGTAGTTTGTATATAGCTCCTGATGCTGCTTTTTAACAGATAGCTTTGAAGGACAAATCTCTATGAGGAACTTATACTAGTCTAGGGTCTGGGACTGTATTATCCCTACAGAAATCTCTCTAGTAGTTTAACTTGCTGCTGTTTCTCTTCATTGTTCCTCTTACAACCGCTTAGAATAGATACTGCAATTGCTATTCCTTTCTATCACTGCAGAAGTAACTGCAGATGTAAAAGAAAGCATGATTATTTTGTTGCCCTCCCTCCAAACAGGATGCCAGTGTCGTTTTGAACAACTGTGGTCCCATAACCTCTTGTACTGTAATAGCTGCTTCAGTGATTCTTGTGGAAAATCCACCCCCTCCCCCGGGAGATTAGTGTTGTTAAAACTGAGCACAGTTACTGCCATCTCTGATGCCCTAGCTTGCTAGGATCTCCTAAGTGGGATAAATGTTTTGTGCACTGGTAAGAAATAAAATGCTGTTATGTTCACTTGAGTGTTACTGCTGCTATTAAATTTTCTGTAAAATGGAAACAATTTGTTTTTATAAAAATGCAAGGCTATTCAGTTTAGTTGGCAGCTTTATGGTACATGATATAATCTATTGTTATTGCTTCTCATTTAAATAGAAGGGTTGAATTTCACACTTTTTTGAGGTGCTGTTGGCTGTGAGGCACATCATGGTTGGTTCAACTTCATGTTAAAACTTCTTCCTTGCTCCTCTTTTATATTCCAGGGTCCAGGCGTGACAGAAGTAGCAACATTACCTCCAAACCTATCAAGTGAGAATGCACCACCTCCTGCGCTACCTGGCGTAGCAATACCTCCACCACCTCCTTTACCTGGTGTAGTAGGACCTTCACCGCCTCCACCACCTTCACTTCCTGGTGGAGCAATACCTCCTCCGCCACCACCTCCACTGCCTGGTGGAGCCATACCGCCACCACCTCCACTGCCTGGTGGAGCCATACCGCCACCACCTCCTCTGCCTGGTGGAGCCATACCGCCACCACCTCCTCTGCCTGGTGGAGCCATACCGCCACCGCCTCCACTGCCTGGTGGAGCCATACCACCACCGCCTCCTCTGCCAGGTGCAATAGCACCACCTCCACCACCTCCGTTGCCTGGTGGTATAGCACCACCTCCACCACCTCCGCTGCCCGGTGGAGCAGCACCTCCACCACCACCACCTTTCGGTGGACCTCTGATACCACCACCTCTTGGAGGTGTTCCTTTTGCTCCCTTTCCGGTGATACCAGCATTACCACATGGGATGAAGGAGAAGAAGAAGTATAAACTGGAAGTGACAATGAAGAGAATCAACTGGTCAAAGGTATTGCAATGTTCTGTTTTATTCCCAGTGATAAAAAGAGGCTTTTGAGGAAGAAGGAAGCAATGTGCTAGGGTTTGCATTAGACTTTTGCTAGTACTTAAGATTGAACAATTATTTCAGTTTTGTTATCCAAAACATCTTTTATGCAGTGATTGTGATTTACTTGGTTTTGGTTTTCAAAGGCACCTAGTGCTCTAAGTGTTTCATGCTGCCAAGAGCCCATAACACCCAGTGTTCTGGGGCTAACTATAACTGTTAGCTCTCAGAATTTTGTCCGATTTTCTATGGAGTTAAGTCATAGATGTTTTCAGCCGTAATTGATATTTGACAGGTTTAAGCTATGAAACAGTTTTTAACTTTATTAATCATATCACTGCTTTATCAGCAAAACATTGAGTTACCTAAAGCGTTTCTGGGTTTTAGAACAGGTGAAACAAATCTTGAAGTTGACAGTTGGGTAGAAAACTATTGGGAAGATGCCTTGTATGAAAAGGTTTTACTTGAATCTCTGGGTATTACGTAGAGTAAACCTCGGTATAAATAGGTACATGGAACTTTGGAAGACAATGCAAAGCAGAACTTAGATTTGAGTTTTGTCTTATACGGGTTAAGCAAGCTTGTGACAGCCATAAATTTATGTCCTTAAGGATTTTCATTTATTTATGTGTTCATTGCTTTTTTGAGGACATATGATGGCTTAGAACACCTCCCTTATGAGGAAAGGCTGAGGGCTCTGGGTCTCTTTAGCTTGGAAAAAAGGAGACTGAGGGGTGACCTTGTTAATGTTTATAAATACGTGAAGAGTGGGTGTTAGGAGGATGGAGCTAGGCTCTTATCAATGTCGTCTAGTAATAGGACAAGGGACAATGGGTGTAAGCTGGAACATAGGAGGTTCCATATGAATGTGAGAAGGAACTCCTTCACAGTGAGGGTGATGCAGCATTGGAACAGGCTGCCCGGGGGGTTGTGAAGTCTGCTTCTCTGGAGACTTTCAAACCCACCTGAATATGTTCCTGTATGACTTGGTCTCGCTGGTCCTGCTGTGACAAGGGGATTGTACTAGATGATCTTCCGAGGTCCCTTCCAATCCCTAATGTTCTGGGATTCTGTGAAAGTGAGACTGTAATTTACGTGTTGATATCTTCTGGACAGAACAGTGCGTGATGGGATTGGTTTTCTAGTTGCATTGTAAAAGTCTTGCAGGTTAAAAAATTTAACTAGGTTAAAACCAGATGAGTGGAAGGTCTTGGCAAAATAGTAACTCTGTACTTACCATGATAGTAAGCGTACAGCTGTTAACTACTAAAATTTTTGTTTAACCGAGGATGTCTTGACATGATGCTAAGAATTAATTTAAGATCAATCCTCTGAATAAATAGAACAATGTACTCTAAATTGGAGCATCTCATTAGCAAATGAAGCCAATTATTTTGTTTGCACATTCTTTTTTTTTTTTTTTTTGGTTTTCTGGAAATCTGAAAGGAAGTTTGACTTTCATTACCTTACCTACCTGTCAGTGATGGCTGTACTACAAACCAGAATTTAACAGCTTTTTTCTCTCCCTGAGAAAAGTGGATATGTCCCCTGCTAAGACAGTTGCAGAACTCATCAGAAAGTTATAAAGGCAATGGTGTTATTAAACGTCAGTTTTTATTGTAAGCATTGAAGTAATTTTTTGCCAAAGTGAATTTTTAGCTGTCTAGTCCTGTGCAAAATAATTACTGCTTTTGATTTAGCAGTATGCAGTTAAATATTGAACTAGAGTTAAAACCATGGCTCTGTGAAAGCTGTGAACTTGATACACTCCTCCTCTCCTTTACAAGTGCAGTTGGCACTGTGTACTTTAACCAGTTTTTAAGTTAAATTGTAGTTGGCAGGACTTCGTGTTTGATGGTTGACAGATGAGTGTCCTGGGAAGCGAACGTAGTCCAATATAAATTTCTTTTTAAAAGATCTGTGGGTTGTGAATTGCTGAAGGATACATTTCATCCCATGAGAGTTGTCATAGAGCATGTGTCAAGCTCTGGATTTGTGCAGTGATGGCTGGAGATGGCAGTAGGTAACTGCTGAGGTTTTTCTCCTTCGGTCCTGCCATGAGGCCAGGTCAGAGGACATCTGAGACTCCTATGACTTCTGTGGAGCGTGATCGGTGGATGAATTCTCACTGAATTTTGTAGTTCTGCAGAGTGTTGCTTGTCTTGATCGTCTGTATCAAAGCAGAGTAGAGAACTGTGATGGCCCTACTGAGAGCCCATTCGGTGAGGTCCAGAGAACTTGAACTGCGGCTTCACATAAAGTTGTGGACATATCCAGGAACAGTTGTTAAAGTTGTTTTCAGATGTAGACAACAGCATGCTGTTTCATGGAGAAACTTTCTGTATTTGTGATGTGTACTGTAGGTATAAGTTTAGAAAACGCAGCATCTGCGCTGCAATGGTACCGGCAGGTAGTGAGTCTGAGCTGTTCGCTGCTGATCTCCAGGTAGCCTCGTGCTAGGACAGGATGGCGGCCACAGGGAGGCGCTATGGGACTGTTCAAGCGGAACGTTGGGGCACCATTAGCTTCCAATTAACGTGGGCTCCTGCAGTCCTAACACGGGTATATTTAATCAATTTTTTTTTTTTTTTAAAGACATTTTAAAACAAAGATTTATTTGAACAGCAAACTGCAAACACAATCTCGGAGCAGTTACTAGCTGTTTCTTGCCTCTCAGTACATTTTGAGAGCAAGTTATTTTGGTGCACTAGGTAAGACTAAGGGTAAGGGTACTAATCAAGACTAAACCATCACATCTTAGGCAGTTTCTAGTTGGCAGTTTGTTTGTGGTATAAAACATAACAGATTTGTTGATGTTTGCAGTAGGAAATAGTACATTAATCACTAAACCATGAAGGCAGTTCAAAGAAGAAACTTTATGTATTGCCTAGTATCAGATTTGACCTCTAGTTTGGTCTTGAGTATAGTTGTGGCTAGTTACGTGTTACTTGTTTGTTGATGTACAAAATCTGTGTCCTATCAGTCCAGGGTCTGGCACTTTTCTTTAAGACCTTATGTGTTGGTGGTACCTAGGACTAGTAAAATCAAATTGTAGATGCAAATAAGCTGTTAAGTGGCTGCAGATGGTCATTACTGACCATAGGTTACAATTTAACGCAATGCAACTGGTGAACATATAATTTAAATCACACTCCAAAATAGTGCAGGTTTTTTTCAGGATACTTTCCCAGCTGGTGACACTGTTGAGGAAATTCATATGGCTGTTGATAGGCATTTTTCTGTCAAGTTGGATGTTCCCATGTTGTTCTGGCTGGAGCAGGATGACGTGGGATGCCAGATGTTGCTCCTGCCTGAAGATGCTCTATTTTATCAATATGAGGCCTCTGAAATGGATCACATCTTGGCATGGCAACAACAGACCCTTTTGTGGCCTGCTTTCACGCTATTGCTAGGACACAGAATCTCCTCATGTCCACCGAGTTCTTACGCAGCAGATCTGCCCGGCCGGATGCAATGCCATTTCAGTTTAACTGTTTTAATTGCCTATGTAAAGGTTGGTGGTCTTGCAGATCAGCACAGAACTGTGTTTGGAAATCTTTCTAATATTTCCTGTGGGGTTTTTTTAGGTGATTCAAAGTAAGATTTTTGATCTCATTCTGAATATATATCATCACTGCTTCAAGCAAAACCTTAGAGCAATTAGTGATGACAGAAGTTTAGTGTTGGAAGAGGAACTAAACTGTCTTCTGATATGTTTTTGAATAAGTAATCTCAGTTGTCTTTCTAAACAAGTAGTAACATTAGTTTTTATGTTTCTCTAAATCCTGAAGTGTTGAATAGTGAAATGGCTCTCCCTTTGAGTTAACAAATAAGAGCAGTATTATGAACGATTAATCCCACTGATTTTGGAATGAGGGACTGTGATTCTGCAACTTAGAAAGTTGAGATGAAACCTATGTGGAAATGCATGGCAATTAAATTTATAGTTTCTTTTACTAGAAGAATTAATAGTTTTGACTTCAAATTTCAGGGGCTAAATAATAAAGATGTTTGGAGATGTGCCAATGCAATCTAAATTTTCAGTACTATCTAGTACTGAAAAACAGGCTTTCCAAATATTTAAGTGGAAGGACCATGTTTTATCCTCTTGGTAAGAGTCACAAACAGAAAAATAAAATACTCTGCATCTAAGGATAAATGATGAATGATAACTTTTCTCCTTGACTATGGGAGGAGAAATTAAAAATATTTAAGGTAAAAAGGACCTTAAATCTTTGATTTTGTTTAACATGCATCAGCGTGTGTTGTGAGTGATAAAGTACATTATGATAGCAAACTTCAGGCCTGCTATAGACAACTGTAGATGTTACAGATGACTGCAAAGTGAGCAGCAAAATGAAATTGGTGAGGGGTTGTCTTTGCTTATTTACATTTAATTCTTACTGCATTTCCAGAAAACTGAACAGTCTCTTTGAGAATAAGTATTAATTTGAATGCTCCTGAATTTAAGAGGAAACACATAGTCCTGCTGTTCTTTTAAAACATCTGTACAAAATTATCTCTAGCCTCCTGCCAGACATGCCAACATATCATATTTTAGAAGAAAAAAAATGGATTGTTTGAAGTAGCCTAGTTGTACTATTAAGAAGAAGAAGAATATGTGGGATGTCACACTGGGAAAATGCTCATATACTACTTTGAGGAAGAAGGCTTTATCCAGTGTTAGGATGCAGAGATTAGGGGTTGTGTCTTTCCTTTGAAAATTCATCTAGCATATAAAAGTCCTGGTAGTTCATGTGCTCTTATGAACCATTTCAGATATGCAAATTTGTAACTTTGATAACTCTTAAAATAAATAGAGAAGGTCACTTCCTCTCCTATGAAATTGTTTATTGCCAGTTGAAGATATTTTACCTTTGAATGTCCTTGTCTTTCTGCTTACAAGATAACTCTCTTCAAAGCTTTTATTGTACAGTTTTATGGATTTTTAAAATCTTTTTCTTCCTTTTCAAAGGCAGCTCTAGTGTTTTAGAAATACATTTCCGCCTTGGTTTTGTAGCTGTTATTTAAGTTATCTTCTTAAGGATCTTTATCTTCTGTATTTTTATGTTCACCTTGGTGTCTGGGTATTTCCATCTGGACTTTTTCCTTATAGGTTTAATCACAGATTTATAATTTGCTGGTCAGAGAACATTGCCACTGAATGATTCTCTCCTAAAATTACTGCTCATCCTTAACTCGCCACCGCTTTGTCTGTACAGGATAGTTTTACTCCAACAATTCAGTTTTTTCATTTATTTAGACATCTCAGGCAGAGAAGAATTCCTGCTGTATGTGTAATCTATGTTTTCTATGGTCTGTTGCTTAAGCTAAGTGCTATGTGATTCTGAAGTCAGTTGCAGAAACAGACTAGTAGAGAAAAACAAGCTTATTAGTTTATAATGCACAGTGGTCATTACAGCAAATGTCATTGTAATCAGTATTGTTCTTGTGTTTGCAGAAATAATTTATAAAGTCTGTGTCTGAACACTGTGTGTGCCAAAGGTGGATGGACACTTGGCCTAAGTGCTCCTGCACACTGAGAGAAAGGAAATGCTATTTGGTCATGACTTTTAAGGAACATCATCTTGGAAACCTAATTCTTACTGTTTAGTTTAATGCTTTTTGTTCTAACTGTCTTCACTGTTAGTGCTAGATTTAAAAAAATTTCCTACAGATACAGTATTTATAAACTTCCTGCCTTGAAGTTAAATACCCCCTGAAAATGAATTGGCATTTGAACACACTTGAAAATAACAATTGTTGAGGCTTTAAAAACCGGAAGAGGAGCACATTTGAAAAACAAAAGAGCTGTTCTATGTACCTACCTGCTTCTGTACTGCAGGGTGCTTTCTTTTTTGTTAATACAACTGGTATCTAATAAGGTGCTGTCATGAAATCTGTGTTTATGTTTGAAAAAAGTAAACTGTAAAAATAAGGGATACTAAATATAAATTAGTTCTTTTGTATTTGAAAAGATCATTCTTCTTATAGACTTACTATTGAGTCACTGAAATGTCCATGTTGACCTATTTGCAAATAAGGTGCGCCAGCCTCTGACAGTGTAAGACAGACTGTTCATTCTTCAGTTCTCAAGTGGCAGGATGAATATCAGTCATGAAGAATTTAGAAACTGTGTAGGAAGTTGCAAGCTAGAGCACTTTCAAACACAGATGCTGCCAGTATGTTATCAGGTCTTTGGAATACTTGTTGAATGTGGGGAAACACAATAAACACATTGTGCAAAGAGGGCAGGTCATCTAATTGTGCTTTGCTCAGGCACTTAATTCAGTCTGATTATCATGAAAGTCTAGTAGAATTTGGTTTAACTTAGGTATTGAAAATACTGGATGTTAACTTTGGAGATTCCATTTTTGTTTCAGATTGAGCCTCAAGAGATAGCAGAAAACAGCTTTTGGGTAAAAGCTGATGAAGATAAATTTGAAAACCCGGAACTGTTTGCAAAATTGGCGCTGACCTTTGGAACTCAGATGAAAGGTATGTTCTTGCTGTACTTTGTATTAGCCTTTGCCAAGTTAAAAGTGTGGAATGCCAGTTTCTTATGGAATTCATATAAGGCCTTTATAGCAGGAAGGTGATTTAAAACATGCTTTTATTAAGCATGAAGTCGATTACTTGGATTACTCCTGTCTGATTTTACCCTGTGTGAGGAAGACCTTTTAAGTTGCCATGTTCCTTTAGATTAGGGGACCTCAAACGTTTTAAACAGGGGGCTGGTTCACTGTCCCTCAGACAGTGTCGCGGGCCGGGCTGTAGTTTGTGCTGCCTGGGAGCTGGAGGGAGAGACGAAAGAGCCGTCCAGCCCCACTGCGCAGTCAACAGGAAGACGCCAGCTGCGGCTGTTCAGCAAGGGGGGGTTGGGGGGGGGGGGGTAAATACCGGACTGGACACCCTGGGGGCCATATCTTGCGTGTGGGCTGGGGTTTGAGGACCTCTGCTTAAGATATTCCATGCGTAGATGGTTTGTTGTGTATCCCTGCTAAATCCAAATCCTCCATAAGTGAGACTAGGATTGTAGTAGTTACAACACGCAGTGGCATTGCAAACCCACAACTATAATCTGCGTGCCGACATGATTCTGCAGGGTGTGGTTTGAAACCATTGCTCTTGCCAAAGTTCATGTGTTTGTGTCCTTAGTCTTTGTTTTTAGCTTTGAGTGTGGTTTTTTTAGTTGGAATACTGTATGAAGCTCTTTTTTGATAAGAAGTTAGTCTCTAATTATACACCTTTAAATTGTATTTAAATTTGTATAGTTTAAGAAGCATCCTCCTCCAAAGTTACATACAGTTAAACCATATTGTTATTGGCATGAGCAGATGATAATTTTTCAAGAGTTGAACGTGTGAGTGCACACTGAAACTGTTTGTGTGTATCCATAGGAAGATGCCAGGTACTGATTTTTTTTGGAACAGTGTGAAGGTCTGCTTATCAACTGGAGAGAACAATAGAATGGGAATAAAAACTACTGGAGCTTTGGATTAAGTGTAACTGATTTAGGATTATGTAAATAGCTTTTCTCTGTTCGTTTTGGATTAAAAAAAACGATTTCTCCAACACTTAATTCCTTCAATAACAGGTACAGTGACATATTTACATCTTGAGTGGGGAATGCAGTTTCTAACAACTGAACATTGGTTGTGATTTTGATGCTTTAATACCGTCCTCATGTCTTTGTGGCTTTCAAATGGTCTTTAAGTACCTCTGAAGCTGTATGTGGCCTCTGAAAGTCTTTTCATTATTATCCATGCTGAATGGTCAATTGATGAGTATTTCATATTTGGCCATTTGCCTGTAATTTTTTTCAGGCATTGAAAAGAGGCAAATACTGTTGAAATATGGTTCAATAATAACTTATTCAGGAGCTAACGAGGAAACTCCAGCAAATTAGGAGTCCTAGAAGTGAAGACCTGAACATGTACACACACACTTAAGATTTTGAAGTGACTGTGTGAAAATTTGAAAATTTTTCTACTGATTCTAAGTTTTGGGCTTTGAGAATTAACAATTAGTGTCATACTTTATATTTTAAGCATAAGGAGTTTTTTTTAAATTTTAAATAGAACCATTAGAAGGAGGTGGAGTACCTCTCTTACGAGGAGAGGCTGAGGGAGCTGGGTCTCTTGAGCTTGGAAAAGAGGAGACTGAGGGGTGACCTCATTGATGTCTATATATATTTGAGGGGGGTGTGTCAGGAGGATGGAGCCGGGCTATTCTCAGTGTCATCTAAGGATAGGACAAGGGACAATGGTTGTAAGCTGGAACATAGGAGGTTCCACATCAATCTGAGAAGGAACCTCTTCATGGTGAGGGTGACGGAGCACTGGAACAGGCTGCCCAGGGTTGTTGTGGAGTCTCCTTCACTGGAGATGTTCAAGACCAGCCTGGATGTGTTCCTGTGTGACTTGGTTTAGGTGATCCTGCTGTGGCAGGGGGATTGGACTAGATGATCTTTCCAGGTCCCTTCCAATCCCTAATGGTTCTGTGAATGCTAGCTCTTGTAGTAAGTACTTGAAGATTTTTGTACTTCACAATTAAGTTCTAGTGTATATAGAGGCTTGCGGTATCCTGGTTGTTTGAATATCAGAATTAAGAACTGCAGTATTTGAAAAGTTAACTCAGATTAAGAATGGTCTTTCAGAGGATTATAGCTTTCTTGAATTGTGTCTTGGGTAGATTCCCAAGTTACTTCTAAGTGTCTTTTTCTTTGTTCCTTTGAAATCCCTTCAAAGAGTTAGTCTCAGCTGTATTTTTCATAGTATAAATACACAGTCCTTATGCTCAGAGCCTATGCTCTTCTCAGTAGTTGCTGAATTTGAGCCATTAGTATTCTGCTTTTACAATGCTTCCCACTTTCTGCTCTAAATGTTCAGGTGTTACAGTAATACAAAAGCATCATCTGCTTTTTGATGCAGTCTTGGTGTTTACAGCATTGTGGTGAGGTTAAAGGGATGTGGAGGAGTTTACCACAGGCCTTAGTGTGATGGCAAGACAGCAAGACCTTCAAGAGAAAGAACCTCTTGCAGTTGATAACCCTCACAATGAAATGTGAGACACCACTTAATGAAAATGACAGGCTGCTCCAGATACGGTCTCAGTAGTGCCTTGAGCTGAATTCTTTCATCAGAAATCTGAAGAAATGTTTCTGAATTCCTGAAAAGTTGTTTCATTAAAAATGCTGAAAAAACCTCTCTTGAAATTTCAACATAGCTGTCAGTTTCACGTAAGAAGAAATTCTTGCTGACGTAGTTGCATAGTTCTGAAACCATGAACAACGGAAATTCTTCAGAAAGCTTTCTGTGATGAATTTTCCTCTTCTTCCTTATGTTGCTCTCAGTTAGTTGTTGTAGAAAATAACATGCCATAACAAAGGATGGGAAGACTGTTAAAAATGCTACTAGATATTACCCAGGATATTAAAATCTTATTTGGCTGACTAAAGAAAGTTAGTTTAGCCTTTGAGATCTAGTTTTTCTTAAAACTTTAAAAAGTACTAGCAGACAAGAGTATGAGAGCCTTTAGTTGCAACACAGGCTCAAATAATTGCATTCCACAAGCAACCTTTGTCTGCAGCTGCTGCATGCACAGGGAAACAGTAAATGATATTCATGGTTCTTCCTCACCTTTTGCCTTAACAGCCACAGGCAGCTCATTAATCCCCAAAATTCTTGTTTCAGACATAATCTAGGATAAAATTTCTTTTCTGTTTCTTGGTGTGGTCTCCTAATACAGTGCAGGAGAATTGTAGAAAGACAAATAGAAATGCATTTTATGTTCTCTCAAGAGCACAGTCAGCATGTAAAACAAATAAATGGGTGAGTGGAAGAAAACTGACAATTGCCAGAAGCAATTGTGATGACTTAGTGTTTACTGTGTTGTATTTCCTGGCATTTTGGAATGCCGGTGGGAATACTAACTGAAGTAAAACAAATGATAGCATACACACATTAAAAAAATTTAATCCCATATAGGTTGCAGCACTCAAATGCGATTAAACCTCTGAATTCTATTTATGATTTTCTGGCAAAATAAAAATGAAATTTTGGGGCTTATTTTCATTTAACACAGTTTTGTTTTAAGATGCCTCAATAAAAATTTAATGTTGATCGTCACTAAAGTATGTTCTTATGCCTTGTTATCCAAGTACTGCCTGTTTGAAGGCAGGCAGAAAAAGCTGCAGGGAAACGGCACTTCTGGAGACTAGAAGGGTGTGGGGGTGAGGAAGTCATCATAAGATAGTTCTGAGACACCATTTTTATTAAGCAACAAATTGTGTTCAACAGCTGCCTGTAAAGTGTAAGACCGCTAATCACAGGGCATCGGAAATGATCCACAAGCGGTGAAATAATTTCAAATCAGATATAAATATCCAAATTTCCTATTAAAAAGATGCATAAAGTTAAATCTTTACTTGCTACTGTTTACATTAAGCATAGAATCATTAGGGATTGGAAGGCACCTGGAAAGATCATCTAGTCCAATCCCCCTGCCACAGCAGGATCACCTAGACCACGTCATAGCATCAGTCAGGGTAAACCTTTAATACTGACGTCCCATGAACATGTAGAGTGGTTTTGGTTAGATTTACATCAGTACCTACGGTCAAGCTAAAGTATTTGGTCTGCAGAACCAGTTACTGAGCACAGTTTTGAGAGCATCTGTTGTACAGGGAGTAATGGAAACATGAAAAAGCATTCCATTTCAGACTATACAGGCTTTTGAGACCTTGGGGTTTGAACTAAGTAACTGAGATATAATTATCACTGTCTCAGTACAGTCTGGAAAGATTTTCTCCATTTCTTTTCAAGAGAAATACAGACAATCCAAATACCTTTTAAGGGCCTCTGAAAAATGGACTCCAGGGCTTCAAAGTTTCATTAAAGATACTGTAAGTATATAGACCTTAAAAATGTTGTTCCACATACAGAGATAGAAACAATGATGGTAGTCTCACAGACTGGTTGGGCAAGTAAATGGTATCACATCAGGCACATTTCAAAATGAATGGGCAGATTAAGTGGCAGCTGAGTTGGCTGGTATTAAGATGTAGGGCAGTTAGTACATTTTGGGTCTGAGGCACAAGTTCTGTGAACAGTGGTTGATGGAACTGTGGTTGTTTAGCCTGAAGAAAAGGAGGCTGAGGTGGACCATGTTGTTCTCTACAGCCGCCTGAAAGGAAGTTGGAATGAGGAGGACGACAGCCTCTTCTCCCTCTTGGCAAGCAATAGGACCAGATAAAATGGTTCAGGCTGTGCCAGGGGAGGTTTAGGCTGATTGTTAGGAAGAATTTCATCATGGAAAGGGTTGTCAAATACTGGAACAGGGTCTCCAGGGTAGTGCTGGTGTCTGCATCCCTGGAGTTATTTAAAAGGCAGATAGACTTAGTGCTGAGGGACATGATTTAGGGGTGACCTGGCAGAGCTGGGTGGAAGATTCTGTGAAACGCATGGATGAATATTTCCTGGCACAGAGGAAATCTGTGCTGGGACCGGTCCTGTTCAATTGATGACTTAGATGAGGGATTGGCATGCACTGTCAGCAAGTTTGCTGACGACACCAAGCTGGGTGGTGTCGCCGACACCCCTGCAGACTGTGCTGCCATTCAGCGAGATCTGGACAGGCTGGAGAGCTGGGCTGAGAAAAATNGGATGGCACTGGGCTATTCTCAGCGTCATGTAGTGATAGGATGAGGGGTAATGGTTGTAAGCTGGAACATAGGAGGTTCCACATCAACCTGAGAAGGAACTTCTTCACGGTGAGGGTGACAGAGCAGTGGAACAGGCTGCCCAGGGGGGTTGTGGAGTCTCCTTCACTGGAGATGTTCAAGACCCGACTGGACGGGTTCCTGTGTGACTTGGTTTAGGAGATCCTGCTGTGTCAGAGGGATTGGACTAGATGATCTTTCGAGGTCCCTTCCAATCTGTAATGATTATATGATTCTATGAAAAGAGTAAAGATCATACTAGTTTCTTGTTTTCTTTTGGCCTGATTCTATGGAAAAAAACCTGAATGACAGCAGATTCTATTTTGGGAGTTGTGTTGCTTTAAAATAAAAACATTGATTTTGCTGGGGAGAACATGCATCATCCTTGTACAGTTTTGAGTCACCACTTGAAAATTTGAGGCTCGGTAGTATTTGGTTTGCAAACTAATCTCATCATGGATTGATGTGTGTTTTGATATTTAAATAACAGGAGGAA
The DNA here is from genome assembly GCA_013400115.1 of Rhinopomastus cyanomelas. Taxonomy (NCBI): domain Eukaryota; kingdom Metazoa; phylum Chordata; class Aves; order Bucerotiformes; family Rhinopomastidae; genus Rhinopomastus; species Rhinopomastus cyanomelas. The sequence goes on along the minus strand of VXBP01006224.1, from coordinate 182,483 downwards.
GGATTTCTACTAAGTTATTGTTAGCTCAACCTCATAATCTTTATTTTAAACAGTTAAAATCTTACCTGCAAGCAACAGTTTCTTCAGACAAAGTTTTTTTAATAGATAACATAACTTTAGATAGCTCTTTTTTTTTACATTTGAAAACTTGTATAATCAATTTTAAGCTTTGTGTGATCACACAACTATTTTGTTACTTAAAAAAACCCAACAAACTTTTACAGTTTATGGAACTTAAAAAAATGTGAAGCAACTCAGTGAACCATTCCTCCTTAGCTAAATGTCTGTATTTCTTAATAGGTGAATAGGGGAGATCCAAGTGATCTGATCAATGCATCTGGTCCATGTGAATCTACTCTGTAATTTTAAGTCACTGATTTCTGGTAATAACCTCAGAACTAAACTTGAATTTAAACAAAATAATAAATATACAGTTTTGATTAAATGTGTAATAATAATATTTTTGTTAGGGAAATTTTTGTAGAATGTCTTTAAGAACCCTACAAAATCTAAAATTGATTATTATTTCTGGCACAAACCTACTTAATAGCAAATCTTTGAAGTCATTTAAGCAGGTTGTGGTGCATTCTGCAGGTGCAACAACCATTTTCTAAATTTTGGTCTTATCCCTTTATTGGGATATAAATGTTTACCTTTTAAAGGAAACAAAGTCCACTAGTAGCAGTGTGTTGTCTGCCAGTGGTTTTTACCGTACGGCCTCAAGAATTCCCTGTTATTGGTGTTTGATGTTTTATTAAAGACACATGCATGGATGTATAGTTGTATGATGAAGTATCTTCTAGGAGGTAAAAGTAAAGGATCGGAATCTGTTATGGCTCCGTAAATAAGTTGTGATACATCATCTGCTTGGGGCCTTGAATAAGTTTGTAGTGATGTGACAATACTCAATGCATCAGACCTGCTGCTATCACAATCACTTTTTACTCTTTGATTGATAGTCTAATTGCAAAACACTATGAAGCAAGTTAATGCCTTCCCCCTGAAGGATCATGTTAATTTCTGGCTCTTGCAATTTAGGTTGTGTATTTTGCCAGTCAAGAATGATAGTGATGCTCTGAAGAAATTAATTATGTGTACAGTAGATCTGTAAAGGTAGTAATTAGTACATAATAGTCTGTAACTATTGGGATTGTTCCAGTACAGAATTCATTATCCATCCAATGTACCTCAAGGGAAAACTTCTCCATTAGGGTACTATTGCTTCTTCACGATTACACTTTTAAAGTCCAATTCAGTGATCATGCTTTCCAAACTGAAGGAAGGCCATAACAGCTGAGTTGTGTTTTTCACATTTTGAGACTTTGACTGAGAAAGAATAAAAGAAAATACCAACTTGCATGTAAACTATAGTGAAGAAAACATGAACAAAATAGGCAAGTTTTTATTTTTATGCATCTGATGTAAAATTAGATAACAATTTAAAGTTCATTAAATAGCTTATTTTAATACAGTCTTGTTTTAGTAAGGACAAAGTTGTTAAGTGGCTGCCTAGTTCTACGTTTCATACCTCCATCTGAACATTTAGAACTTATTAGAAGCTCAATTCTAATGAGTGTGAACTTGCTCATGTTTTGGATCAGTGCCAGGATTTTAGTATCTAAACTTGTTTTATTGACTGAGGAGAAAGAGGATTGAAATGGGCAACTTAAATGTAGTATGGAACCGTTATTGGAAGTATTTAAGGAAATGTGTAGCAAACCAAACAAAAAAGCTGAAGTGTCCACAGAGACTATGTTACTTCTGAGGAAGACACAAGATATGATGTGATGAGGTTGAGAAAAAGATGGTGTTTAAATTACACGAACTACAGTGACATCATCAGCATCCTCTTCTGTCAATATTAAAGTAATGGTTTCCCATACTTACCCATACCATGCCTCCCTGAAGAATGAAGGTCAAATTGTCTTGTAACAAGTTGCCAGCATTTCCAGTTCTTCACTACAAGTTGTATGGTCTTACAGTTGATGGTTTTCTTCCTTTGAAGCCTCCTTCAGTTTGATCTAGCTTGCTGGTGAGATACTGTTGAGGTGCTGAATGAGATTTGATTTTTATTGCTAGTAGATCATTGACTGGTGTCTACTGCTTGCCATTGCTGGTTAGGGCAAGCTTAGCAAAACTAACTTCAGTTCTGTACATTATTCCTCCCTGCCTTGAAGTGCTTGGATAACTGCATTCTAATGACTGTTCATTACTCTAACTTAGACTATAGCAGGCTTTTGACTGCTACCTATATTCTGTGGATACATGGCATCTGAGGTGTAAATGTCAGCTTTCCTGCAGGAGTGAATTAAAGACAGAATGTAGGTGAGCTGCTATTCCCACCCACTTCAACTTTTGCTTTGCTTGCAGCATCCACAATAAAAGCCTATTACAATTTAAACTTATATTTTCTGTGGTTGAGAAAGCCTACCAGAAAATCTGAACAACCTGTCTATGCAAGTATTTGAAAATGTTAGTGTTTGAGAGTTTTCTTCCCAAAAGTATGTTTATAGTACAGACATGTTGAAGATGTAACTGCTTGTATCATGCGTGCTGAGTAAATTGAGTCATATAAACCAGGAAGATGCAATGCCCTTGCAGAACAACCCTTCTGGTTTAAACACATTTTGTTTGTTCTGTAAATTCTGTGCCATCCTATGCAAGCACATGGTACAGACGTTCTCATTAACAACATAAAGAAGATGTTCATATTTTGTTCACGCATGGAATACCTGTGTGCAGTCTCTGATGCCCTTTTACTGCTACTTGTTGAGGTGCTGAATATTCCCAATAGTTTGTCTTTTCAACCTTATTGTATGTTCTAATTTGTTGTGCAAGTACCTTTGTGCAAGAAGGAAATGTAGAACTTACTACCAAATCACTTAGTCAGAAAAGGCATTTCATAGCTGTTGTTTGTGTTCTGCATCTGCTGTAGAGCGAGCTGATTTTTGATCTCCTGAAGAAAAGAGTGGATTTTTTTCCTCTCTGTGAAATCACCCGTTCTTAAAGGATGGTTATTTTGCAGGTGTTCTTAAAATTTCTAGAGTCATTTAAGCTCTTTCTGTTTGCTCCTTTTCCAGATACTGAGGAGAGAGAGAAGGAAATGCTACTTGCAGTACATAATGTTAATTCAGTTAATATGTTTTGTTCCTTCTCACCTCCATGTTTACCAGTATGTCTTTCTGACATGAAGTATTTTTAACCCTCTCTGTGACCAGTTAGTCTGCTGATGCATATGCTCTGATTTTTAGAATTAGAATGGATGTTTTAATTTCAGACATTCTCACTGACATAATTAAGTTTGCTTGCATTAAGTGGAGTTTTAAAGTTTTTATTCTGCCATCAGAGGTGATTTAAATATTTCAAGATTCATTCAACCTCTGTGCAGTGTTCCTCTGAATATTACAGAACTTATATCACTGTTATTCTTGACTGGCAAATGACAATATGAAATATGCATCATTCTTCATTAGCCCTTTCTTTTTGCTTGATGTAATGGAATGTTTTTAGTTTGGAGGAAGTAGCTTTCTTTATAGTTCTTTTCAGTTTTTTCTCAGGAAAAAGATAAGTAGCAGCAAAAGAATGAGGTGAGTGCACCATTAAACTTGACAGAAAACTGTTTGCGTTCATTTACACTTGGTACTGACAAAGGGAAGGAAAAGGGATTAGTAAGTATGTGTGAAAAATAGATCTCAGTTTGCATGTGTTAAGAAACCAGGATCACAGTCAGTAGACAACCTAAATGTTTACTAGCTGTAAATGGCTTGGGCCCAAATTCCTGTAACACGGGTGTATGACGCATTTGGAGATGTATGATGTTTATGAGACAGCAAACTTCAGTTCACCATGGGAATGTCTAGCATTCAGCAGATGTAGGTTGTACCGGGTCATCTGTAGGCATTGCTTGTGTGAAATAGGAGGGAAAAAAATCACTAACTCATAAATAGATTTGTTTCTGGATTGCAAACTGCAGGTGGCTCCCTTGGTCTTCTGATTAATTCAAGATGTGACTGTTTCTTTTCCCTCCTCGCTGTCTTCTTTTCAGAAGCCTGTGGCTCCAAAACAAGGCAAGATACTGCTTTGCTGTGCAGGGTCACCAAAAGTTTCTGCATCTTACAGGAGATTTCATTTTGTTAGGTTGCTGAAGTCATCAGTCTTCATATCGTAGCTTCCCATAGAAGTGAAGCAGGCCGTGTTGTTTTTGTCTTTCAATGTATTTAAAATTGTTGTTCTTTCTCAAGAGCAGAGTAAATTCAGGTACCATAAAGAAGAAAGAGTTACTAGTTTGCCACTCTTCATTTTTCCTTCTCAACTGGATTATCTTGAAAAACTGTCAGATCCCAGGGATGGAAAACGCTTTGCACTGTTTAAGTAAACTGATGCTTGGAATGAATTATTACCATTTAGCATAGTTTTGCATCTATGTGTCTCTCTACATGCATGTTTTTATAAGCAGGTTTTAAATTATCTTAGAATTATTGAAATGGCGATGACAGTAAATGCATGAGAATATATTTCTTTCTTGAAGAAGAACAAAAGAATGTATAGTTTACCAAGGAAATGAAAGCTTTTCTGCCCAGAATTATCAAGAACATTTTGTGCCAGATAATAATTCCTATTCTATGGTATCTTATGATATGATAGCAGTCAGTGTAGCTGTGTTGAAAGTATCAGGAGGGGAAAAAGCAAGAGGGATGATAATTAAAGGTGCACGTGTTCTTTAATCCTTTTGCATCAGGTACTGAAGTGTAACAGCAGAGGTTGACTTTTTGACAGTTACATTTGATTTATGAAGTTGAGTAGTTACATAGAGGAGCACAGTTTCCAACTGACTTTTGTATTTTTGTTGCAACTAGGCTGCTGCTCAGGAGAATCACAAATGAGGCCTCCCTAGGATTGCTGGCATGTATGTTTCTGGGTAAATTTTTTCTTAGGAGGAAGCTTCTGTTGAAATGCTAACTGCTGGATAGCACCTGCTCCTGCAGAAGGGAGTGCATGTCTTTGTTTTAAAGAGTATTGGTACCATTTCCATTCAACACAGTATAAAAGGACTAAAATGAGAACTGCAGTCTGAAAGGACCAAATCAAACAAAAGCTTCCAATTAGGAGGCAACATTTGTAAATACTAGTTTTTTGTATTTTATTTCAAATAGCATTTTGGTACTTACATTTCATTAAATTAAATGATTCTTTTTCTGTGTGAAAGGTAATTTCTCATATTGGGTCACAAAGAATATAGGTACTATTTTGAAAAACCCTGAAAGAGATTTATGATCTACTGGTAATTATACTACCCAATTGCTTGGATTAGTAAATTGTATTTAAAAACCCCTGTAATAGAAAAACAGTTTACTTCAGAGTGCTTGACAGTTCTGTGTTGATTATACTTAATTCTAGATGATAAAATACACTCTTGTGTGATGAAGTGTACAGATGGGCAGTGTTGTAAATATTACTGAGAACCAATGAAGGCTGCTTTTTATCTCTAGTGATATTTTAAGCTCAGCTTTTGTCTGCAGCACTGATGTGAGGGAACAATGATATTTGGGCAAGGCTTTATTTTGAAGTAGGCACAAAATTTGAATTTTTTGTTTTTAGGTTGCGTTTTAAGGTTTGTTTTCTTAATGTGATAGTGAATGAATAATATAGCAGATAAATCATAGAATCATTAGGGATTGGAAGGGACCTTGAAAGACTATCTAGTCCAATCCCCCTGACACAGCAGGATTACCTGACCAAGTCACACAGGAACACGTCCAGGCAGGTTTTAAACATCTCCAGTGAAGGAGACTGGTCTCACCAGGGCAGAGTAGAGGGGGAGAAGAACCTCTCTTGATCTGATAACCACCCCCCTTCTCATCCACCCCAGGATGCTGTTGGCCCTTATAGCAACAAGAGCACACTGCTGGCTCATAGTCAGCCTGCTGCCCACCAGGACCTGCAGGTCCCTTTCTCCTACTCTCCAACAGCTCTGTCCCATGCCTGTACTGTTACCTGGGATTGTTCTTGCCCAGATGCAAGACTCTACACTTGCCCTTGTGAGACTTCATACATTTCTCTCTGCCCAACTCACCAGCCTGTGCAGGTCTTGCTGAATGGCAGCACAGTCTGCAGGGGTGTTGGTGACACCACCCAGCTTTGTGTCATAAACAAACTTGCTGACAGTGCACCCAGTGCACCCAGTTAGGATCTGTTCCACTTATGGGTTTTTGTGTATCGCCTAGTTTTCCTGTAAAACCTTACATAAATGACACGTTCATAGTTGTCAAGCCATAGGGTTGAAGAGATTAGGAAGTTTTCCTGGAGATCTTGAGCTGTATTGGGGTTGGTTACCAGATGGACAGAGGTTCTTCTGCCCCTCTGCTCTGTGCTGGTGAGACCCTATCTGGAGTCTTGTGTCCAGTTCTGGGCCTGTTAGTTAAAGAAGGGCACAGAGCTGCTGAAGTGTGTCCAGTGTAGAGCAACGAATATGAGTAAGGAAGTGGGACGCTTCCCTTATGGAGAAAGGCTGAGGGAGCAGGGTCTCTTTATCTTGGAGAAGAGGAGACTGAGTGGTGATCTCATGAATGTCTATAAATATGCGAAGAGTGGGTGTCAGGAGGATGGAGCCAGGCTCTTCTCACTCTCTTCTAGTGATAGGACAAGGGGCAATGGGTGCAAGCTGGAACGTAGGAGGTTCCACAAAAAGATGAAAAGGAACTTCTTCCCAAAGAGGGTAATGGAGCACTGGACAGGCTGCCCAGGGGTGTTGTGGAGTCTCCTTCTCTGGAGATGTTTAAAACCTGCCTGGATATGTTCTTGTGCAACTTGATCTAGGTGATCCTGCTGTGGCAGGGGTATTGTACTAGATGATCTTTCGAGGTCCCTTCCAGTCCCTAATGATTCTATGATTCTATACTTGTCTATCTTTTTTTGATTTGGCTCTAAAAGCGTTGTGGTTTGTCTATAAATGATAATACTGTTGAAGGACAGGTCAGATAGATGCAGTTTTCCCTAGCACTGCTATTTGGTGTTCCTGCAGCTTACTGACTTTATATGTGTGCAGTGTTCAAAGTTAGTGTTTTTTCACAGCAGTGGTGCTATGTGTGAAGGGCTTGGATTGAGTAGTTTGAATTGATCTTGCTTAGCATTACGCAAAGAACTGTGATAATGGCTGCTTCAGAAAAGCAAATACAAATAGTCTACATATGCATTAATTTCTATTGGGATTAAGAGAAGGATGGGAAATAGTTTGAATTCTGGCATATTTCAAAGCTGCTTGCTTTAATCACTGGGTTCTTTGAGGTATATCATCATCTATTCCACAGAATGCCTCTAGAAATGGAGTTCCATTTTCAAAATGAGCATTATATCTATTTTGAATTCAGGTCAAATGCTCTAATGTTGAGTGATTCCTTCAGTTTTATCTTAATTAGCACTGCTTAACTCTTTTGAAATGTCACTTGGACAAGATAGTCTTCGCCACTGGAGACTTAAGGAGTCAAGGATACAAAATAAGAAGCAACTGCTGGTTACTTCCTGACCATGTTACTTCCACAGATAACCATTGTTTATCTACCTTTTTTACCTATGTTTCTCGTGCAAAATGTGAAACTGAGGTTGCAGAGGATGTCACATATGTATCCGCTTGCTCTAAGACCATCATTTAGTTAAGAAATGTGTGGAATGAAAAATGCTGCTGAAGCCTATTAATAAGAAACCCCTGCTGCTCAGCTTTGCTGCAAGTTTAAATCAGTAATTTTGTGAAAAAGCTTCAGCAATGGATTTTTAAAAGTCTATTTTCTTTTGGAAGTATAGCAGTTTTTCTACTGAAGTATGATAGTTTTGCTGCTTCAGTAATTTTAGGTATTTGCTGATATTCCTGAAGTCAATGTTAAGAATTATTTGTTAATTTGAAACTTGCAATAAATAAACCTATTTTAAATTATTTCATTAAAAAACCAAATCTGATTTTGGAATGGATTTTTGGAAGGTGGGGCTGAGGTTGGGGTTGTGATAAACTTAGAGAGCAGTTCCAAAGAAGTGAAAATCTTGGAACAAAAAGATGTTGGAGAGCTGTGTATTGTCTGACAATGTCTCATAGATGTGATTTTAATGATGGTGTTACTGAGCTGTCTTACTTATGTCTTTAATGCTGAAAGTCACCATCTAAAATTTATGTATTAATGTGTTAGTCCCAAGTTGTCATAATTTAGAAATTAAAATGTCAAAGAGCAAAGGTGGAAGAGTGAGTTCTGACTGTAAAGAAAAGTCAAGGAGAGGTGAACTCTCAAAAGCACACACTGGGTTTTTTCCTACATTTGATGTCTCAGAGATACAAAGAAGTAAAGCTCGGTGCTTGTTGCACAGAGACAAATGTGTGTTAGTGTGTAGATATGTTCAACACGTTTGCAATTTCAGTTGGCTGTGTGATAATGGTGTCAGGAGTGTTAGAACATCCCATACCTACTGTTCACCTTCTTTTTCTAAGGGAAATAGAGTTTTTGTCTGTAGCAGCTTTATAAAGTACAGCAGAGGAAGAAAAGCAGTTTTGTATTCAGATGCCTGTTTCAGTCGTGGTGATGCAGTGCTCAAATAAACTATAGCCCAGTTAACGAGCATTTGAGGACAGAGACACATGTACTGTGCTCACCAGGGAAAGGGATTGTGTACAAAGGCTAATTAGCATGAAATATGAATGCATTCAGGTTGTACTCTTGATCTATACTGCTCTTACAGAGTCTATATTTTCTGTGAATTTGATGAAGAAGAAATGTAGAAGCGAAGCTCGAAAACAAATTGTAATTGAACTGAAAAAAGTGGGTTTTGTTTATTATTAAATAAGTAAATGTTTCTAGTCCTAGAATAGAACTTGATCTGTATAAACAGGTAGGGAAATTAGATGTAAAAGAATGCTTGCTCCGAAGTCACAAAATCATACAACATTAGGGATTGGAAGGGACCTAGAAAGATCATCTAGTCCAAGCCCCCTGACAACAGGATCATCTAGATCAAGTTGCAGAGGAATATGTCCAGGCAAGTTTTAAACATCTCCAGAGAAAGAGATTCCACAACCCCCTGGGCAACCTGTTCTAGTGCTGTGAAACACTCAGCATGAAGAAGTTCCTTCTCATGTTTTTGTGGAACCTCCTATGTTCCAGCTTACACCCATTTTCCCTTGTCCTGTCCTTAGATGACACTGAGAAGAGCCTGGCTCCATCCTCCTGACTCCCGCTCTTAACATATTTATAGATATTCATGAGGTCACCCCTCAGTCTCCTCCAAGCTCAAGAGACCCAGCTCCCTCAGCCTCTCTTCAGACGGGAGGTGCTCCGCACCCTTCATCATATTTGTGGCATTGTGCTGGACTCTCTCAAGCAGTTCCATCTGCAAGTCAAAACAAGCTAAAATTCCTCTTGAACAACTTCACTTTTCCCAAAGAAATTGAAGTTTGATGGTAGAAGTCTATTTAATTTAAAACTACTTACTCAGAATATGATTACATAGCTTGTTCCATGGATTTTACAGTATTGTTCTGTTAAATGAACTGTTAAGATTATCTGTTGTGGAAATTTTCCTAAAGTGTGTGTTATCTTTCAACCATAAGAAATTGTGTCTCTATATGTACATAAAAGACACTGATAATGAGTCAGAGGTGAATCACTCGTTGCTTCTGGGTCGTTCTGTAATTCCGTGCAAGATGGTTTTAAAACACTCTTTTGCCTTGTGATGCATGATTTGTAGCTGTAGTGATTCTAGTAACACTGGTAAAGCAAGCTTAAGATTCAGGTACTGCTGGAAAGCTGAGGTCCTTCAGCTGCAGTGAAGCCATAGAGCTGGGTGTGAATCTGAGATGTGAGTAAAGCTGGGCAGAGAGAAATGCAATGAAGTATAACGAAGTTAAGTGCAGAGTCTTGCATCTGGGCAAGAACAACCCCAGGTACCAGTATAGGCTGGGGACTAACCTGTTGGAGAGCAGTGCAGGAGAGAGGGACCTGGGTGTCCTGGTGGACAGCAGGATGACCATGAGCCAGCAATGTGCTCTTGTGGCCAAGAGGGCCAACAGCATCCTGGGGTGGATCAGAAGCGGGGTGGTTGACTGTCTCTGCATTTCAGACAAACGTACAGTGTACCACTGTTTGTCCTGCTGATTGCAAGTTTTCCTGGCTTGTTGCCTCCTTTTTCTGTTATTGCAAGTCTCATTAATAGCTAATTTATATTTCCTTTCCTCTATGTTTTCAAAGGCCACGCAGGAGAAGAGTGAAATTGTACATGAAACACAAAAGACAAACAGTAAAGCATTCCTGAATAATGGCTTTTATCCAATAAGTAGCAGTTGACCTACCCTAGTTATTGGTGGGGGTACCTCACTGTTACGGTTGTCTTAACGTAGAATCATCAAATGTCTCAATTGCTGTTTGTTTTTCACAGAGTTCCATTAGCATGCAACAAACGTCTCATGGTCACAGGAAAGTGAATTTCTGTTGGGATGATCTCAGAGTGATCATTAGTCAGAATGATTATAACATGGAAAGATGCAATGCATCTTCCTTTTGACAGTTTCTGGTGTGGCAGTTCCTATTCCAAACAAGTCACTGCCCTCTGTTTCTGGTTAAAACTGTAAGTAGCTCTGATGTGGAGGTTGAAGTAGCCTGGATTCTTGTCACTGACATGTATCAAAACTATTTGTGCTACATACATCGAGACTGAAAGGTGTCATGGGTCATGTCAAACTCTTTAGGTTTGTGTGTTAGCATCCACCACAAGGCCACCATTTCAAACATTTGTTGAAAGAAGACTAATTTCTCAGTGTTTTCCAAATACAAACAAAAATTTATATTTGTGTTATAAATTATGACACCTCCTTATGTATTTTCAAAGCTGTGATTGCCCATCAACTTCACAGGGCACTGCTTATTGGTTATAGAAATTAGTAGAATCTGTTAAGACCAATAAATTCCCAATTAGTTTTAATCCTTTTTATCTGTTATGCTTTGAACATGATGCCTAGGAAAACATATCTTTGAGGTCTACTTAATAAAATAATAAATACCAGCTAATTACCAACACTTTTTTTCTAATCTCTAAGTTGCTAGGAGTATAGAATTCTTTTTACTAAATATTAAGTCAAATCTCTTAAGTTAACGGAAACGTGATGGTGTGCCTTTCACTGTGCAGGTCAGAGTACGATCGCGATGTACCACACCACGCTTAAAAGAATCCAGTAGGACTAGAAGATGTCAAGCAGAATTGAGGCGTTTGAGGTTTACATATGTATAATTGATATCATTTTTAAAGCCATGTTTGTTTAAATAAGAAAAAGAGGAAGAGAAGGGAGAAGGTACTGCATTGTGCATTTGGACATAGGTATTTTACTGTGTTTAAATATTTAGAAGCTTGATGTGTCAAATATTGAATTTTATTTAAATTTTGAATTAAATTTTACTCTGTTCCATTAAACCACAATATCATAGAATCATAGAACCATTAGGGATTGGAAGGGACCTCGAAAGATCACCTAGACCAAGTCACGTAGGAACACATCCAGGCGCGTGTTAAACGTCTTCAGTGAAGGAGACTCCACAACTCCCCATGGCTATTCAACTTGACTATATAAAAGGATTTTGGGGTCTTAGGATCTTTTGTCAGCTTCATTATTGTGAAAGTTCCTTGGGAAAATGCTGTTCCTATAAGTGTGTTGTTTTGGAATGATGCGGCTTTTACAAGCTTAATCAGAGGGAACAAGAGCTGAACTATTCATTTGTTTACTAGACTTGTCATAGTCATAACAGAAAATGAATTATTAAAATCTCAGTAGAATATGATGGCTGCTTTTTGCCTTTTTGTTTTACTTGGATTTATTTTTTTTGTCTGAGTCTTGGTACTTTTCCTTTTGAAAGTTGTATGGATAACAGATACACTGGTTAGCTATAGTTATTTCCAGATGCTATCCTGTCTCGCAGTTCTGAGGTGATGATGACCTGATATCAAAGGAAAAAAATATAACTGGGACATGCAACCATCTAAATTAGAAATACTCTTATAGACAGCATCTTATTTTTGTAGGCAAATGTCTTCTCTGACTTACATAAAAACGTGTTCCTACATATTTCTTTTAAAATGCATTGATTGATCTTTTTAGTCATTACTTGACTACTAGTACATAGGCAGCAAAGGTATGTAATGTTTTGGTGCCCAGCAGAACCTACCACAGTTAAGGATCTTTGTGGTGCAAAACTCAGCAACCGCGTGTAAAGTGGCACTGTTGGCTGCCATTGTTTGATTTCTGGTGTTCAGAAGGATGACTTGTCTGTTGGTTCTGTGACCATTTGTATGTGCCAATTATTAACATTTGCTTACTGTCTACCAGCCAAAGGAACAGCTTTTACTCTGGTCTTTAGCAGGGTAAATAGAAGGCGGCAAAATAATTTCTGTTGCAGGGGGTTCGTTTTGTTTTGTTTTTAAATAATTTGTGGTCCAGACATCGTTTTATTTCATAGAATCATTAGGGATTGGAAGGGACCTCACAAGATCATCTAGCCCAATCCTCCTGCCACAGCAGGATCACCTAGATCAAGTTATACAGTCAGTCAGGGTTAGAAGGGACCACGGGATCATCCAGTTCCAGCTCCCCGAAGGTGTTGATAGAGAAAGTGGAAACCAACTGCAATGTGCAGTGTTTCTTTAAGTCCACTTTAACTGTACAACTTCGCTGCACAAGTTCTTGATGCAGATTTTTAAAGGGCACTTGAAAATTAGGCTAGTTACAGCCGTTTTAGGGCACTTAATAGAAAGATATCTATTTCATACAGTCATTAAAATGTTGGCCAAGCATAATAATGAGCAATTGTATTACATGGACAAATAATAAGAATATAGATCCACTGGGGTTTTTTTGACAGGACTAATTTGTAAAACTAAGTCACAGTTTTATATTTTTTTTCTTTGTATGGAACATAATCTGTTGGGTTGCTGTCACATCCTTTAGCTTGATTACATTAATTAGGCAAAAAAATATAAAAGATTGCAAGAGGTTCCATGGTTGGTTTTTTTTTCCTGTCAGTTTTGGTTTTTTTAGCTTGAGAGCTCAAAGTGAAATCCACTTTTGGATCAATTGCTTTCTTTGTAATAAATTACCTTTGCTTTATGGGGTTATTTTTTTCAAATGCTGTACCAGATTACTTAGCTTTTTTGATTGCAAAAAGGACAGAGTGACAGCAGGAGTGCTTAATTTTACTTCAGGAATTCATAACAGAGTGATTTTTAGGTTAGCTGAAAAATACCAGGTGGTGTTGGGAATAAACATGAGCTCTCACAGCTGCTGACTTAACTGACAGGAGGGTGGGGGGCTTTTGTCCCTTACTGCTCCTGCATTTATCCGTGGGTGGGGAGAGGTTTGTCAGTGTTGAAGACCTAATGACAGTGTGGAGACTATACATGAATTTGGATATCAAACTCTTTAATCTCACATGCAGTTCATTAACTGTATGACGTTCTGCAGGAGAGATGGTGAAGAGAAGTTGTGGCTTCAGTTGTGTTAACCCAGAGCATCTTCTAAGTTTCTCATGTGGGATCCAATGAATGTTCTCTGGTTTCATTCTTTTGAGTTCTGGATGGAGAAGACGTCCTGGGTCACTGGTCTGTTTAGGCTGCACGGTTGTTTTTCTGACTTATTAGCGTTGTTAGGACTCTGTTTATTCATGATGATTCTGGACATGCTTCCACTTCCTGATGATCAAAGGTTATTTGCATAGTTTGACTCTTCAGTTGAACGAATAGAATATGCTGTTAATTCTTAGCCAATTATTAACTTAATTCTGATGTCTGGAAGACGAGGTTGGTCACACATGATCAACTTTACCATAACAAGTGCATGGCCAGAGTTCACAGGCTTGTGCTAACAGAGATACCCAGTAGGCCCAATCTGTGTGAGCTGCTCTTATGTTATACTTTCCGTCCTTTCCCCCTTTCTTTGACTTGCATTTCATTTCTTGGGTACCTCTAAATGTAGCACAGAAAGAGAAAATAATCAGTAGCTTCACAATAGCATCATTTTAGGCAGGCTTCAAGAAAGGTTTATTATTTTGCAATGTACTGTACTGGATTGTTGTAGTCTTTCAGGGGGTTTTGTGAGTGAGCTTCTAAGGGTATTGAGTAGTTCCAGGAGTTCTGGTATGTGTAGTTTACATCCTTTGTGACTGTATGTACACTATATATATATTTATTTTTTTTTTTTGCCAATAGTCATGTTCTTGCCACAGATTTTGTTTCAGGTAAAGGGAACAATAAATCAATTAATTTCTCTGTTTGCTTTTGCTGCCATATACTGGTAAACACAAATGGTAAACCACTTGCCAGATGGAAATAAGAGGAAATTTCTCATTTATCTCCATAACAGTAAAAGGATGTTTGTTCGCTGGACATATAGACTTGATAGAAATTGGAGGTTAAAGGTCAGGTTCAGGTAGGCTAGGGTTCACTTGAATCTTTGTTTTCTCCACGGTGTAATTGAATATACTCCTTTCTATCACCCTGTAGTATTCATGCCCATTAGATTCATGACTGGTAGAATATATTCTTAGTTCTTCACCTGTGATTTCCTGAAAAAAGTAAGTACTGTGAAGCTCTATGAACTGGACATTTTAGTTCAGAGTAAAATCACTTAACAGCTAGAGTACCGTTAATTAAAACAGCACGCTTAAAATCTTGTTAAGATTATTTTTAATACCATTTAGTAGATAAATTAATGAACAGGTGTAGAATGGTAATTTTCAAGAGCTGTAGGTTCTTTCTTTTTTTGCTACAGAAGTGCAAAAGTACTGATGGCACAGTTTTTATTTCTTAATTATGTCTCTGAAGTATTTCAGTGTGTTTGTGTATGCTCTTTGCCATGATTGTTGTTAGTCTTGTTTAATGTATTTGAAACTTATGTAATGTTTTGTTTAGTGTTGCCAATTTTCTTTAGACCCTAAATGGGTTTCCAGCAGAGCACTTTCAGTGGTGTTAAATTAGATCCCAGCTGAAGGTATCACTAAAGAAACACATGAGCTGCACATGCGCTGTAGAAGATGAACAGAAAACAGTTCCTTGCAGTGTGTTGCATCAGCTTCTTTCCTTCAACACTGATAAACAAATAGGTTGTTATTAACAGAACAGAAATGCAGTAAAGATTAAAAAAGAGTTAGGGTATGTAGTGTTGGTGTTTATATATCTTCTTTCTTGTCTTTGGTGAGACTTCTGCATATGCTGAAGCTACCTTTGCCCCTTTTGCTTTCTTATGTAGGCTCTTTACCTTTCCTTCTCCCATCTGTTTGACATACATGACAGAGAAAATAAACCTGGCCAAAACTTTCTGGAGCTGTGACTGGTGTGAGATAGTAATGCTTTAGTGGGAATTTTGTCATTTCAGTCCCTGTTAATTGTTTTTTTAAAAATGATTGCCTCTTTCTTACTCTTCCCCTACTGAATTAGGAAACAGTTTTTAAAAGTTAATCACTTCATTAACACCCAATATATGTATGTGTGTGTATCTTATCTGTACGTGCATTCTGGACAAGTCCTTCATAAATTTGTGTGTAAAAAGATGACGTTTCAAAGATGTGTGGTATAGGATTGACAAAGGCTTTGCATGAGTCCAGTAGAAGTGCATTAGCATTGTCCATTGTCATGGACATGGACAGGCTCTTTTGAGTCTGAACTCTGTACTGCTGGTCCATGTGGCTTTTTCATGTAGTGGCAAAGTATTTAGGTTCTTGCACTTTTTCTTGAGAACTGAAGGACACGGTTACCACTTTTGCCAAGAGCGACTTGATAGATCACCTGCACAGGAATAACCTTTTATTGGAGAGTTTTGCCATTGTTCTGTGGCAGTGACATAACCTTTCATAGCTATCTGGTGCTTAAAGTAACCTCAAGCACGGGTCAAACAGCAATGGAGAAATTCTAGCAATTTGATGTCTCTCTGACCGTGGGCTGTAGGTTACTAAGGTTGGTGTTGGTGCTGCATTGTGACTTTGGCACAGCCACCTAAGCATCTGATTCTGGCATTTCTCCAGGTTTTTGTGGCTTGGCCAAAGCTAACTTAAAGCCTTTCAAGTTGCAACCTTCAAAAGACATGAACCTTTGGAAGACATCTTCTCAGGCTTTTTCCAAATGGAGAAATTTTAATCTAAGCCCAACATTAAATATTTATAAAATGGATGATTTGTAAGTTAGAGCCCTTCAGGCTTTAGCAGGTAAAAGTAGCCATGATTACAAAACTTCTGAATGTCTTGTTGGTTGTTTTCTAAACATGGTTACTACTTTCACAATCAGTAGAGGAATCAATAAGGAAATGAATGAGGAGGGAGAACATCTCTTTTGGGCATAAAACACTGTACGTTCAAAAACTGAACTCCCCCAACCACTTTTCACTTGTGGATACTTTAGTAACCTTGTCACTTAGTATGTGTTTTACATACTTTACCCATGAGCTCTTGCTCATAAGGTGTTTAATCTCACTTGCGGTATCAGATCAGGTGTATGTGAATTACAATCACAGGAAAAAAGTCGCCTTTGTGTGGGGTAATGTTTGTTAACAAATTATTCTCACTGTCTTTCACTAAGTAATATTTTCATGACCTTCTCAATTTAGTACACCACAGGGCCTGGAATTATCACACATGTGCGTGGATTACTGTAGCTGGTTACAGAGCAGCTTTGACTATAGTATTGAAGAAAACTCTGACAAGTAGGGTACACTGCGAGCAGA
Source organism: Rhinopomastus cyanomelas (assembly GCA_013400115.1). NCBI lineage: Eukaryota > Metazoa > Chordata > Aves > Bucerotiformes > Rhinopomastidae > Rhinopomastus > Rhinopomastus cyanomelas. The sequence continues at coordinate 165,754 of VXBP01006224.1, read as the reverse complement.
GATGAGGGGGTGTGGTGATCAACGTGGGAAACACCCAGTCACCTATGGTAATCTGGAGAATTTAGTTCTTAAACAGATGAGATTTGGAATGGGTGACTCATCTCTTGAGTCATTTCTCGCACCAGCCTCTACAGACACAGATCTAGAGCTCCCAATAGCTTCTGTCCTCGTAACAGAACTCAGAATGCTTATTGCCTTCTCATGGGACAGCTGCGTTTTAACTCTTGGGTGATTTTTGGTTTGCTTTGTTGCACACCTGGTTTTATTGCCTTGCTTAATCAAGAACAATTAGTGATAAGGGTGTGATTATTTTATGGAGCACCACTTTGAAGGGAAATTATGAGAGTTGCCTGTGTATTACCATGTTGATTTGTGGCTCTGTCCTTTCCCAAACCAACCAAGCTGATCGTATGGCATGGATGTTGTGGAATAATACAAGGCAAGGAAAGTCCTGCATGGTGGAGTCGTCTTTTCTCTTTAGCTTTTTCTGCTTTAGACTTTTTACAGGTGTCTGGGGATGACAGGACTGTCTTGTAGTAGCTTAGTTAATGCTGGTGGAGAATGCCCAAGGTAAACTAATTATTCAAGTAGTATAAACCCAGTAGAATTACTTTATGCCAGGTGTTTTCCTAGTGGTAATGCATATACATAGAAAAGAAGCAGGGCTTTTGTCCCGGTTTTTTTTTCTTTCCAAGGTTGACTCTGAGGTGTCGGTGTTATTTTTCATAGTGAAACTTAACATTTGTTTATTGGTAGAAAATCCTATAGTGAAGCCATGCTGACAAAATTAGTACAACAGTAAAAACAATGCGCAGTGAAGAAAGGCATGTTAAATCTGCTTAACACTTCCTTTTAATTTTACTTTCAGGTTTTCCATTTACCTTTGAATGACATAAAATGTTCATGAAGTTTATTCAGTGCTAAGCATGTTCAATGCCTAATATGTGATATTTAAAAGAAAATAAGTCATTGATAATGAGTTTACCTAATTAATGCTTAGGAAAAATCTGTGAAAGTGAAATGTTAAATTATGCAAAAAAGCAACATACATTTTAACTATTTCAACAATACCATGCTACTTTTGATATAATATACTGCCTATAAGACTAGCAATCCTTGCTAAATAAAAATAAGAACATGCCACATGTTTTAAACATATCTGGTTTTGTTCTTTACCTGAGACAACATAAATAATTAGTAAAAGCCTGCCGTTGTCTGGTGTGATAAATCTCAAGTGATTTAGTTTTTGGTGAAGAACTGAAAATTATATTTAACTAGTATTTCAATAGAGGGCGCTCGTGTGCTTTGAGGTAACACTAACTCACTGTATTTTTAGAAGTGTTGGAATAAACTGGAGCTGAATTTTTTTTTTTGTTAAAATGCATTAATATTATTTCATAGTATTTGGGAAAATTGGCCACTATTATATTATCATTTTAATTTGAAGTGGCTCCTAATTTTGTAATTATGCTTTGGTTCCTCATACTTTTTATAGTACATTGAAGTAGTGGATTCATCATAGCTTGAACTGATTATTATAGATGCATTGTTATGGTTTGAGGTGAGTTGCTAGTAGCTTTTTAAGATTAAACTTTTGTAGTAATGAATCAAAATTTAATAAATCCATTCTTTCCAGCTAAAAAGACAGTAGAAGAATCAGATGAGAAGAAAGCAGTTCAGTCAAAGAAAAAGATTAAAGAATTAAGAATTTTGGATGGAAAAACCGCACAAAATTTATGTAAGTGATATGAAATGCATTAGGTCAATATCTAACTGGGATGTGCACACATGATTGTCCTTAAATGTTGCCCTATGTTTCCCTTTGAACGATCTTTTTCTAAAGGCTGGCTAATTTGAACATCGGTTATATGTTTGTAAGAGTTTTACGTACGTATGTTCTGAATTCACTATACAATTTGGGAAAACTTCAAAAAGTAACATTGGAAAATGTTCATGAACTATATATGTGTTCATTTTTATTTGTAAAATAGGCTTAATTAGTTGATTAAGCGTTGGTAGGTTTCATGGGGTGGGGTTGGTTAGAGCAGTGGTGAAAGTGTTTGATCTTGGTTAGACCTTTAACGAGAAAATGTTTGAAAGAGAAGAATGTTGTCAAGCAGGATCAATTAGCAAGTGCTACTAATGCAAATATTAAGAAAAACAGTACCACCTCTTTTTTCTTTTTTTTAACTTGCAGATTCTTTTAATATGAAGGAAAAGAAATCATTAATATAGTATATTGTTTTGCTTGAATTAGAAATACCAGAAAATGTCACTAGTCCAACAAGTGGCAAATGAAGTGTGTTAAACTAAATCTGTGCATTGTTTATTACCACATCCACAAGCATATTTTCTTAAGTGGAACACAAAGGATGACACAAGTGATAGAAAACTTCCAAGTTTTGAAAATACAGATGCAGGTGAATTGGACATGGCAGTAGCATTTTATTAAAATGGCATCCTAATCCATCTGTGTTAGGAATACTTTGTAGTTATTGCATGGGATTTTATGACGACGATATAATATCTTGATGAGAAATTGCTTTGAGAACGTCAGCTTTGAAGTATACAAGTCATACTGTGTCATTGTGTAAGTTTAGTTGCCCTAGGAAGTAGTTGAGTTAGAAGTTTGAAGTTGTTTTTGTCTTTCCCCAGCTCCTCATTATACATTTGAAATAGAAATTTTTTTAGAGTGCTGTGTAAATATCATTCAGCCAGCTCTGAATGCTGTGCAGGCTGTTCATGCAGTACCAGGAAAGCAAAAATTTAAGTCTTCTAGTGGCTGAAGATTAGTAGTGAAGCAGATGTTGCCACTTGTAAAAAATAGGACTTTATACTAGACATGAGTAATGCTGGTAAAAAGCAATGAGAATGATTAAACAGATTAATGTCTTAGAAGTGAAGTTCATTATGAGTCCAATTGCAACAGTATACCTCAGCTCGTGCTTATTTTCTGTAGAAAATTGTGAATCATTGTAATTTTAATCAATATGCAGTTTTTTGGTTGCTAGAAATTGTTTGCCTTACATCACTGTTTTCGACCTCTCTGATTCTAATTATTCATTTCTGAATTTCAGCGATATTTTTGGGTTCTTTTCGTTTGCCTTATGAAGAAATAAAAAATATAATTTTAGAGGTTGATGAAGAGAAGCTGAGTGAATCCTTGATACAGGTATGTGAGAATATCTCTGGTTTTGTTCGTGACTTGTTTTACACAATAAAATGCCTTAAAGATATGTAAGAATTGAAGAGAGAATACTGCAGAATTTCTTCAACATCAGCTATAAGTGTATTGCTTCAGTTTACTGTTTTGTTCATTTCAATTCTACTTTTCCATATGGTTACCTATAGCATAGAAGAGCCCTTTAAAATAAACTCTTAACAGAGGTACTTTTGAACCTCTCACTTTGTGAAGGTTATCTTTTGGTTTTGAAGAATAACCTTTACCAGATTTAGCTGCACATGCAGTGGTCAACAGTAAAACATTGGTGTTTTACCAAGACTGTACTGATCACAAGTCCAAAAAACATCATGTGGACTGTTAGAAAGAAAGAAAATAAACTTCATTCTAGCCAGACCCAGTTTACCATAAAAGTCAAATGTGATTGCAAGGTCTACCAGGTCAAGTATTTCAAGTATAGAGGATAATTATTGCACTTGTGAATAATGCACTTGTAAGACCCTATCTAAAATACTTTGTACGTTTCTCAAAATTAATTTAATATGGAGAAGCTGAACTTAAAAACTACTCCAGATGATTGAGGGATGGAGAAACAGTCTACAGAAGGAAGCTAGAAAAGATTGGCTTGATTAGCTTAGCAATATAAATAGCTGAGAGGGGATATGACTACTTTATAACTGTACGGGGAGAAGTGTGACGTGCATAAGCACCGGGGAGGAAAATGAAGTTGCATAAGTAAAAGGCCATGTTAATACCGGAATAAATGTATATGAATTTATCGTGAATGCAACTGTCTAGAAAAAGACTTAGTGCTTTGGATATTGTTCCATTTCTGAAAGGAACAGACTTGTTTCTAATAGTAGGGAAATTTAGCTAACCCAGAAGAGATTCTTTCTGTGTTTCTAAAGATATTGGGGTAAATGGTCTGTATCTTCTATTTCATGTTCAGTCTACTCTGGTTTATTTCTATTCTTCCAATAGAGTTATTAACTAACTCACAAAGAAAACCTTCCTTTCTTTCATGCTTAGCAAAACTTGGACTTTATAGAAGTGCACCTGTAGAAACTGCTTTGTTCAATGTATCCAAGTGGTGAAAGCCAAATGGGTAGAGCGTAACTGAGCCTAGAGAAGTGCTTTCAAAGTTACACGTCTCAAGTTCTTGCTTCTTGCTTCTTTTCAAACTTAGTTTTAACACTGAGAAAAATTGATTGGATTAATTAGTTTGGGTGCATGGTAGACTATATGCTGTTGTAAATCTCCCTTGAGGAAAACACTAGGAAAAGTACTCTCCATTCTGGTGTCTTTGAGAATCTTAAGTTCTTGTGAACATACAATTGTCAAACATAATTCAGGGCATTATGACAGTGAGTCGTGAGCGATAGTTTCTGCCTGTTGATGTCAGCCTTAGATTTTGACTTCATTTTATATTTATGTAAATCTTTTTTATTTACACCCATATTAGCATGAACATGTTATGAAACTATTTCCTGAAGTACTGACTATGTGATCACTGAAGTCTCTAGCTTCTTTGCAATGAAAGAAAGTAAACATAATTAAACACATCTAGAAATATATGGAGAGCTGCAGTGCTAGTAGTGCCATGTGGTCCTCAGAAGCAGAGGACAGAGTTCAGTTTATGCCTTAGCTCTAAACCACAAAGGGTTGTAGAGGAGGAAAAAGCAATAATAACGAGGTGTGCTAAGAAGTTTTGGTTATGTAGCTTAAAAAAACCCCAAAACCTTAGTAGTACGTACTTGTATTTCTACGTTGATGCCAAAAATTGCGTTACAGTAATTAATGTGTAATTACGTAACCTCTTTTGACAAATGCAATGGTAAATAATTGAGCTAATGAAAACAGGTTAAAAAGTATGTTAGTTCATGTAATTGACCTTTACCAGCTTTAAACAGTCAAAATGAGCATGAATGTTTTAACAAATTTGTGGGACATGAGTTTGGGTTAATAGGAATGGAAGCATGCCTAGGTTTAAGCATGAGGCTGTAGCTTAACGATACAAAATGGGGGTGAATCTGATGCTTATCTCTAAGTAATTGAACTCTTCTTGCTAAGACATTAAGTAACTCCTCAAGTAAGTGTGACAGGGATCTTAGGTATGAGATCATCTTGTCATCTTTATTTTTTCCTTATTCAGATGGATGAATATTTGAGTTTTTTCATCTTGGAGAATTAAGCTAGCTATCATGTGCAAATTTGATAGATGAGACTGATGCCTTTCTGAAAGTTGTACCTTAATTCCTACTTCATCAGGCCTGGCAGAGAGATCAGTAATCAAGTTTTCCCAACAAATAAGAATATTACAAATAAGAATTTTATGATTGGTATGCTCTAAAAATAAAACATCTGTACCTCAAATAATACAGGTTTTCTGCCACTAAGATTCTTCTATCTGGAAAAAAATTATCTTCTATAGCACTGGTTGCTTTTCTGAATTTTGCAAGGCACTTAACTTTTCATTGTATCACAATCAGAGAATCACTAGGGATTGGAAGGGACCTTGAAAGATCATCTAGTCCAATACCCCTCCAACAGCAGGATCACCTAGACCAAGTCACACAGGAACACATCGTTTTGAGATCTAAACAGTCCTTAATGGTTCTTTGAAAGTGCCAATGTATGCCTGTCCCTTCTCTTTTATTAGATGGGAGGATGTAGCAACACACCTTCTCTTATGGAAAGGGAGAAGAATTTGTGTGTTTATAACCTAAGTGAAAGGGGCACAAGTTATAAAATGTTTTACTTCTGTGACTAGTGTAGCAGAAAGCATCAGATTATTTTAATTTTGTAGTTGTACTGCAGTATCTCATCTTCAATAAAATCTGTTTGGTGACTACAAATCCAGTAGAAATGCAGTTCCATAGGCACTGGGGAAGGAAGCCTCTAAACCTGATGGTGCCTCTACCACGTACTCCTGCAGAAAGCTTTCAAAGTGTGTCTTCGTAAAGTAGAAAGGTCTGGTTGAATAATATGGACTCATTCCTTTTGTCTTTAATACCTGGGGACCGTCTGGGGTTTCTGTGGAAGGAAACAAATTGTTTCTGTGTGAAGACTTTTTTTTCACTTATTTATTTGGTACAGGAATAATTCCACTGTGAAGTTAGGTGAATCTCCTGTTGTCTTTTCAAAAGTTACTCGTAACAAAAGCACACTACTCTTTTGTCCTCATATCTGTATTAAGTATCTATAACTTATTCAACTTGCAGAGCTGTTTGACCCCTTTTACAGTATAGGTAGGCAATTACCTCTAAAAAATCCTCCTAAAGGCCACCAAAGGAAAACAGGAGTGACATTGTATTCACCTAGAAAAGGAGTATCTGTGTCTCCCTTCTAGTCTGCGTTTAGCGTATCTCTCTTTTAAGATGTTACGATCATACGCTAAATAAAATTTTCTTTGGGAATGTGAATAAGATTTCAAGCATGATCTCCTTTTGTTGAGTCGCCGTATACGCCATCCAGAACAGCTGTATGATTTAGAGATGTTGCTCTTTCTTTGTGTAATGTGTTTTTAAGTGAAGTTTGTGCACAGCTATTTTGTATGTCTACAGGTTATTTATTTTTAGGTTGTTTTGTCTGCTTTACAAGGACTGGTTATTTATTGATTAATATTTAATGAGCAAGATGCAATCATGGTGGCAAAAATAGATGGTAGAATATAATTCTTCAGGGTCTGAGAGCACCAAGGAGTTTTATCTAACTTTTTGATAGTGAGGAGGCATTCTTTAAATTAGAGACTGTAACAGAGGTGCTGATGTCGGTATTAAATAATTGCTGCTTTGATTTGATGATTATATAGTGTAAAAACTGTGTAAATAAAATAAGCTTCCCGTAATTTATCATACATTTAAATGTTGTGGTATTTTAAGTGTGTTATTTTAAGATCTGAGCTAGTTTAATCTAGCAAATTTAATATAATATGTTGTTTGTTTTAGAATCTTGTGAAGAATCTTCCTGAGCAGAAAGAACTCAATGCCTTATCTGAATTGAAGGATGAATATAATGATCTTGCGGAGCCAGAACAATTTGGAGTTGTGGTATGTCTTAGTGCAATAACTAAGTGCAGAGTTCTGTTTTGCTGGATAAGTTAAATATAAAATTTTTTTAACTGTTTTGGTTAGGGTTTTTGTAAGTCCTGCACTAGGAGGGAATTACCATCAGTTCATTGATATACATACTAAGTTTTTAATGGCAAGGAATTACAGTTTGTACTGCAGAGGAGCAGGCACTTCTGTGCCACACACAGTCTTTTGTCTGAATGTCTGATCTTGTATATTTATTGAACAATTCTGGAGAGCACTCTGGGTTCAGTGAGTCAAATTTCCAAGAGTTGATAAGAGACCCATTAACCCAGTGGCATTGATGACTTTGATATCAGAAACTGTGAACAGCCAGGAGAGCTATTTGTCATGTTTTACTGTATGTGTAAAGGAGGATGTACATCTAAAATGTCTGTGTATACATAGAAACATACAGAATCAGCTCTAGAGAGATGTGGATTATTATTAGGACTTAAATGGTAGATTGTTTTCTGTTACTTTAGTGTGACCTGGACAGGCTAGAGAGCTGGGCAAAGAGAAATTTAATGAAGTGTAACAAGGGCAAGTGTAGAGTCTTGCATCTAGACAGAAACAACCCCAGGTACCAGTATAGGCTGGGGTCTGAACTGTTGGAGACCGGTAATATCAATAGTGTATGAAATGGGAGAAAAAAAACAAAGGCAAAGAAATAAAGCAAATGCGGTCACTCACCATCTCCCATGTGTAGCCTGTAGCATGACATGACATGGCTTGGGAAGTCTCTGGTCAGTTTGGGTCATTTGGCGGGTTGTGTATATCCCTGGGTTATGCAGAGGAAAATTGGAGCAGGACTTTACAGGGTGCCTACGTTGTTCAATAGTTGCCAGAGCATTAGCATGTTCACAGCACTCTTTTGGTCAAAAGTCTAAAGTGGTACTAGATGAACTACTGTGAAGAACATTTCACTCTGTCCCAGCCAGATCCAGAGAACAGTGGTCCAGGTCAAGGTCTGTGCTTTGCCTAAGCTTCCGTAGAAGCAATATTTTCTTAAGAACTGGGATAACCACATCTGACCACTTTCATTACCAGAGGTGATAAAATTGTAGGTAAAATTATTTCTTCAGTTTTATCTCTGTGCAGAATGTATGAGAGAGATTCATTAATGTATGCAACTTCATTAATCACCTAGTCTGAAATTTTGCTGGGGCATACGACGGGCAGGATCAGGTTTTGTGTTCTACACTAATTTGTTGAAGTTGACTAATGGCCTTTTCATTTTGGCTACGTGCTAACATGCTGCTGGAAATGAAAGACGGAAAATAAATTTAGAGCATAATTATTGTATATCAAAAGGCTGATCTAAGACAGATGAAATTTTTATTTGAAGAAAACATGCAAAAAATAATTGTTGCACTATTTGCAGCACTTTCAGCTTCATCTTGATTGGATGTTTACAAATTTGATAAACGAAAGACTATGACTGATACTCTAGTTTAACTCTATGTGGATTGTCTGCACAATGAGTGTAAATGACAGAGCCCTACTTAAGTTTTATTCCTTCAAAACCAAAACACTGTTCAGAAATTGAAGTAGGCAGAAAGACTATGTTAAATAATATTTTAAATGTGTACCCTTAGTTATACTTAAATGTGGATATCTTAATTATTAAGAGCTCTTAATTGGATAATAACGGTGCTTATCAAATTTAAGAAAAATTTGAATAGGTAGTTAATTTTTTTGTAGGAAAAACATAATTAGTAAATGGCTAAGTTATTGATAGAGATCAATTAACTCAATATTCAGCTGATATGTAAATGAAAACTAGAGTGGCATTTTCATTTAGATGCAATGTTAGAATGAATTATAAGTTCATATCGGTTATTGAAACTGGTTTTGAACTTATATCTTGAGATCAAAAAAGGCAACACAATTTCATAAAAAGAAAAGTTGTTGTCAATGTTGAAGTAGAGCAAGAAAAATAGATTAACTAAAACACTTGCTAGGAGGTAGGAGAGGTGAGGAAAATTTTACAAGTTTATTGCCTCTGTATTGGTTTAGAGTCATTCACTTTAATTTATTTACCACTTGTTTCCTTCATTGTAATTTCTAGAGCTGGCTAAAAATTAATCTTTGTAGAATATTGCTAGGGCAAAAAAAACCCCCCTACTTTTAAGCATGGTAGGTAAGAGGCTGATTTAGTTGTCTGAGTGAGTTGACAAATTTGTACTATGAGAGTGTCAGCTTTTTTCCTTGGGAACTGAAGCAGGTTTAATTGTGCTTTTTGCCTTTCTCCACTAACCTTTGATCCTAGTTTTAATATGTGGCTCGAGAACTGAGTGATGACAATAAGAAATAAAGAACTGAATAAAGAACTTGATTAGGTGGAGAAATTATGAAAGCCCAGAAGGGGAAGTAATGACATATAGTCCAGTACTCACAGTTAGCTGGAAAAGAAATATCAATTATTTTGTTTCTGTAGCTGTTCATTTTGGAGCCTAATGCTTGCTGCTGCAGGCACCTGTTTGATGCACCTATTTGAAGGTGTTAACTTTTATATGCCTTTGACGCTAATTTTGTAGACTTGCAAATAATTTTTCTTATTAAATGTTATCTTTGCACCTTAGATTTTTTTGCAAAGGCTCCAAGGAAGTTCAATAAATTAATCACATATTGTACTTCTGTTTTTAAAAACATGCATATGAAAGTGAAGTCGGGGGTATGGGAAAGGAGTTAAAAAAGAGTATTTATGGTCATCTTCTGTTGATGCATAAAGAGCATAATGTATATAAAAAAGTTCTTAATTCTAAGGAGACAACCCACTTGAAATAGCTCTTAGGAAATTCTCAAGGTATCTCTAAAATATTATGCAGATGAGCAATTGAAATTAGAACTTACTGGTGGCTTGGTAGTTAAACTATTTTGCAAGGCAAATAAATGATCAATGTTCCATGACACTTCACAGCATTAAAGTACAAATTGGCTGAAGTGTTGCAAAGGATTATTCTTCACAAATGTTTAAGTCACACAGTTCTTTTTGGCTTATATGTGTTTGTCGCACTCTCTTTTCAGGTTCTAAAGCTTTTGACAACTTTCTTTCCCCGTGCCATTTTTAGTAAAAAATAGTAATTGTAGATTACAGAAATTTAAGTAAGTTGTGTGATTAATTTTAATTTCTATCTGCTGCAGCTCTGTGAAGGTACATCCTTTCAAAGCAGATGTTTCAGTGTGATATTTCTGAAATACATAATAATTACAAAAATAATGGTCCAAGACTGCATGATTTTGGCTTATAGAGGCTCACAGAGACATTTGTGACAATGGACACTGCAAGTGACACTGAAGCGCTTCTTTTGTGATCCTTTTTCTGATTCTGTTGTGGTCATATGAATTGAAACTATCTGGAGTGCCTTAGTATTTGTGTTCATTTTAGTATGAATTGCTGATTTTTCAAGCCACTCAAGTCTTTCCTGTGAAAGTTACCACTGCTGGTGGCTGTCTGGTAGATAACACCAGTGGAAAACTCATGGTTCCCTAAAGAGCCGTGGTGAAGCTTTGGGAACCAGTAACACAAGTGCATTACTGTGCATAGTTAGGATCTGTAACATGTCACGTAATAAAGCTTGTCTTTCAGGGAGACACAGTGCTTCAGGACAAGCACTGATAGGGGACAAATCTTTCTGTATTCTGCTAATTAAAATTAGGAGTCTGATTTGGAAGGTAATAATTCTTGCATTTAAATGAAAACATTTAAGTGGATTAAAAATTCTCAGTGCATATTTTTATCTTAAATTGAAATATCTCTTGTGAATTATAGTCTCCTGCCAAATAGGAGGAAATATTACTGATCACTTGTCCAAAATATGAAAGACATGGACCTATTTTGGTAGCTAGTGTAATGAAATTGATTTGGGGGATTTAAACTAATGAATCACCATTGCAGATTCTTCTCACTGTCTCTGTCATTTGCCATGTTATGGTGCTGTGATTTATAACCTCCCATCTTTTAGTCAGGCCAGGAAGGAATTGGTCCTGGTTTTGCAAAGTATATGAAACTTGGATAGTATCTTGGGCGCTCGTTTTACAAAATGTAGTTAAAAAACAAGATTTTTGAAAAGCAGGCTGTATATTGCTTACAAAGTGTGATGTCATGGGACCAGAACTGGAAGGGAAACCAAAAGAGTATCCTTGCATTACTGTAGGGAGATTGCTTTTTTGTGAAAAAATTACACAGCGTGGGGCTTTATGGTGCTGGCCCACATGTATCACAGTGTATCTTTAGATTAACTTTGAGCTTATTTGGCAGCTACCAATAGGATTTTATTTTTTTTTAATACAACTTGCTAGTAGTGTAAATAATAACAGAACCCACTTTGGGTTTCATTGTAATGAAAACCTGCAAAAATCAACACTTTCACTCATGTAAACTGTACGTACCACAATTAAAAATTTGTATTGGTACAAGGCAGGAAATATTTAATGAACAACAGTACTAATATGACCTCACTTATACAGATATCTGACTAGTGAAGCTCAATCTCTGTGTCTCAAACTCACTTAGATGTTCCCAGTCATTCCACAAAGGTCTCTGAGAATTCATTGTGTCCCTCCACTACTGCTCTCTCTGTGACCAAGAGCAAGTTGAAAGCTCAGTAAGACTCTGAAAGTGGAAAGTAAAATTCTTTATTGAAGGAAACATTTTTAGCAGGGTAGCTGTTTGTCATTGTGCTGGTGGTAGCACAGCCACTTAAGAGATTGTTGTATCATTTCAAAAGGAGGAAAACTGAGGAGCTTAGTTGTACATAATTGGTAAATGATAGAGTTCAAAGGTAGCTTTGTAGGAGATGTGATGAAATCTTTGCCATGTGCACTTCAGGATGATCTTTGGTTTTAAGTGGTAGAACTAGCTTACATATCCTTAGCTGGGATAAGGAAAAGGTTTGGCAGTGTGTGTTTCTTGCAAGTAAGTCTTGAATTGGCAAGTTAAATGGTTTGGTAACACAGAGCATGTTGCCTCACTGATTTGTTTTTTGGTTTTGTTATTTTTTGTGTGTTTGTTTTGTTTTGAGTGAAGTGTATTCTGTGGGCAGGTAAACATTCCTGGAATACAAGCTAGGCAATGAAAACATAAAGAAACTACAGACTTGCTGGCTACTTGTAATATAAACTGTTCTGAATAAATAAACCTTTGGGTTTTTTTGTTCTGATTTAATGTTTCTTGTTTTGTAGATGAGTTCAGTGAAAATGCTGCGGCCACGTCTCAATGGGATCCTTTTCAGGCTCATGTTTGAAGAGCACGTAAACAATATCAAACCTGACATTATGGCAGTTACACTGGCTTGTGAAGAGCTGAAGAAGAGTGAAAGTTTTAGTAAGCTTTTAGAGTTGGTGCTGTTCCTTGGAAACTACATGAACTCTGGCTCCAGAAATGCACAGTCTCTTGGTTTTAACATCAGTTTTCTTTGCAAGGTAAGATGAAGCTGTAAAACTTTTGAATTGCAGATCTACGAAACACCCAAAACATGACAGAAAACCCTGAGCTGGAAAAAGCATTTGATCAATGGAGTTTACTGACTGCACCTCCATTTTCAATAACAAACAGATAAATGCAAGCCTTCCTTGGCTGGTCCCCTCTTGCAATGGCAGTTTAAGATGGTTTGATTGGAATTGTTCTGAGTCTTTTCTGGAGACAGCAAACCGCTTATTTGACTTTATTTGCCCAGTTGGCATCAGTACACGTAACTCTGCATACATCCCCATCCGTATACATAGTTCTGTACACGTTATACATCTCTAGCTACACATCTTTCAGTCTTCTACCCAGCTGTTGCTCAAGCAGTGCCCCAGAAATATGTATTTGGGGTTAAATATGAACGTTGTTAACCTAAGTTTACCTCAGTTTGTGATAAAATACATGATGCAACTAGAACTGTAGAGTCTATAGCAGTCACAATTTGATGACCAGTACTTGTTAGTTTATGTGGTAAAGTGTGGGGAAGGCATTGATCTGAACTTGGCCATCTGTTTGTCAAGTACCTTAGAAATATCTTTAAAAAAAAAAGGGATGCAAAATTTGTAAACAGATCAAAAATAAAAAATAGCATAAATATTGCAGAAGAATTTTTCCACTTTTTTTTTTTTTTAATTTGGTGCAATCAGAGGATCCAGGCTTCGAGTACCTGTTTGGAGCACTATGAGGAAAGCTGTTTTGGTTCTGAAGCAGATTTAATGTAGGGGAAAAGAATATTTCCAATACACAGCAAGTGTGATCTGACACATTTTGGTAGAGAAAGGCTGTAGTTTAATAGAAAGATACTGTGAACAACTGATAAAATAAAAACTATCACCTGAGAAAACCTTTCAGTCTTTAATAGGCCCTTTAAAGATCTTTTTAAAGAGAGGCCAATTGGAAGGGGTTTTTTTTCCCCACAGATGTGTGTTTATACTGCTGTGTTTTCTTTTAGGTAGTAAAGGAATCTAAAGGGAATTAAGTACTTGAAGTAGTAAACTACTTGTTAATGAGGGGGAGGGGACATGATGACTGTGCTTGAATGATTCTCTAGCATAGTGTAGATGTGAGAAGGTATTCTTGCACTCCAGGTGATAGGTTTATGAATTGCTGTCAATGCAAATCCCACAGATGTTGACACAGCTAATGTGGATGGACTAATCCTGCAAATTGTTCTCTACTGAACTGAATAATTGCTGAAGCATAGCTATCTGTGCTTACAGCTAAATTCCATTTAAAATAACTGAGACAAAAATCTATGACTATTTAATTCAGCCTTGCCCTCAGAAACAAAATCAATTGAAGTACTTAAAATACTTACACACTCTCCATAATAAAATGTTGACTGTGCTGTTGCATTTAGTTACTAGGTATGGTTTTTACAAACAGTGATGTTTGTTGGCTCAAAAACCAAAGTCTTTCCAAACTCTAAACATGAAACTCTACTGTCTCTATGTATGAAGTCTTCAAGCTTGTCTAGAGAAATTTAAGAGCCTTCAACTTTTTATAGACAACCTGTAAATAATATAAATCACAAACTAAGAATTGTGAAGATTTGTGAAATCTTTTTCTGTCTGTTTTTACTAGTGAAATCTTTTTGTGTCTGTTTCTACATATGGAAACATGATGAACATTAGGATGTTAAAATTTAGGGGTCACCGTTCCGTAACCTCACGTACATTGGTAGAGTACAAGTCAGAAGACTTTGTGCAAAAGAAAGTTTGTCCTAAATTTTATTTTACTTGTCATGAATCCTCCTACTTTTTTTTTTTCCTTTTTTTTTCTCTAAGCAACTTTAGAACAAGGAGAATTTTGCCAGTAGTAAACATTACTTGGCCAAACTAAGAATTGCTTCAGTAGAAGTTTTAAAATCAAACAAGACCCATCTGAATTAATCTTTGTCTGATTTTGTTTATTTTCTTGGTGGCTCTGCCTGTAAGGTACTTGATGGGACAAACTAAGATGTAAATTTAACAACAGTCTTACTGTCTGAATATTGTTGCTCTGGAAGGACTTCAGCTGTTACAAGAACAGAATTTATAACAGTTAACTGGCTCATATGTTTGGGTTTTTTTTATCTGCTATTGACTGTAGGTTGCAGCTTTGCTGAGGTAGAAGGATTTATGTCTCAGGAAAAATAACCAGAAAACACATTAGGCTAAGGGAATAAACCAGTAGCTAATTTCATTAATGGTTTTCTGAGGCTTAATGTTTGTAAGTTTTTAGTTTGTTGTGGCTTTTCTCTTTTCTCATTTCAGCCCAGTAATTTATATTATGTTGAACATCAACAGCCTTTCTACCCATGCTAAAAGAGCTTTTAATTTTGTGGAGGTTTTCTTGAGCCAGCTGTCAGCAAGGTAGAACAAGGGTCTGTGTGCACTCACTTGTGTCTGCAGAATACACAGAGTTGTTTTCATGGTGAGGTATCCTGACATGATGAATTCACTTTTCAGTAAAACCTGTTTTTCCTGTTGATTTTTCTTTCTTTGTTATCCTTGAACAGCCTTAATATTAATTGTCTGTGTAGTAGATACAGTGCACGTGTTGTATGATGTGAAAAAAGGCAGATATTGATCTGGGAGAAATGTTTGGTTTTGTAAAATAAATATTCTTACACCAGAACTGGTCATTTCATACACAGAAATCTGTTAATATGTAACAGCTTCTATTAAAACATGACAGAATGAAGAAAACAAAATATGAGTTTACACCTGTCTGCTCCTAACTGAACTGCTAATGCCCATATAGTAATTGCAAATCCTTTAAAAACAAATTGTTTTTCTGGATGTTATATTGCAGTGTATGATGTGATTGAAGTAAGAAACAATTTGTAAATAACCTTTGGCAGAAGACAGAGAACTTGATTTTGTTCAAATAAGAGAGATCAGCTTGAGAATTAATGTGCTGTATCAAGAGTGGCAAACAGCAGCAGCTACTATGATGTATTCACTGAAGCATTCATGATTGCCTGAGTGCTCTGTGGAAATTTAAATACAGCTGAAAAAGTGGTAAAGTTCAGGCAGGCTACTGTAGTAATTCACTCATGGTAAACGTAACTTTATGGCTAGAATAACTTGTGTATTACTGACCACTGGCCATTCACTAATTGCCTACCAGCCGCTTTTCTGTCATGGCTGGAAAGATTTCTGCAGTATTAAAAATATATATATATATAAAATCTCATAAAACTCATTAGAAAAGGGTTTTTTATAGCTGTAATGATCGGATGTCATTCAAGTCCTAGCTGACATATATAAAGGTTTACATCATACGTAAGCCTCCTTCCTGAAAATGTAAGCCAAAAGTACCTGTGAAAAAAAACCCAACCCAGAAGTGAATTATGGTGTAATTTTCACATTTTCAATTCTTTACCAAGATACTACATGTAAAGGTAGGTTTTAATTGTATTGATGATACTGAAAAGCTACAGACCTCAACATGGTACTTGATATATTGCTTGATGTGAATGACTGTGCTGTACTGTGCTCTGTGTATATTAGTCTGTAATTCTTTCCCCAACCGTGAATCTGACAGTATTGACAACTCAAACTGATGCTTCAGCGTTCAGCTGGAAGCTGCTTTCTGGAGCTTAGGCTGAGTTACACTGCTGTTATTTTTTTTTTTCTGCAAAGTCTGTTATTTGCTAATTCTGTAGGTGAGGTAACGGAAGTCCAGAGGGTCAAATTCTGCATTTTTGAAAATTCTAACAATAGATCGTAAGTGTCTTTTTCAAGATGAGAACGTTTGGAAAACCTTACGTCACTGACATGTGTAGATAGTGTTTTGTTGATGCCACGTACAGAGACACACTGCCCTGTAACAGCAATCACTCTTATTTCAGGTGGTGGATTTTGTTGCTGTTGGTGGGTTTTTTACCAAGTCTCAGGAAACTGTTATGACTTCTCTAATAGAGTAACCTTTTGAGAATGAAATTATGATAATACAGAGGGCATAATGTAAACCATTTGAAAGGCAAGGCCTTTTAAGATTCACTACTTTGTATTCCAGTGCATGTATGTGTGGGGTCACAAACAACATACATACTTTTTTTTTTAAAACCTGTTTTATTTTGATTATTGTTTTTTGTTGAACATACCTAAGTCACTTGCAAGTGAAGTCCAGCAGCCTCTAAAGATGTTACCCTTTATACTGTCGACCTTTTCTTTTACACTGGCCTGTGTCCCTACTGTACTGTCTGTACCTGCTGTACTGCTGGAGCACTAACAAGACTGAAATTGATGTCACTCTTCTTTTTTTACTGCAATATGAACCCATAATGCCACTTGACATAGAGAACACATAGACCTTTTCATTTCTGTTAGGATGTGTTTAAGAGCAACCATACTTATTAAAGTTCTAATCAATATTTAATGGTTAACTATGTATCTCTTAGCTTCAGTTACTGTCTGTGAAAACAAATTCTTCAGTTAAGAAGCCATTAACAAAAAGAAATGTCTGCAGCCTAGAATTTTAAAGAAATAATAGTATTTAGGTGTAAATATTTAGCCTCAATTTTCTGTTTATTTAACTTCTAATGTAACAGAGGCTCTGCCAAGAGTGATTGTGGAGTCTCCTTCTCTGGAGACATCTAAAACCCACCTGGATATGTTCCTGTGCAACTGGGTCTAGGTGATCCTGCTGTGGCAAGGGGATTGGACTAAATGATCTTTTGAGGTCCCTTCCAATCCCTAATATTCTGTGATTCAATGTCTTAAACTTGCCCCTTTCCAAAACGCATTCTTATAAAGCAGAACTTTACCTTTTTGTGAAGGAAAATAGTAGTGTTTTAGGGTTGGTATTGTGTTTAACACAGTGATATCATGATGTGTGCAAATTCCTGCACTTGTGGCAGGCTTAGACTGGTGCTAAAGTCTCGATTTAGCAGATGGAAACGACTACAGAAAACCTGCAGTCTGTTCTAGTGGAGAACTCCAAATCATTTTTGCACCTGGCAGCATCCTGGGTTTTACTGATAGGTAGTAACTTTATTTACTCTTAACTCAGAATTCAGTGTGTTGTGTATGCAACATGTTGTTCAGTATTTTGCATATCTTTTTGTTGGTAAATTGGAGTTGGAGGACCCACTGGAGCAGGGCTGGAGCACTGAGGCAAGGGTGATGGAACTGGGTTTGTCCAGCCTAGAGAAAGTTTTGGGTGGTGCTAGAAGTTTGCTACAGGTCCTGGTAAGTTACTGGAAATGTGTAACCAAGCTCTTCAGCAAAGTCTACACCAAGAGAGTGAGAGACAAGAGTAGTGAATTGAAACTAATGACACTTCCAACTGGATATCACGAAACCAAATTTGACTTTCTGAAAAGATGACTTCATAATACAGAATACTCATAATTGACTTTTCCATAAAGTTAATTGTACCCAAGAAGAAAAAAAAGAGGAGACAGAAAATTTACACAATATAGGTGTATTCATACACAGAAAATGGAAAGGCACAGCCACACTGCTGTTAGCATTCCAGTTCCATTGTTATTATTATATTTAAACAATACCTGCTAAATTACACCCTAAAACCACCTGTCTTCCTTTAATTCTCATTATATTAGTAGGCTTGAAACTTGTTGTTGAAATGTATACACTGATGCTAAAGACCAAACACAGTTGCATACTATCCATACTATCTTACTGCAGGTTTTAAACAACTAAGCAGGTGACATGACTAACTCCTGATAATATAATGTTACTGTTGGTGAGAAAGTGTTCCTCTTGTAATCTGAAGGCAAAATAGTTTTGTCCATTTAGGAAAAAAAAGCTTTATCCACTTGATGATGTCAGAGAGATCAAAGTCTGCAAATCCCACAGTTCTTGTTCACAGACAAATTGAAATGCAGTTGTGTGTTTTTTTTCCACCATGCAATTGTTCAGCCACTAAATCACGTTCATTCCATTTCTGTGTATATGACACATTAAAACCTTTTAACTGCCTGCCATTACTGAGCATTGTTTAGGCTTTAATCACTGAATCACTATGAAGTAAATTGCATTCTTAATTGCCTAAATACCTTATATTTTTAAAAGCCTGTTTTTCGACTGCACTCATTTATTCTTAACAGGGTAATCCTTAAAGCTGAAAGGCCTGTATTAAATTGAACATCGATGGGAAGCCTGTCATAAGGATTATAGAATTAGAACTTCTAGTGATTTAGAGAATGAGAAAAGAAATAGGAGATTTTACACACACATTTATGTATTCTTTTTAAATAAATCCTTGATTTCATTTGTTGTGTGTGTTGTAGCTTAGTTCTGTATAAGAACTCTACTTGATGAGTTAGTAAAATGCAGTTTCAAAAAAGTCTTTACAGATATACTTGCAATACTAATTCTCTATACATAAAGTGAAGTACACTCTCCTCAAACTCTTGCGTATACTGCTTTATTGCTTTTGTAAGTAAGGGGTAATCTCTACTCCCACTAAATCTTCTATCAATTCATACATTAAGTCTTTGTATAAAAGTGGAGAAGCTACACTTGGAATTAAATTCACTTTCTCATTCTCTTAAGTTCATGGTGTTCCTTTGCATGTGGACATTCACTCTCTATGGGCTCTAGCCACAAGTGCCTGTCTACTTGGAAATTTGCTGCTAGACCTGTATTTTACCAATTGTTTCAGAATTATTTTTTTTAAATAACAAACTGATTTTAGCAGTTAATGGAGAACAGAGGACCTAATCACTTTCAAGGAAACTAGTTTAGACCACAAAAAGCGGCCTCTGCGTTTGAGATGTTAGTGAAAATATGCAATCACCTAGTTCTTCACACTCTGAACTATTTTCATGCAGCTTTTGATAAATAAACCAACGTGTATTACATTTCCGTTGCTGGAAGTTGGGATTACTATTGCTTTTTTTGTCATTTGTATTCCCTGTAACGTGGGGGGCATGTATTTCAGGTGACTGCGTAGAACTTGTCTGAGTCTTTAGGGTATAGCAGAATGTTTTCAACTTTGCTTCAGTACACATTCTGATTTCAACATGTTGCTCAGCTGTGTAGCGTGGCAGAGGGATCCCTTCAGAAATCTAGCAGTGGGGGGCATTGAAGGAGTGAAGACAATTCTGTTGTGTTTATCCTCTGTTCACAGCTATGGTTTTTATCACCTCACACATTCTGAGCTGGTGCTGCTAAAATCTTCTCACAACCTTATGGACTGTCTTCAGATTTTATTCTCAGCATAATTAGTTATCCTTTGAAAAATATGTCTTAGGGCTAGTTTCTGTAAATGCCTAATTTGTTTTGTTTGCAGGTAACCAGCCTAGGTAACTTCTGCTAAAGAGTTTACATCTGCAACATTCACTTTACGTAAATACTTAGCCAAAAAAGTAATATCTTCTTCCTCTGTTGTCTCCTGTGTTTGCTTTTTAGATTCGAGATACTAAATCATCAGATCAGAAATCAACCCTGTTGCATTTTCTGGCAGAAATTTGTGAGGAGAATTACCGGGACATTTTAAAATTTCCAGATGAATTGCAGCATGTTGAGAGTGCAAGTAAAGGTAAGCAAATTGAGACAACACCTAAAGGTAAAAACTGTTTGCTTTGGTATTAAATACTTCAATTTCATTTTAGATTGCGGGATTATGTAACCTGTAATCCACATGGAATTGATAATCCACATGGAATTTGCTTTGCTGTTATTTATTGACCTGAGAAAAAGTGTGGAGGGAAATAGAAGTAATCAAATAACTCTTCTTCTGAAATAGGTTGTGGAGTAGTAGAGTGTATTTATGCCAGTGAAGTACTTACAGAATCATATATGAAGCTATGGTATAAGCAGTGAAATGATGTTTCGTTGGCCGTTAAGCCTTTGAAGTTCCTACAGACGGAACGTCCATGTGCACGTGATCAGACAGACACTGAGTGTTTCTTGTTTAAATGCTTGGTTTAGCACCTGAGGGGAGAATAACAAATATGCTTTCTGAAGATCACTCTATGAAATAGATAGTTTAATTGTTCTGTATGGTCGGTGATTAATTCTGGTTTCCTGGCCAGTCATCAGTGTAGCCCCATCAATGTGATAGAAAATGTAATTAATTTGTTGAGTATCATTTTATGTGAAATACTCAGTGCTTTTCAGTGCATTTGCTTCTTAGCTATCGAGAGCAAAGGGTATTGTGATAGTGGTTGACAGAGTAAATATAAACTTTATTATAAGTGGGCATTACTGATACATCATATCTTCATAGATATCTGGAGAAGCTCAGGAATATGAAGGGAAGGAGAGAAATATGTATACACATTTCTGGTAGCTCATTCCAGGTTTTCTCCTCCAGATTTGTCTTCTGGTTGTTTTTAATCATAGAATCATAGAATCATTACGGATCGGAAGGGACCTCAAAATCTTACCAGTCTCCTTATATGAAGAATTTTAAAAATTATTTTTATTTTGCTGTTTGCTGTCCATATTGTTTGTCCCCATCTTACAGTGTGGAATCAGTTCAGTTCCTCAGACTGCTTTTTTTTTAATCATTATTCTTTTTTAGTCCCCCAGCCTTCTGCAGTTAGTGTCTCTGGTCTAGTCAGTTTGTTCACAAGGATCCATGATGGGGAATGTAGCGATCAAATGTATTTGTGCAAGTAGCAGCTTGTCATCTATTCTAAATTCCAGAAATGTTTTCTACCACTTGAAGTTGACTTGGGAAATTAAACCAAAAAATTTAGTAAAGTTTAGTTAAGCTATGGCATCCAAAAGAGAGAAACCATATTAGTGACAGCAAAGTCACTATTAATCCTGATGTTCAGAGTATGTGAGCAAAATGCTTCATTGTGGTTCAGTGTTTCATTCTGTAAGGTAAAAGCTTATTATCCTTCCTATAAACAGCTCTGACTTCTTATTAGAAGCACAAATTACTGTTCATTTTTAATGACCAAAACTTCCCTTTCAGCTCTTCTTTTCTTTCTGTAACAATGCTGATTCTTGGCAGAATAAATGTGATTTGTGCCACTTGCTCCAGCCGTCCCCCATGGCATTTAATGGGTTTTGTTTAATTGTAACGTTCATCTGCTCTGCCATGTGTGGTCACTTTGTGGTACTTTCTGTGAAATGCAAGATTTTCACTTGCTGTTATTGTTTGGTCTCTCATAAGCTAAATCACAGGGATAGTTTATTTTTCCTGTGGGAGACTTCTTTTGGAATAAATTTACTACAGATATGATGACATTTTCATCAGTTAATTGTACATAAAATCAAAGGAATTCTATCAGCAAATACTGTCGCTGTTGAATTTTAAATAAGGAAACATGAGCTGAAGAAGTCACAGTCTCATTATTTGAGATGTACTTACTTTTAGGCAGAAAGCAGCCTTACAGTTTGAACTATTTAGAAGATTCCAAATACAAAACTTCTCACAACCACCTTCTTCAAATCCTGGGCTGCATTTTCTTAGTTCCACATAAATAAAAACAGACTTGTTTTGTTTTCAGAACCAGCATCTGAGCAATGGATGATTTTTCTTTTAACAAATGGCAGCTTAAGCATGAAACTGGATTTTAATATGAAAAGGTCAATGGGATTAGATGAACTGCCCATGCATGTACTAAAATCTTCCAATAATCTGGTATTAGGTATAATAAAATATTTGATCTTTTTAAAGATGGAAGATCAACATAGAGGTTTGTGAAAACAAATTAGGAGACAACTTTATTCTCTAAATGGTAAGCGAAAGTCAAACTGATTAACTATCAAGAGATTATTAAGAATGTATTTCTTCTTACTTCAAGGAGACAGGAGGAAAGGAAAATCAATAAAAAATACACAGCATTTGGACAATCTAGATTCCTTAGAAGTAATATTCCCCTACCCTCCCCTAGTCTGCAGTGTGTTCCACTTATCTCTGTCAATTGAAACTATGCAAAGCCTTTTTTTGTTTCAGTCATCTCCAATTTACCTGTTAATCCAATTACTGCTTTTTGTGATATTTGCTTTTAAGATCTTATAATCTATAATGTTATTAAGTACTTGACAAATTCCCATCCCTTTCAGTGGGTTCGGTCAAATAAAACGTCAACAACAAACTTACTATAGTCAGATAACAATCTTGGAAATTCTAGACTCAGAACAATCAGAGAAGGAACTTCTTCACAGTGAGGGTGACAGAGCACTGGAACTGGCTGCCCAGGGTGGGTTATGGAGTCTCCTTCTCTGGGGATATTTAAAACCCACCTGGACATGTTCCTGTGTGACTGAATCTAGGTGATCCTGCTGTGGCTGGGGAATTGGACTAGATGAACTTTCAAGGTCCCTTCCAATCCCTAATATTCTGTAATTCTGTGAAATTCCTGAAGGTATAATTTGCAATTTCTTTGAAAAGTTATGATTTTTAACTTGAAACTCCTCTGGATGCCCAATCTCCCAAAATGAATATTAACTGTGGACAGTATTAGCCAAGATTATATCAGATTTTAAAACAGAAGCAATTTTAAATGACAGATGGTGGTTTAAGCATATATTTATAATTCACCAAAACCATTTCTTTATCAGTAGAACATTGTGTCCAGCTCTTCCTAAGGTTAATGGTCTTGACATACTTAGGTTTTGTCTGCCAAAAATGGGAGTTACTGTGCTGTGCTGAATCATCTGACATTCTGTGAGTTTGTGTTATCCCATTGCAGCAGCAGCTGGATGTAGTTTGCTGTAGATGGCCATTGGCCATTCTGTGTTCTCCTGACACATTGGACAAGTTGAAGTGCTACCACATACAGTAAAGATTTTGGAGTTCATTGAGCAGTTCTGTAGGACCCCCAACAACAGCTAAACTCCAAGCAAAGGGCTGAGCTTAACTGAATGAAGGATAAAAAAGCCTCTTTCAGAAATAATAATTTTTCCCAGTGCTTAACATACAGAAATCTGTGTCTGATACAGCCATATACCACTTAATAAATATTAACAGCATTAATATTCTGAGCAAAATCAAGCAAAATGTGACTTGAAAGGAGGTCATTTGTATCTGTGTATTAGACTAGAAATTACTAATAACAGGAGCACAAATTACTCATACTGACACACAAAAACTTTAATTTGCAAGTATATGGTTCTGATAGTTGAGGCATCTCACTGGAAAAGGCATTAGCAATCAGGAGCACTGTGGAATGAAAATATGTATATACTTAGGTTTTTTTTAAAATACTATAACAGTACTTATTTTTTAATTCAATACAGGTACTTCACTGTGATTTCATGCCGTAATCTTGCAGTGGGGAGAATATTTGCAAATATTTAGTGCCATTGTTGACATACAGCAATTGACTCACAAGTAGCACTCATTTTTTCGTCTATACAAAAGTTTTGTAATTTCTTGCAGTGGAAGAAACTGTGTTTTTACAAAGGGATCTGCACAGTTTAAATTGCTGAAACAGATTTTGCCCAATCTGGCACATTACTGGATATAAAACAGACAATGCCTTCTGGCGTGAGAAATTTAATGCCTGCATCTGTTGGCTTTTGTCTCCATAATAGAATCTGAAGTTGGCATTTTGCATCATAATCAAAAGTCAATCTTGGACTGTACTGTGCTTTTTTGTCATTCTTTCCATTCACCTAAAGCACAATATTGAAATGTCAGAATATCTTTCAGCGTGTTTTTTGAATGTAGTAAATACACAGTTAGGTCCATCAAACACTAGAAGACTTTTTTTTTTGTCTAACACTCCTGTATTTGCATCATAGCATCATCATGTTCATGGGAGCTTATGCATCATCTCTCATTAAAAGTTCCTCAGTTGGGTTCTCCGTTGACAAGCATCAGTGAGGACTACAGGGAAGCTAAAATGTCACCAACAGTTTTTTACAGTAGTTCCTCAGTGCAATTTCAGAGATTCTGTAGGAGAGTGAGAGGAATCTGCATTGATTTAAACCCTGCAGAACTGCTTACTAAACTTGCCCAGTCTGTTAAGATTTTGAGGATTTATTTGGTTGCTCTCCTCTAATATGTAACTCAAACTTATGGTAATTCTGAAGCTACAGTTTGGATTCTATGTTAAACCAAGTTATTTTGCCTGGTGTGCAATTTCAGGATCCACTTCTCTCCCTGAAGTGTAAATATCAAGGGCAAAATTTAAGAGTAGTCTGAATTACTCTCATGGGCTGTTGCTTCTTAAAGAAAATTAAAGTGTTTAAGAATTTCTGGCTCAAGTTAAACCAATTCAGAATTCAAGACTGCTTTAAATGACTTCTCAAATTATGTAATCCATTAGATGTCTTTAATAGAAGCCACTGGAGAGAGGTGAAAGCTCCAGAATGGTACTTAGCTTCTTTCATTTCCATCTCATCTGTTGAATTTGATGTAGGAAAGGTTGTTACTCCTCTGGCAGCGTGGCTTGCGCTTCAGTTAATTGGGGTGACCAAACCCCTGCTACAGGTTGGGAGCCTGAAGGCAGGTGGGTTGGATGGAGTTGCTCAACACCTTCTCTAGTGAACTTTACATAATAGCTGATAGGTTGTGTTACCAAAGCTTTGCTCCTTCTCCGTATTCTTTACTTTCTGTTATTTTTGCATGCGTGCAGCAATGAATGGGGTGAGCCGTATCTGCTTCACACTGAATAACAGGTTTGATGGACAAACCAAGCAAGGGTGGACTGTGGAGAAACAGTGCATGAAAGCAGAATTTAGTGTGTTGGGTTACCACTTGCAAGTCTGGAAGCAATTAATAAAACTTAAAAGTGCAGTCCTTTCCTTTGCCTCACTTGCAATTTGCTGTTTACCTTAACCAGGAATTTTTGCTTCAGTATGGTCTGATGGGTACTGATTTTGTAATTCTAAGCTCTGTTTTGGCACTTTTAAGATCTTGAAAAACATTTGTAATTAAATTAACTTCAAACTAAAGTACTTTCTGGAGAGCTTTAGAAGATATATCTCTATTCCAAGGGGAATGCTATTGAGCACAGCTGTTCTCGCTGACCAGCTCTAATACTTCTGATTATGTTCTTGAAATTGGGACATCTGTTTTCTAAAAAGTTTTCATTTGAAGTAATAAAAGTTCATGTTCATCTAAAAAATTCATATTCTACAATATACTATTATCTACAGTTTGCTCAATGAAAACCTGAAAGGTTAGGTTAAACAGCTGTGATTGGTGTGTGTTCAAAGAAAGTAGGAGGTTGGCAATGCAAAATTTAATGAATAAGACAACTGTCAGGATTCAACCAGAAGGAACATTATGGACTCAGAGATTTTTCTTGCTCATTAAACTAGTCCTTTACTGCTAATTAATTTGACCTTAAGAAGTAAACAATTTGGAGTCAGTAATAAGTTGGACAATATAATCTGTCTACAGCAAGGGAAGGATTTCATATTCTAATATATCACTTAGGAAAGCAATGACTTTGTTACTACCCTGTGCTTTAGACAGGAGATTTAACAACTGGCTCCTGTTAATATTGATATTGGAAATGTGTTCTAGGCTCCTAGTGCATTATTAGCAATTTTTAATAGTTTCCTAAAGTCTTAATAAGCTATGTAATGTGCATCAGAATTACTCTTTGATTCTTCACACGTGTGCATAAACACACAATTGCTGCAACTGACACAAGAAAATTAGTTCCCTAAACCAGAGTATAGTTGTCTATATACAATGATATTTAATGTAAGCTACTCACATAAGTTTTTCTTTTTGTTCTGTGGATATAATGAGTGTTTTAGGATTTTGAGCACTGTTTATAATTTCCTCAGCTCTGATTTCTAGGCCTAACAGGCAGTGGAGTTTTTTTAATGTTTTGGGTTTTTTTCCCCCCACACTATCTCACTTGTCAAGGCAAGCTTGTTAATGGCATTTGCACTTCATGGTGTGTAATATTTAAATTAAATTTCTGCACTTTAGATGGATGTTGCTGTTATTCTGAGAAGCTGAACCCAGAATTTGGTTTTTAACATTGTAGCTTGTGTGGTAAAGTTCTTTTCCAGATGTGTGAGTCATCACAATACAAATGTACATCTGTGTGCTATCCTTTTCTGTAAACTGTATCAGATGCATTTTCTTTGTGTGGCGACACACATGAACATGTCATACATTTGTTAGCATGATGATTTTGAGGCTTGATCCAGTTGAGATTTTTTTTTAAGTCTCCTTCCTTCCTTTTTCTACTAGATAGAGAACAATATTGCAGTCTAAAGGTTCTGCATGTACACGCCTCATTAAACGTAATCTTGGACTCAAAGATAGTGTCTTAGATTGACTCTCTCATTAAACTCTAAAGCTGAAGCTATGTGGGGCTGGACTTGTTACAAGGTGCTTTTATCTTGAAATTGCATTTCACCTCTGCTTGCAAATGGGCAGGACTATAGGATCAATGCACAATTGCTTTACCTTCAGTTAACAGAGGTGATGGCGTTACTGTAAAAGTCTGAAATGATAAAGCATAGCCA
Organism: Rhinopomastus cyanomelas; assembly: GCA_013400115.1. Lineage (NCBI taxonomy): Eukaryota > Metazoa > Chordata > Aves > Bucerotiformes > Rhinopomastidae > Rhinopomastus > Rhinopomastus cyanomelas. Next base: position 138,673 of record VXBP01006224.1, on the reverse strand, counting down.
TCTCCTTGCCTTCCTTTGCCATTCTGTGTCAATGTTGTGATAAGCAAGCTAAAATGTGGCGACTCTGCTGGTGAATGAGATCTAGCATGCAAATTAGAAGTATAAATGCACATCGGAGTGTGAAATGTATCTGCTACAATTCTATTTTAAAGCTCTTTCAAATTACATGTTTTCGTTTACAGTACATTGTCATAATAGATAAACAAAACAACACGATTTCTGCAGACTTGCTGGTTTTCCTATACTTCAAAAGATGTGCAGAAGAACGTGTGGAAGATTTACAGGGTAAAGAAGTATGTGTTATGTATGATTGTTAGTCTTAGGTACCCTACCCATTTGTTGAAGAAGAGGATGAAGATATTCCTTAGCTAGTTAAGTAAGATATTCTCTATTTGGTTTTCCCTTTAGCCACAAGGTTTTTAAACCTCCATTTGTAAGCATTTCTACTGTTTCTTTTGAGTTTATGAACATAATTTCTTTTACCGCATTTGGGCTTTTGCTTTGAAATGTAGATACAGTTGCTGTAAGGAGGTACTTTTCAATGCTACTTCTAAGTTACCTTCAAAACACAAGATGTTTATCTAGACAGAGGAGTGTTTGTTGGTTATCAGTAGCAAACTTATTTTGATGTCATTTTAAGACTGTCTAAGCCCACATGCCTTGAGTCTTCATCCAGTTTCTTCAGGACTTCAGTGATAAGCGCGGTGTCCTTCCTGGCAAAAATATATCAATATGGAGGGGTTTTCTTTTTACTGTTAAAGTTTACTGGTGAAGGTCCATCACACTAACATGTAGAGAAGGACTAGTTTCTGATAAAGGCAATAGTCTATGTAGTATCTCCCTTTTATTTTTTTTTTTACACCTCTGGTGTTCAGCATATCTGTACCATATTCATCAGAATAATTCTTCTAATGCTGGATTAACCTTTCTATCATTGCAGTTGATAGCTAAGTGCAACAATGTGACAGTTTGTAGCTTGTGTCCTGAGACAGGAGCTGCATTAGGAAAGATTTCTAGTATCAATAGTGACGTGGTAATTATTGACAAATAACATGTTACGGTAGCTGTACTGCTTGGAAGTCTGGAAGGTCTGCAGTGATGAAACTTCAAGTAGATTGAGGCACTCGGTGATATATGTCGCGTGTGTGTGTGCATGCTCGCGTATAGACGTGAACATGTACATACATGCCTGAGTTACACATGTCACGGTGCACGCGTCACGCAGATATGTGTGTAAATGCATTGATATACTTGTGTATCTGTGCGAGATACTTATCACAGTGTATGTGCAGATATACACACACAACACGTACGGGTACCTTATGAGATACACAGTGCTACTCAGTTCTCATGTAGCTGCAGCAGCAGTGTTCAGCTCAGTCAACAGAACATTTATTCTCTTAATAAATATCAACTTACTTAGCAGTGTGTGTTGAGTAATCAATGAGTGCAAATCCTGTAGATTATGTTCTTACTCACCCATTTCCCCTCAAAAAGCTTTTCAGACTTCTTTGAAAGGCTACTTCCATCTGCCCTCGAGCAATAAGAGATAAGTAATTATTAGTATGCCCAGGATGTAGTTATGATACAAATACTGTCTAGACTTAGCAATCCACTAACTCATTTGTTTCATATAGACTTGCTTTTGCTTACCACAGTAATTTATATCATTGACTCTCACTTTGCAGTTATTGCTAAATGTGGATGTGGCCATCTTTGTTTTGCAGAAGCGTTTTGAATTTATTATGCAAGAGAGTCTGCACCTAATAAAAATGTATCATTTCACCTCTTGTTACAGGGAAGGACTCTGCAAGTCTGAGGCAATCTTGTTTTCGAAAGAATTAATCTTTCCTTTGGTTCTGTTACTGTATTACTGTAAATGTAAAATTGGCTGCGGGGACTAGCTGGCATTTGACATTACCGCGAGATTAACAGCTTGTAGTATTTTTCTAGGACTCAAGTGGTCTACCAGGCACTTGCTAAGGCTGCCTCAGCACGCAGTCTGTGCAACCATATTCTGCAAAACAAGTGGGTTGGAGATAGTTTTATTACAGTGAGGGAAAATAGCTAAGAAAAAACTACCAACTTTCATGGAAACGTGAAACTTCTTTTCAGTGACTGGATTTCTATTATAATTAAATAATAATGTACTAAATAAGATTTCAATCAATCATGGATTTAGTGATGCTTAATGAAACATCAATGAGTATTTATGCAAAGAAGACATTGATAAATCTAGGTGCTTTGACTGACTTGCAAAGCAGTCTGACAACATGTTAATACACACAACTTCATAGTCACCAGAGTGAATGAGTCTTATGGTAATTGGGTATGATAATGCTTTAGTTAGTCGAAACACTTGGAATTTCTGGTGTGGCAATTTTCCTGTCTTTCATAAATCCTTTTATTATAGTGGTGTGTGCTGGTACACGTGATGAAGATACTGTATTTCTTTCTGTCTTTGAGTTGCAACTGCTCTTTGCAAACTAGTAATTTCTTACTGCTAGGGGGCTGGTCTGGTACAGTTAGGTACTGACTGGCATTGTGGTTTATTTGGGTTTTTTTACTTCAGGCATGTGAATCTACTAAGTGCACAGCGGTCACATACCACTTGATGTGTATCTGGGTCTTTGTGGAAGGCACTGGGGTTACTCCAGTCTGTTTCCCCCCACCATCCACACATGTNGACTCTGTCCCATTGACCACCACTCTCTGACTTCTACCCTGCAGCCGGTTCACCATCCACCTCACTACCCGATCATCTAGACCACACTGCCTCAGTTTGGCTGCAAGGATGCTGTGAGAGACTGTGTTGGTTTCTTTTACTCTTGAAATCTGTTAATACATTTATTTTTGCTACCTTTGCAGGGAAATGTCCAGGCTACTTGTGGGCTGCTTTTGTTTTCTTTGGAACTGCTCAGTCTTGGTGTGTGTGGGGTTATGATGGAGGGTTTTTTCTGGTTGCTGCATGTAGGGTCTTTTCCTTTCTTTTTTGTTCCTATCTTGAAATGATTTATTTGTCTATTGGTTTAAGTTGGTTGTTCTTTCCTGCTGTAGTATTAAATGGAACGCTATTGTAATTCCACTACAGTGAGGCTTTGCTTTCCTGGTAGTAGTTCTTGCACAGTGCTTGTGTGCTGCTCAAGACGAAATGCTATTTCCCAGGAAGTTTTTCAGACTAGCTCTGCACGGATGCCTAAATTTCATGTGGAATGATGGGCAAATTGAACGTGCACAAGCCCTTGTCTTGTGACTACCAGCTTTTAAGTACAGCTGTAGAGACACTCTGTGTAGCATGTGCATTTATGGGGTAGCTTCAAACAAATGGTGCTTTACGGCAAGTAGAGTTGATGGTTTCATAAATTAAAACCTTGCATGACTTCACAGAAATTTACATTATTTGTCATGAAAGAGTAAAGGGTATTAATGTTGCCTCCTCTTCACATTACTGCAGTAATAAATCTCTGATAAAATGGATTATGGGAGAAAATGTAGATATTTTATTATAGTCTGTATATACGTGTTTACTCTTATGTAGTCTTTTTGAGCCTGTCTTGCAGAACAACACCTTCATAAATTGTTTGAACAGAAACTTGTACATTGGGCTGGGCTAGGAGGTAAAACAAAAAGAGTATGCATATTCTACACTGGTTTTAGATAATTCACTGTCAGTATAGGCATTAGTTATGGGGTGATTTTGAGTGCATCCTTCTTGATTGGCTAGAGTTCCTTAATACAAGTTAGTATGCCCCAACCAAGTTTTCTGAACTTTGTTTTATAAAATGTCATTACTGAAAATGCTTTTTCTCCATTTTAACCACAGAGGCTAAGACTTGTTTGTCATTGCTTGCTAAATTTCTTAGTGCTCTTAAATTTCAGACAAAAATAAACTACTAGTCCTGCTAAGTGGTCATGCATTTAAATATTTTCAATTTGCTGAAAACAGTTAAACTTTATCTATTATGTTGCCTATTTACTTACCAGCTGCTATTCATTTTATGAACAAAATTACCATTTGCATCCTCCTAATTTATTTTTCAGCTGTAGCATTTTACTTGAGTGCTGTTTGTCTCCCTGTCCAACTATTTAAGAGCCAATAACAGTGGCTCTTATAGCAATTCAAGTTCTTCAGTTCAAGCAAAAATGTGTACTCCTTCTCTGACAGTAAAAATCAAATTATTAAATTAGTGCAGCCACAACTGAAAAGCTGTGATAGTGCTTGTTATTTAGACTACTTTAGTGGCTGTTTTCAAGGTTAACTCTCGAATGTTAATAGCTGCAAGGATACTGTGGTCAGTGTAGGTTCTCCCCCTGCCTGCCTAAGTTAAGCTTAAAAAGCTGTCTCACTAGAATTTGAGATTACATGATGAGCGTAGTTCCTTCAGCATCCAGAGTAAATTGAAAATAAAATCCAGGTGATGTCTGTGACACAGGCAGCTGTGTCGGTGCCTTGTGTGTTTGAACGTACTTGTGAAAAGTCACATCGGTGATGTGGCTGATAGGAATGTTTTGGTTTTTTTGTAATGTACAAAAGAATGTAGAATTTATTTTGTTCTGGGAAGAGCTTCTTTATTTTATGTGAGTTTTATTTCTTATCCGTTTCTCAAGCCATCTTGAGTAAAATTCCTGTTGGTGTTTGATCTCACATAGACGCAGCATATTTTTTTAAATAGGAAGGAACTGAGAAAACAAACCATTACTTTATGCAACTTTTGGACAAACAGCTTTCTTTTAAAAGATTCATGTACTTATCCTGACAACTCGAAGAATTGTTGCATTAGCTGGGATGCCAGTCTGCATTGTTGGCTTCGTTGCTGTCCTCTGACTGCCTGCAGTCAATGGAGAGCATCGACCTGGCCAGTTACTGAACAGTAGATGATGTGCTGCATGTTCTTACCTCCAGTTCCACCCCAGTTCCAGGTGTTGTCTGAGTGACTGCCTTTTAAGAATTGACCAGGATTATATGCACTGCCACTACAAGTTAGCCAGTTTGTAGAGTATAAACCCTCTCTCAAACGTATTATAATTTAAATATTCTGAGAAAGGGCACAAATTAGTGTAAATGTTACTGGTGATGTTGAGGTTGTCTGCTTCTTACTGAAAGGACACATACGTAAACTCTGCAAGAGGAGACAAGGCATCTGTGAAGGAGTTGTTTGACAAGGACTTCTCACTTCTGACTAACATGACAGCACTAAGTCAGCTTCATGAATTATGTCATAAAATTCAAGATTAAAAGTTTGTTTGGCTTTAAAGTTACAATTTGACCAGGAGACTCTCCTTAGAGACTGTCACTTTTCATCTGGTTCTGGAATTTCTTTGTGGTATGGTATTGCTTCACCTTCAAAATTGTGATGCCCTGTTTTCCAGTGGAGATTTCTCTCACGATGAATTGTTGTTTAACACAACACACGAATCACAGAAAGAATGGCTTTTCATGGCAGTAGCATATAACAGAGTCAGCAGTGTTTCTTTACAGTAGCCTCTTTTTTTTTTTTAAATTTGTAGTGCTATACTGAGAGTCCTATTTAATTAACAGTAGGTTTTATTTTTCAGACCTACCTTTGTTGTTAACACAGGGTTTCACAGATGTTGGTTTCAAAAAATCAGTTTAATTTCAGTAGAAGAAAAATATTTGATCTTTTCTCCATGTCTATTCGTTGAATCATTTCTGTAACAGAGTACATGCATTAATGAGATCATTCATTTAACCAACTACATGCATTAATAAGCTAAAATCTCTTTGAACCTTACTTTTTAATCTTTGAATTAGATTTAAAAGAATGAAATATAACAATTTTTTATACCAATACATTTAAATAGGAAGTGAATAATTTGAACTAATGGTAGAATTAAGTGGTGACATTTCAACATTAAATATGATGATAAGGTATATTACATTGGATATTTTCATTTAATTTTTAAGAGAAGTTGGATTTTTATGGGCACTAATTCAGAGAAATAAGACTCAATGCAGTAATTCTCCTATACTGACATTGTTTTTTCCCCTTCTGACACCCCTTTTGAGTTCTGGAATGTTTTTATTCATTGCATTTTTTTTTTCCTTAGTTTCAGCCCAGACTCTGAAGAGTAACCTTGATTCAATGAACCAGCAGATCCAGCGCCTAGAAAAAGACATCCAGAATTTCCCTAAAACACAAGATGAACACGATAAGTTTGTTGAAAAGATGAGCATATCCTTTTTACATGTTGGTGGTGATGATCTGAGCGTTCTGATCATCTGGTTAAGTATTCACAGCTCTTGAAAATAAGTTTTACCTGTCGTCTTCCAAGCTTTTATTCTACCACAGAGTAATTTTAGTAAGCTCATAAAACTGTAAGAAAGACTAAGCAAAAGTCCTTTTTTAATTCTTAGCATAAATCTGCAGGTTTTTATTTTGCACAAAGGACTTTTCTGTATATATGTGGAAGTAATTGGTTTGCAGGCCGTGGCCATGTCCATGGCATCTTGTGCACGTATAGACACTCAGATAGTTGATGTGACGTCTGTTCTTTTTTACTGCAACCAGCCCAGAAGTCATGGTTTTGTGGGTTTTTCAAAGGAAAAGTTAGAGGATTAATGTCTAGAGCCATTCATAGCTGATCATCACATTTAGTAAGTGGATGGAATGAGGAAGTTACCTTAACTGCTGTGTATTGGGAAGGTAAGTTTTATAGGGATTTGCTACTTGAATGGATTCAGTGACTGGAATTCAAAAGATTCTTAAATATTTTATTTCTATGGGTTTAAGTCTTTGACTGCAGGGAAGTCCTGTAAGAGAGATGACTCATGATTAAATAGAAAGTTGTTTCTTGTTGCTTACATATACTCTTACACATTTTTATTTACGAGATTGAGATTTGCTACGAGTCACATTTATCAGTTCTGTTATTAAAACAACAGCTTCTTATTTCCCTGAGATATGTTGACATCAGAAAGTCTCTATAATATTGCCATGTAATTGTCATTTGCCCTATCATGTGTGCAGGCTAATTACCATCGAGTAAGCCCTGCTTTTGTTCATGACTGAAGGCAACACATTGAAATGCACGTTTTGCAGCGGTGTTGCCTTGTTAAATTTGACAGTTCAGTTTTACAGGTTACATGTGTTGGGGTTTTTTCATTTACGTTCAGTAAATGCCGTGCCTTTTGTCGCATTGCTACCTGTGTAGTTACTGCACTTACAAATCTGCCTGACCTCACTCAGGTGATTTGGTGAGAAAAGAGTCAAGTGGGTAATGCCTTCCTTTTTCTGCTCTGTAGTTTATCACCCGAACTTCTTAAAGGAGAAAAGATAATCTCACCATGCAAAATGTATTAGTGCTTTTTTTATTTTTGGTAACGGCAAAAGTATTAGGAGTCTGTGGTATTTTTGAAAATGTAATTGTTGGAAGTCTCCTGGGCAGCTTTCCTTCGTTGATGTCACAGCTAGGTTGCCAATTCCTGGTAATTAAAATAAGCCCCCTGAACTGTAGGTGTCTTGACAGCTTTTATCATACTAGTGAAATTGGTGGCTTGACAAAACAGATAAGACTGTAAGAAATGAGCTGATTCTGCCTAAGGATTTATGTTTCTATAATTAATAGATGACCTGATAAATGGTGTTTTTCTTTCTCCGAAAGTCATCTCCGCTTCTATCAAGTGATCAAATTTGTTGCTGCTTATTGTTGAATACTTTCAAGTTTTTACATTTCCCCTTTTTCATACTGAAGAATAAATCTATGGGGAAGAAAAATGACATCTTAGTTGGCAGTGTATATCTCTTGTTTACGTCAGCCTGTGGAAGAATTGTTGATAGCACATCCTGAGATTAGAAAATTAAAGAATTTCAGGCCGAACATCCCTCGAACTGCTTGAGTGTTTCAGATAATTTGAGATGTGTCTGAACGTAAATCACCTGTCAGCAGAGTTTTAGGATGTAGGAATTACACCACAATTAAAGGCATAGTTTCTCTTTCCTGTTCCTGCTAAAAAGCAAAGCTGTTACCAGTGACTGTGGGTGAGAATTTCTTCAGAGAATATGAAAGGAATACCAGTTGGTATCCTACTAAGGTAGGAGATCAGTTGCAATGAAGATACTGTTTTTAATATTAATTCATTACAACAAAATGAATTAGTATGGATAATGCAGATGTAAAAGCTATTAAAGAAGTTGCTCAGTTTTAACTACTTTTAGCATTTCAGTTTTTGATAATGTGAGTGACTAAGGCATCATATACCTAAGTATATACTAAGTAACCAAGATGCAGTATGATCTTCTGATATGATTGCAAACATAATGGAACACTCTCAGCAGCTTCTTTTCACTGAAGACATGATAGAATACAATCTTGACTTAGAAAATTTAACTAACTTAACTTCTTCTACACATGTACCAACCACTCTCCTCTAAAATATTTATAATGCTGCTGTTTTGACTTCTTGTGGTTTCAGTTTCTGGCCATAGTAACCCCTCAAAAACCACTGAAGTTTTTTGTAATGTTTTTATTAGTCTTTTCCTCCACGTGAGAATTTTTATACTGTGACAGGTTACTTATATTTATCTGCAGTAGCAAAGCAGAGTCACTTCTTTAATTTAGGACTTTTTCTCCCACTCTACTGGTATTGCTTAAATACGCATTTGGAGTACTGATTTCATCTAAATGCACTATTTCAATAATTTTGCAGCTTCATGGGCATGAAGAGTATAAAATTTAATATTATTTATCTCTTTTTTCCAATTCAAAAAAGCAGTATCTTGTAACAGCATCGTTGTAGTGAGACTTTGTATTCAATTAGTAAACACAGTTCAAACTCATTTCCGTGATGATTATTGCTGCGACGCAGTTCTGCCTCTTGTGTGTGTGCCTGTGTTGTTTGTTGGGAACACTATGGACTTTTGGAGACAACTGTATGGAAGTACTTCTGTAGGATTCTGGTAGGGTTTTTCTAGCTGCTGGATTTTGGTTTGTCTGCCTGATACTGGGATTGTTATAAATGTTTAATTGCCTGTTTAATTGTGTGCTGACAGCGCTCTGAAGCACTCTCTCTCTCATAGAGATCCTGAAGCTGACCTCCATGGTTGGCCACCAGAAACACTGTAGAAAGTAGAATATAGTATCGTTAAGCAAAAAAAACCAAAATGCCCCAAAAGCCCAACCAAACTCTTCTGCATTTTGTGCTATGTTAAATAACTTGGGTATGATGCTTGAGGCAACACTTAATGATGAGATCCGTGTCTAGGATTGTGCTTTACTTGACGATCACATTCTAAATAATTAAATTCAAATGTAAGAGGTTTTCTTCTGTGATTGAGCTCAGCTTCATGCAGCACTGGGGAGAGTGATTCAACAGTTTAGGAAAGTAATTACAGACTATGACAAACCTACCTTTCACTCCTTGTTTTAGTTCAGTGTTTGTGTCTGTAATTGAAGATATTTTAAATGGAACAGTTGAATGTTTTGCTACCTGCCGTAGGCACATATGATAGTTTCTTTTTAGTGGTGTTCAGCATGAGCGGGGTTTGAGGAAGATATTTAGATTGATGGGTTAAACCTTAAATGTTATTAAGAAAGATTAAAGTTCTAAGAATGAAAACCTGTTTCAGAGGAAATAGAGTGTTCTACAGAGTTAACATGCATTAATCCTGACTTAGAACTGTAGAATCATAAATAATAAATACCACCTCTTCCCCTCTCCTAGCGTGCGTGTATGCACGCACACATAGACAACAGTTTATTCCTGTAGAAATTAGACAGAAACGAAGAGCTTTGTCTGAGGAGAAGGGCAAAGCGGTAGAGCTGTCTGATCACTGGCCATTAAGTTCAGTCATTTTGTTATTCTGCCATTTATAGAGATGGATGTATTTTGCTGTGTTACTTTTGGACAGTTATATAGTTTGTAAACAGTCTTGTATTAATTTATGTAACCATAGAACAGAATTGTCTAGGTTTCAAAGAAAAGACCTTTAAGATCAAAGCCACCATTAACCCAGCTATCTCAAGGCCACCACTAAACAATGGCCCTAAACTGCAGATCTACATGACCAGTAAACACATCCAGGGATGGTGTTTGAACCCCTCTCTCAGCATCCTATTCCAAGGCCTCATAACCCTTTCAAAGAAGTAGTTTTTCCTCATGTCCAACCTGAATTTCATGTAGTCCAGGCACACTAGTATGTCTCTAAATGAATGTTTTGTATAGCTTTCGTATGACTTACCCTGGGAAGAGATAGTAACGTGCCTAATCCTGTTGAAGTATTTTGCCTGTGAGAGCAGTAAGTGGTGACATTTGGTGTTTCTAACTGATTGCATCCATGTGAAGAATTGCAAGCTTTTTTTTTAAAGAATTGCAAAGTTAGGGGAATTCTGAATGAAATAATAATACTGCAGATAAATTTTTTCAAAGCAGTGTTCATTCATCTTATTAAATAGAGAAACAGCCATTTATGAACTAATTTTTATTTTTGGAAGGAAAGACCATTCATTACAACAGAATCCTTGTCATGAAATAAAAAACCTGCCTTCCTGAAAGATACATATTCTCACTTGATATGTACTTATGCTTGTAGCTGTATCTAATGACTATTGCTTTCACAACTGTGTACGGTGTATGAGCTCCCTACTTGATGTACTTCAGTTGTAATGAAAGGATCTGGGGAGAAGTCTACTGTAAGTGCATCGTGGATTTTTATGCCCTGAGATTGTTAGGTATTGAATGGGCACCAAACATCAACCGATAATTGTCTTGTACAAACCACTGTCTGTAGAATCTCTTAGAGCAGGCCACCAGGGAAGAAACACAATGAGTCAGTCTTTGCTTCTGGAAATGGCTGAGAACCTTCTTTCCTCTCTCTGAGTGACTGAGCAGCAGGACATCGTTTACATGCTGACTCGGAGTGCTGAAAGAATGTTAATGGCATTAACACTCCTGTCGTTTGTTAACACTTGAGATTTCCTCCAAGCTGCTTGTGGAAAAATAATTCACTTAAAGTATTTTATCATTTTTTAGCGAAGCCTGGTTTTAGTTTTCAGGCATTGTGAAATGAGCTCATGCCTTCATTTTTCTGTGTGAACGTACGTTAGCGTGTGGATTTGCTTATAAGTAGGGGCTTCTTAAAAGTCACCCCAAAGGAGGAAAAATTTTAAAAACTTTAGTATATGCCCCTGCATTTCAAGTAATTATCTTTTGCCTGAATGTGTTTTTTAAATGTAGAGGCATTTTTAGCACTTTGGGAACTGGAAAAAAGAACCACTCACTGGATTTTCAAATTCTAGGTCATGTATAATCCTTAAGACCATTTTCTTGCAATATTTATATACAGCTTTTGTTCTTGGTATCTACAAAAATAACATTTGAAAAAACTTACCCTGGAAAGAGATATTTTTGGAAAGTAATGGTTATTTATTGAGAAAGTACTTTTCCTAAATAGTGAGTAGGGCAAAGAGTACTATCTTAGTGCACATCAATAGGATATTTTATTTTATTTTTTTTTTTATTATTTCCCAAGGAACCTGTTTCTCATTCTCTTCCTATTTCCTTCTCTTTCTGTCTGCTCTCTCTCTGCCCAGGTGAGAAACCCTACATTGTCCAAAGGAAGGCAGTGAAAAAGCACTGGCTGTAGTTGTGTTGTTTTGAAGCAGTGTGTGATGATAATAAAAACGTGGCTTCTAAATGTGAAATGGAATGGGTTGTAGGGGGGGGTTGATTTCACATTATGGTTAGATTATAGGAATGTAATCAGGGCGATTTGTTACTCGCAGTGCTGAGCATTTGTTTAAAGTTTAGCCTTCTGCTTACTGTTGAAAACAAACCCCAAGGAACAATCAGCAGAAAGCACATGTCTTGAGATATGCCAGCACCAGGGAATTGAGTCGTGTTCAAGGCGAGTTTCGAGTGCATGCAGCAGAAGTAAGTGAATCAAGAGTGATTCATTTTAGTTCAAGAGATCAAAATGTCAGATGTACTCTCTCTTTCTTCAGAGCAAAATAATAATTGATGAAGTTCTTAATCATTTTATACCATATTTAAACCACCAATTGTTAGTTTTTCTTGCTAATACAGAGTAAACAGAACATAACACAAAATTTGTATTACAAATATGGCTTGTAGAATGAAGAAAGGCTAGAAACAACGAAATTTTAAAATGCTTTTTTTTTTTCTTTCCCAGTTAGGGAAAATGGACCACTCTAAGCTTGACTCAGCTATTCTGAACTTTCATTTACTTGATTCTGGCAAGGATCATTCCAGGGCATCATATGGTCCTTTTTGTTATCACCTGTGAGAAAAGAATGAGCTTGTTGAAAATTCAGTATCTTCTTTATTAATAACAAATTATAATGAGCATCTGGAAGTAGTGCTTGAGTGTTGTTTGTCCCCTTCTTTGTAACTTATGAATAGTATGTACTTGGTCCTGTTATAACTGAAAGTGCTTCAAGCAGTAAATGCAACGTTCCATTATGTTCTATGCATTTTGCTTTACAATTATTTGAAAGCTAAAGGTGGGATTTACTTTTTTTTTTTTCTTCTTGCTTGGCCAGGCTGGAAGGGCTTTGGGCAGCCTGGTGCAGTTGGACATGTCCCTTTCTGTGGCAGAAGGTTTGGAACTACACTATTTCTGAGGTCTTCTCCAAGCAAAACCATTCTACGAAAGGCTAAGGGAGCTGGGTCTCTTTAGCTTGGATAAGAGGAAACTGAGAGGCGACCTCATTAATGTCTACAAATGTTTGAAGGGTGGGTGTCAGGAGGATGGAGCCGGGCTCTTCTCAGTGTCGTCTAGTGATAGGACAAGGGGCAATGGTTGTAAGCCGGAACATAGGAGGTTCCACATCAACCTGAGAAGGAACTTCTTCCCAGTGAGGGTGACGGAGCACTGGAACAGGCTGCCCAGGGTGCTTGTGGAGTCTCCTTCACTGGAGATGTTGAAGACCCACCTGGATGTGTTCCTGTGTGACTTGGTCTAGGTAATCCTGCTGTGGCAGGGGGATTGGACTAGATGATCTTTGGAGGTCCCTTCCAATCCCTAATGATTTTATGATTCTGTGATTTTGTGATAAGTTCATATTCCTCTAAGAAAGCTAAGTTTGGGTCTTGAATATAAGATTAGAGATTTCAGTGAGTTGCCTGGCTGCTTGACTGACAGCCACCCAATGTGTGTGCCCCAACTGCATTAATTTGTGTTGCCCCAAATGCATGAAGAGAATCATTAAATGCACTTTTGAAAAGGAAATCAACAGTATAACATTTTATGAGAGGTTACTTTAAAAACCTTTTATCTCTGAACATTTGCATCGTATTTAAATGGGTATGCTAAGGCAACGAAGACACACTTGATTAAACCGATCGTGCTTGTAATTCTTAGAAGTACATCTGAAGGTTTGACTTATTTCATCAGAATAGGCAGAAAATCCCGCTTCTGAAAGAGCTGTGATAGAAGATAGCAAGAATTAGTGCTTACATATAATCTGCTTTTCTTCTCCAAACTAGCAGCTTGCTTAGAAATTTCAGGGCATCAATGAGTAGACTGTGTTTCCATTTTTGCATTGCTAATTGTTCAGGCTTACGGTATCTCAGCCTTTGGGATCCTATTGAAAAACTGACCCTGCCAAGTTAAAAATCAGATTACAGGCAATTTGTGCTCTGTTGAGTTATGTACATTCAATTGACATTATTAAGCTGGGGAAAAGGAAGACTGTTTGATGTTGCTGAGCTCTAATGTATTTAAGTTATTTACTTAGTCTTTAGAGAGTTTGTCTCCCCAGCCTATAAAATTATCTACTTTGTGCAGACTAACCTGGGTGCCAGTTTAAAAGCGAGACAATCAGTGGGTCAGAAATATGGCCAGGACCTACTGCAGTTAGAAGACACAATAAATGAAATATGTTCTGCAAATCTCAATCCTGAGAAGACAATCCCAGAAGCACTGCTTTTCTTTTTAATTGGTGTTTTAGGGAGGTTTTTGGGTTATTTTTAGTCTGGTTGTTTTGGGGTTTTTTTAGGATAACCTGTTATTCAGGGACAGTCATGACATAACTTGCTGTTCAGTTTTGTTTCCACTGATAAATGTCAGTAGGCCTTACAGCATTTACCAACCCTTTCACAGAATTCTTCTTACTGGGGAAAAAAACCACAAAACCCCCACTAAAATTTTTTGGAAATACTTACGTGAGGGATGTCACATTTTGTCATGAAGGTCAATGGCCATTGTAGAATTAATATGAGGTTAAATATACTGTTTATGTTGCATGTAAATATTCTAGATCTGTTTAACTTAATAGGAAGAAAAGTCTATGGTGTCTTCCTGCCTGGTCTTCCTGGTTTGAGAGACGGTCTAATATGAAGTGTAGGTTCCTTAAACTGTGTCTTTGAGAGTGTTCAGGAGTGAAGGATGTTTGAGTGTAGTTTTAGCTTTCATATTCTATGCCCTCTAATTTATTTCTTCTGAGATCACAGAATCACAGAACATTAGGGATTGGAAGGGACCTTGAAAGATCACCATGTCCAATACCACCCCACCCCAGCAGGATCTCCTAGATCCAGTTGCATAGGAATATATCCAGGTGAGTTTTAAACATCTGCAGAGAAGAAGACTGCACAACCCCCCTGGGCAGCCTGTTCCACTGCTCCCTCACCCTCACTGTGAAGAAGTTGCTTCTGATACTGATGTGGAACCTCCTATGTTCCAGCTTACATCCAGTCCTATCACTAGATGACACTGAGAAGAGCCTGGCTCCACCCTTCTGACACCCACTTTTCACATATTTATAGACATTAATGAGGTCTCACTCTCCTTTTCTCCAAGCTAAAGAGACCCAGCTACCTCAGCCTTTCCTCATAAAGGAGATGTTCCTCTCCGTTCATCATCTTCGTGGCTCTGCGCTGGTCTGTCTCTGACAGTTCTGTGTCCTTGAACTGAGGAGCCCAGAACTGGACACAATATTCCAGATGTGGTCTCACCAGGGCAGAGCAGAGAGGGAGAATCACCTCTCTTGATCTGCTAACCACCCTCCTGATCCACCCCAGGTTGCTGTTGGCCTTCTTGGCCACATACTAAGAGGTCTGTGAGTCGTGGAAGAAATTATCAGTCCTTCTTTTATGTTAAATCTGTAAACTTAAACAGCAAACATGGCGTTACAAGGGTTTTGTGTAGAGTATGTGGACTTGCAGCTTTGTCTTGAACTAGAGCAGAGCGAACATGCTGTTGGTTGCAAATGTTAAGTCTTCTGTTTTTACGGAATCACAGAACATCAGGAATTGGAAGGGGCCTCGAAAGATCATGTAGTCTAATTCCCCTTCCAGAGCAGAATCACCTAGACCAAATTGCACAGGAACATATCCAGGCAGGTTGTAAATGTCTCCAGAGAAGGAGACTCCACAACCCCCCACCTTAGGCAACTCATTCCAGTGCTCTGTCACCCTCTCTGTGAAGAAGTTCTTTCTCATATTTATGTGGAACATCCTATGTTCCAGCTTACACCCATTGTTTTACTGTGTCTCTTTCTGAGCTTTACGTTTAAAGGAGAGATACTGAAGGTTTCTGGATTGAATGTGGTTGATGTTTTATGTGTTTGTTTTGGGGTTCTTTTAATACTAGAAAAGATGGAGTTTTCCTTGAGGTATGCTGAGATTCTGCATTTTCCTCTGGTGCGCTGTGCATCAAAAGAATCCTTAGTCTGGTTTTATTGTATATCATCAAATAACAGATAATGTAGAGATATTTCACGTAGAGATATTTTATGTTAATTGTTTAATTTGATACAGTCTGTGTGTTGCTCAGTGAAACAGAATTTGGAGAACTTAAAATGGTTAAGTCTAAACTGGAAAGATTCCGGATGGGTTTTTTTTTGTTCTAATAGGAGATTGTAATGATACTTGTCTGTGCTTTTCCTTGGTGCTTGGCTTTATTTCCTTTTTTATATTCCCTTGTTTTCATATCTTTATGTTCTTTGATAAAAAAGGAATTCTACCTGCACTTGCATATTTGATCGTGAGATGTTCCATTCTTTTATGAACACAATGTGATAGAAGTCAGCAGAGGGATATCAGTAAATCATTGTTTCAGAGCTTGACCAGTGATGTGAAATCTGTTGATTTGCTCTGAGACTAGCACAGCCTCTCAGACTACAGACTGCCTTAACGGCAAGAAGGAAGGGATGATCATAAGTAGGGGTGTACTTAGTACAGTATCTGTCAGGATCCTCGGGGACTGGTGTGAAGTCTATTTTATATAATAATTTCAGGAGGAATCTGTAACCGAAGGCAAACAGCTTTTCAGTTAAATTCTTAAGTTACAAATCAGTAAGTGATGCAAGATGTTACTGTAAATCCTGTGAACAAGAATGTAGGTGCCATTACAGCATGAATAAGGGAAGCAATTAAAAATGGTACAAATGAGGAGGCATCATCATATGCAGCAGGTATCTGTGAATCTACTAAGACCTTAAAATATAGCTTATTCTTCTGTTTATTGAGAAACATGTGTGTTATAAATGGAGTAGTGCAAGCTTTTTTAGGTTATCTGTTTAAATCCAAGCGTTTGACCATCAATTTGTGGGGGATTTTTGTGTTTAGTCACTGAGATGATGTCGTTGTACCACTTGAGGGAGCTCCCTTCTGTTCTGCACCTTGAAGGCTGTATCTGGGATTGTGCTCCAAAGCTAAAACTGAATAACATCGAGATAGGATTTTACCCAAGAAGAGAATGATGACAAAGTTTTCTAAAATACTTTTTTAGCGTATGTGTTGGCTAACTACTGAGAAAAAATTGTTAATAGTAGTCTACACAGACATATGAAAAATTACATAGGAGGAAAAGCTTGCTTGTTTAAGGAATTCTAAAGTTCTGTGAACAAAAAATCTGCTTAAATACAAGGAAATCTAAAGGCTTCTTGATTGTGAATAATTGCCTGAGGGAAACTGTGCTTTCATCCTTAATATATATTAAACCAAGTTGTCTAGATCACTAAAAGATACTTTTTTTGTTAAGAATCATGCACTACTGGAATGCTAATTCAGTACAGATCCATTTCCTAATTGCTGTGTGCCGAGTTTCAAATCTGAAATGGAAGGAAGATTGCACTCCATACAGCCCTGGAGCTGCATCATTGGATACCAAAATCAAACTGGCATGGGACACTGCTTTAACAAAAAGTGTTGGTGTTGCTCTTACTGCTTTTTGTCCTCTACTTTTCTCCACTCCTTGAAAAGAAATAAATTAATACAGGTTTGGGGAGGGGAAGGATCTCATTGAGTAAGTTTTATATATTTTTTTTTTAAGTCAATGTGTATGAGTGTAGGAAACTTTCATTTCAGACCCTGATTACCCTGTGATTATACTGTTTTGCCTTTTTTTTGTAAATATGCTTACGTGCTTGTTGGCTGAGATAGAAATTTGAAGGAATTACTTCACTTTCCCGACCTTACCCTGTTTTAGCCACAGTTGTCAGGAGCAAGGCAGTTTGTGTGTGTACGGGGAGACCTAGCAAATAATTACCCGATACGTTACTGATAACAACAATGTGTGACTATATCTTTAGAAAACGGAGAAGAGAGAAGACAGGCACCATTTTATTACACTCACATATGTGTGGTAGTAGTCACAATACTATTCAGGTGCATAATAGACTCTCAGTTTTGTAGTCTTTTACTCTCATTTTCTTCTCTGTCTGTGAGCATTTCATCATGAGCAGTTGTTTGCACCAAAGCGATCTACATTTGACTCAATCTTTTCTATGCTTTTTTATCAGGTGACAGAAAATCATGCCTTTTCCTCCCTCTTGATTTTGAACATCTAGGTTCTTGAAACATACAATGTGAACTTTTTCAGATTTCTAAAAACAAAAAAATGAGGACATCTGACACTGCTGCATTAAAGGAAACCTAGAAATATAAGGAATCACTTCTTTTCCTTCCCCACACTTTGCCAAAGAAATTTATCTAGATGCAGTAACCATCAGATCTACTGATTTAGGGTTGTTAAAACAGGGTACAACTGACAGCTCCAACATACCTCTCTTAATTAAACCTGAGTGAAGTGAGGGAAAAACCTCATGATCAAAAAGCAAGTGAATGTGGCTGCAGTTTCTATGAAAGAATTAGGGCACACAAAGCTGTAATTGTTGAAGGCACCTCACTGCATGTTCCAAAGCTAATAGAATATTTCTACGAGTGGCTATCTTGCTGTGACTATGCTGAAATAGATCTCAACAATTTTTTTTTCTTTTATTGTTGTTAGAACATAGTCGAGCATAGTCTTTGTGTTATTTGAAAGAATCACAATTAATTTGGATTTGAAATGCAAAACAGATTTTTGCAAAATCGTTTTGTACTAGCTGCAGTTTAGTTGTTTTTCTTTCTTGTTTTTATTCATCAAAACAGATTTTGATCTAATTGTTCTCCAGGGAAGGTGTGCTAGAAATCCATTACTCTTGCAACATTTTCTGTTTGATATTTTTCCGACTATCATGTCTTCTGCATTGCCTTCCAATTAATGCATTAATATGATCATAGTTAATTATTTGCCTCCACAAAAAAGATTATCGAAAAAGCTACAAATACCACTCTTCAGATTGTTTCAAACGATTTTTGAACCTAAACATTGCAAACGAGTGTTCAGTGTTAAGAACCAGCTGATTTCTGTTCTGAAAGGAATAACACCTGCATAAAGTACACAGAGCGGCTGCTTTTCAGACTTTTCAGCAGGGGATTGAGTTTTGGAACAAATGAAGCTAAATAGTCTGTGTCTTTCATTTACAAGTGACGTTTTGCCATTCTTTTAAAAAGATGTTTTTCACTTGTCAGGCAGTGCTAGTAAAGTCAGTTCTTCTCAGCATGTTTTTGTAAAAGCAGGTTTAAAATTCTGGTAGCTTTATCAATGAAAATAAAAATTTGCTTTTCTCGGGGTGAAAGTTTAGCTTTGCTTTCAAGAGTTCATGAGCTTTTAGAAATGGTTTTGATCTTTCTTCTTTTATAAATAGGAATATGGATTGTGAGGATTATTTATGTTACAGCTATGGGAAAAACTCCATATCTGTTGTTCTTAGCTGTCTTTTTTTCCTGAATAAATAAAAAATTTGGTTGTTTGAGGTCATTAACTTTGGAGTCTAAAACATTTTTAAAGTACTTGTATTTAAGGTAGAGACTTCCTTCTCACTAACCTATACGTTTTGTGGTAGCCAAGGAGGAGCCAAGTGGTTGTCTTTGCATTCTCCATGCTATCGCAGGGAGTTGCTAGATTGATGTTGCAAGTTCTACATCAGACTTTTCCAGTATAAACCAATGTAAGAGCCAGCCTGTGGAGCTTTATTTCTTGGTCTGAATATTTTATAAAGTAGGCTCTTGTTTATCAGTTTTTGTCTGGAGTGTTCCTATGGGACTTTTAAAGAAATGAGTGCTGATCTTTGCAGGCTGATTAACAGAAGTATAAATAAAGGCAGTACTGCAATTATGTTGACATAAGCTTTCTCTTATGCTTAGTAAAGTGGTGTGTGTAGAATGCATGGAAATAGCCCTTTCATTATTGAGAAGTTTGAATGCATGAAAATTAGGAATTGATATGATTGCTTAGAGCTAGGAGTAAGTAAACACAGATTTTTCTGGTGTTTATCAAGATAAAAGTTTTATCACCACTTAGAGGCAAACCAGAATGCCACATCTTAATTAGCCAGAGCTTAAGCATAATTTTGTATTTTAGGAAGAAGGAGCAGGTCACAGTTAACGTTGCTGTCAGATGGTTATGATCCTTCTGTGCTTTTCTTGAAGACAAACATTGAAACAGCATCTGTACGCAGTGAATGCAGTGGGATTAAATGTGACAGTGACGACTTTGAGTACTAATGTATTAAAGCCATGGCAGAGGAATAGACCTCTTTGCTTTACTGTACTGAGAGGCAACTCTTATTTTCTGGAGATTTTTCTGGGTTATTCTGTCAAATGCTGAATAATGAGGTAATTTGCTTTGTAGTGAGAGAGACAGTTTTTTGTGGGTATTTTAGTAGTGAATCTTCAAGCTCTTCAGAAGTACATGATTTTGTGTAAATAGATAACAAGGGGGTCTTTCAATGGGTCTTATTTTCTCTGGGTTCTCATTTGGGTAGATAAAGTGTGTTGTAATCATTTTTTATTTTTTTTTTTTTTTTCCCCAAAGCTTTTCAAAAGGAAGAGAAGATTAAGTATATAATTGGGATTTGTAATTATCTGTGTATGCTCCAGAAGTCTTGTCTTCTGTGTAGTCACAGAGATACATTATGTATGTAGCGTGAACGATAAAATTGTTAGCATCTGTTTACATACTGATAGCAGGTGAAAATAAAGCTATCAGTGTAAATTACTTCCTGTTATTAAAGCTGAATTTCTATCTTCATTTAATAAGTTCTGTTTGTTTTTCTCCAGTTCAATTCAAATAATGCTCTATTATGAATGAGTTGGGAGATTGGAAACTAAGAGCTCTGGTACATCCTTCATTAAATATGATGACACTATCGAATCAAACTTTCTCTTCTAGCTATAGAAAACGTAATTTTGGCCTAGTTTTGCAATTCCTTGATTGGAACTCCTGCTCTGAAACGATACGCAAGACTTCCAAAATGACAATACAGTTTCTGTGATTGAAATATTTTAGTAAATTCTCATACTTAGTGGTAGTTGTTTGGAGATCATTGAAAAAATGCTCGCGTTCTTGTTAAGGTGTATTTCTTTAATAGTAGTAGATAAGTGTGCCCATGAGGGGAGAAAACCAGTGATTTCTTTTATGAACAGTGTATGGCAACAGATCAGCAAGCTTATGGTTTTCATTTCAGGTGATCACCGAGGGATTACATTATGTTTCTGAAGAAGTTTGAAACATGGCTTTGGTTCTCTTTTGTAGAGTCAGACAATGAATTGGCTTGAGTGTGGATAGGAAACTCAGTGCAGATAAACTTAATTATTCAGTCCTTACACTTCATTTAGCTGAATTATTAAAATCTGAATCTTGTGAAATTCTGATCATAATCCACTTTATTGAAAAGCAAGTTAATGTAATAAAGACAATTTGATGTGTTGAAATGAACTACTCTGCAAAGTAATTCTAAAATTTGATTTTTGTAGTTCGTAGTGAGGGTTCTGACAACTGGTTTGTTTTGTGTTCCAAGTCTCCATTGGGTTTAATTTTGGCATGCTTGGAGTGAAATAAGCTATATTTGGTTAAAGTGCATTGTGTAAAACTTACATAAATTTAGAGATTTTTAGAAATTGAATGATGTTGCATAATATAGCAGAGGAACCAAAGTCTTGTTCATTTGGATTTTTGATAATTGCAGAATGTTTGAGCTTAGAAGAGACTTTTGGAGGACATCTTGTTCAATCCTCCTCGCTCAAGAAGGGGTGTTTAAACAGTGTCTAGGTGGCTTCTGAGTATCTCCATAAGGCCACAGCTGCTCCAGATAGCCTGTTGCTGTGCTCAGTCACCCATTTAGACTCAGCTTGGCTGTTACTTGACACTTGATCCAGACTCAGAAATAGAAGGGCAAATATGCATTAGGTTATGAATTTCCATTCAAACACCTTTAGGTATAAGTCCAACCCCCTCTGTGCAACCTGAATCTTAATTATTTTCTAATTTCTTGCCCGTTCTACTATACAATTAATTTACTTTGTTTTCTTAATGTCTTACTCCTGAACATGTCAAGGATTACCTATGAATAAGGTGAATTTCAAGCATATCTGGTAACCCATGCATTAGTATTAGTAAAATGCAAAATTGATGGTGAATACTGTCAGAAATGTTTATTAATACCACTCTTCCATGCTTAATCCGATACATCATAAAGGCTGTTGTATGATTCTTTACTTAATTTTCGCTGCCTAATTAATTTTCCCCCAACCATATCATTTCAGGCTCCAACAATTCTACTTTCAAGCTTTTTCAATAGGTATCCTTACAACACATTTATTAATTTTCACAGAGTATCTGCAATGACATGTTATGAGTTGAACTGACTGACAGTTCATGGAAGTAACATGAACTTCTATTTCTTCAAAATAAAGTGCACAGTAAAGATAGCAGACTGGATTCATACTGTTAAAATGCATCCACTCTGTTGGATTAGTATCAAAGTCATTATTTTATCAAATTATGAACTACATAGAAATAGATACTTTGGCTGCATTCTCTCCTGCTTCAGATACTGCTGACCCTAGTTCCATAGATTCTGCTCAGTACAGAAGAGAAACACTCAAAGATGTAATTTGTCATGAAATTTTAATAAGCTAGTTTTAATTAAAGCTGTTTTATCTGAGGCACAGATCATCCTGATAGAAATTTGTCAATCTTCACAACAGTCAATTAATACTCAGGAGTTTGGAATATCTGGCAGGAGAATAAATTATTTAAAATTGTAAATGTAGTAAAGCATGAAAGAATACACATTGGAACATATGTTGTTTCAGCCTTGCAGTGCTCAGGGTTATGAAGTCTTGGAGCTTGATCTTTGTGTAGTGATGTAGTTCATGAGTGCTTTGCACTCCTCTGTGCAGATTTGCCACCTTGCAACTTGCTGCTGGCAAGGAAAACACTGTGTACCTTTTAAAAACCGTGTTAGTTTTTGCAGTGTAAATAGTAAATGGATAACTAGTATTTTAATTGTAAATTATGATTGACTGTAATTTTTATAGAAAACCAATTGGACTGTGGAATCAAATAGGTAGAAATGCACCTAATGACCAGTGTGGACAGATTTAAAGAAAATCATGTGGAGATTTATAATGAAGCCATGTCTGCAGTTGCATTTTTTTTAATGGTGCTGTAATGTCTTGAGAGCAACTCTTGTCTGTAATGAATTTTAGGATCAGTATGTGTAGTAGAATATGAAACTGTGATGTGTTCAATAAAACTGAAGTTAACTGGGGAAAAAAAAATTACATTGGATGTTTAAAGAAATTAGGTTTTAGGTGGCTTTGCTTTCCAGACTCCCAAGAAAATCCTAGGCTGATGATTTTTTACCTCCTTATTATAGTGCTAATTTATGTAATGCGCTACAGACATTGATTCTTTCTGTTTAGGTTGAGTATATTTATAAATGAAAACATCTTCCGTCTTTAGTCCCAGTGGGCATTTATTTTCTTTTGTCCTTGTGTTTTGCTTTCCCTTAGAAGTGAATCCATCTGGAGCGTAATCCCAGCTGCCTCTTTCTTAAATTAATTTTTTTGTGTCAAGGTAAACTTTGGAGAATCAAGCATTACAGGAGGGACTGTCCATACGGAACTCTGCTTTCACATGTATTCAGCTTCCTGTAACCAGTAGCTGGAAGGGCATGTAAAAAAAAATTTTATCGGTCTTTTAAATGCTTTTGGAAAGTGTTAAGAAGTTTCTGACGGGGTTTTTGTTTGCAGTATTTTCTCTCCTTTTCTGGAGGTATCAAAGACATCAACTCCATGGTCTGTTTGTTTTAGTGTTTCAAACCTGTGGTCACCATGCCTCAAATTCCACTTTTATAGTGACTCTGCACCCCATAGAGGGGCATCCTTGACTAGTGAAACACTGGCGCATTTTTTGTAATTACTGTTAAATTGCCAATATTCTTTCCACTGTGACATATTTATTGTTGACGAATGCTAAGCTGTCAATGTTGACTTTTCATTTTCTTGGTAAATGCTGACACTAAGAGGTGTGTAGCCTTTGGGCAAGTGAGGTTTTTTTGTGTATTCAGATACTTTATTAACTGTTATTCAAGTTACTGATACGCTGATGTGAAACATTTAGCAGACATGATGGTGGAAGTGCTGACCTGACCTGGGGTCTTTCACCTTGGTTTCTCATCTTTGTGGCTTAACCCCAACAGCAGCTAAGCACCAAGCAGATGCCTGCCGAGTCCTTGCTCCTAGAGAACTGGGAAAAAACAAAACGAAACTTAAATTTATTATTTGAATAAAGACAAGTTTAATAGGACAGAAAAGGAAGGCAAAGTGATCAAGTAGAATGTATAAAGTGATGCACGATACAGTTGCTCACCATATGCTGACCAGTGCTTATCTACTCCCTGACCCTTGGTGTTCCCTGGCCAACTCTCCCAGTTTGTACATTGAGCAAGATGTCATACGGTCTGGACGTTTAGCTCATTGAGGTCAGTGGTCATGGATATGCCCTCTCCCAGCCTCAGTGGCCCCAGCCTCTGCCAGCAGGGCAGGATGAGAAGCTGGAAAGTCCTTGTGTTAGCGTAGGCACTGCTTAGCTAAACCAGCATGATATCAACATTATTCTCACACTAAATCAAACACAGCACTATACCAGCTACTAGGAAAAAATATAACTCTATCCCAGCTGATGCCAGTGTAGTACTGAATATGGAACAGTGGGGTTTATTGGGTTTTATTTGGTGTTTGCAAATAATAATATTTAAAGTCTTGGCTTAGCATTCCCCTTTGGTTATGAAAGAAACTTTAAAACAGTGCATATGTGGAAAAACAAGCTTGAGAATAATTTCATTTTTCTTGGTTGAACTGTCTTCGCACTCAATCTGTGATTTTTGTTTATGCTGAGAACAGTAAGAATGAAACATCTTTTGCCATTTTTAAATCTGTTTTCATCAAACCTTCAGTCTATACTAATTATGGCTGTTGGAATTCAGTATTTTTATTATGCAAAGTTTTGATAGCTTAGATTTTTTTCAAGTTTTTTCGTGAATATAATGTACTCAGGTATGGCTTTACTTCTCTAGCATTCTTCTGGTTGCTAAGTCTTTGCAATGACTTGAAGCTCTACATTTCAAGGTGGTGTTTCAAGTTACTAATATTTTATAAGCAGGAAGATTTTGTGAAGGATATAGAGTGTGACAAAGTAACTGGTAATACGACATGGTACATGACTAGAAACTACAATCTTTATGTATTTCTACACTGTTGCTTTAAAATATCTTCTGGTTTTGCTACCATTATTGGGTTTTTCTCTTTTTAGCACTTCCTATTGTTATTTCTTACATTGAAGGCAAAACTTGAATGTAGAACCTGGCTCTAGATGCTTGACTCAAAGAAATACTTTCAAATCTGAAATGTTTGAAAGTGGTTTTTTTTTTTTTTCCTTTTCTTTCAGACTTTGTGTTCACTTTCAGTGTGTTAATTTGTTTTTGCAGTATATGATACGAGGATTTTTTTAGATGAAAAACGGTAGCATTCTGCAAACATGTAAGGGTTTTTTCCTTGTATTTTTGGGGAGTTGTTCAAGACTTCAGTTTACTGACTATGTGGCAGGTCTTGTGTTTCAAAGATTTTCAAACTGTGCTCAATAATTCAGTAATGTGCCATTATTACCTATTTAATGTATTCTTGCCATTAAACTTTCATTTCCCTCTGTACAGTTAAATGCCATTGAAGACTGAACTATATCAAGTTTGTCTTATATTAAGATGAGTGGTTCAACAGCCCAAGCCTGAAATTCTAATCATCATGTTAAACTTCATTTCAGTAAACTGAAAATATAGGTGTTACAACTGTGTTTGCACTGGAATGAAACTGTACAGGTAGATATTATTGTTCAAAAATATCAATATCTGTATGAAGATACGTCATATCATCAGTTTCTACATTTCTGCATTTTTCCATTAATACCATAAACTAAGAAAATAATACAGCTTCCGTTTTATGCTACTGAGAGTTTAACTGAAGAAAGGAGAATTACTTGGAAAAGAAGTTTCTCTGGAGGAAAGTTGCTGTTACTTGAACTTTTTAATCATCCCTTTAAGAAGCAATTTTAAAATGACTATTTATGTGCCCTCACATTAGTCAGAGCAGGAAAATCCAGGCAGAGTATTTGGCTTCTTTCCAATGGAAGGTATCTTCAGCTTTGTTACACTTTCATGTAGCTTGTGAAACAACAGCCGACGGTATTTAAGAAACACTCAAGACTATCCAAGCAGTGTGGAAGCACCAGTAATGGCCTATCTACCTGAATTTCCTTTCCTTATTCTGCTGGTTTTTTGTTGACTTTTTTCTGAACAATCATTTTTGGCTTTAATCTAATCTCAAAAGTAAATGGTTTTTGCCAATGCCCCCTTCCCTTAATTACTTTACAAGTTTGTTATTTTGCTGAGAGATGGGGATCTCTAATATTGGGTAACTAGAAATGGGGAACTAGCCTCAGACTGGAGTATCCAATATTGAGAATGATTGAAACATGAGCTCTGCTGTATTAAGAGTCAGAATCCACATGGAAGGCAGTTGTTATAAGAGAAAGCCACGGGGAGCCAGGCTGCATGATTTTTGTAGTTCAGGGAATAACTTGTGTCTTTTGTTCTTGGGTTTTGATATGTACAGCACAACCCTTTCATCAGCTACAACTCGGTATCAGCAGAACTAGTTTAATCATGTAGTAGCTGGGGTTCTTTTCACAGTGATTTGTGACTTTGTGGATATAAACAACCACAGCAGAAGAAAGCAGCAGCTAAAACTTACTTGCTTCAAGGCAAACTAATTTCCTTTAGTAGCTTGCACCCTTCCTATATTTGCAAATGAGTTGTTCTAAACCTTTTTTTTTTAATATAGTGTGTTTAAAAAAACAAAAAAAAAAGAGAGGCCACACTTTTCTATCCTAAATGATTGTGCCCAACTTTTAATGATGACTGCTGGGATGGAAGTCAACTTCAGTTTCAATTTCTTGACTTCCATAGTTCCTAATGGAAAACAAGACTGCTGTTGTTCTTGTGGTGTCTTCTTACTAATACTAATACTGTGATGTCTTCTTACTAAAAGTTTTTCAAAGCCGTTTGTTGGTTAACTGTGGCAGGTGAGTGGATATTTTGTTTGTTATAAGGTCTGCGACATTACACAGTTGAAAGTGTGTCCCAAATAACTGCTAATACAGAGAGCCTGAGGCATGAGCTAAGCTATCTGGCTAGATTTTGAAGAATCTGTGAAGAAGACATCTGTAACAGAAGGCAATGAGCATTGGGTATCATAATATATAACTGTTTTCATTGGTGATTAGGCACGAGTGAATTCTGTGTCTAGATCACATGTACCTAATACAGGGGACATTGACATCTCTTGTCAAATTCTCATAGCACGCTAAGTTTTGGGTTGTTTTTTCATAGAGATGTTTATAGCAAAAGTATTCATCTGTTAGAAGAAAAATGCCAAAGATATTTAGAACATTTTGAATGTCTTTTGTGTAGTCTGTTAGCAGCTGGTATTGACCATTTCAAAGGGCTAATTCAATGGGAGGAGTGCTGCCCCGTTATGTTGGCGAGAAGTTGCAGACGTGTAAACATTACCATATAAGAATATCATATTTGAAAGTGGAACAGCGGTAGCAAGTTTTACAGTTCTAACCTTTGTACTTATTCAGTTTCCCTTACTTTTTTTTTAAGCTGTGTAACAGGATTACATTTGAGACGTTTTCCTTAACAAAACCTTACAGCTTTGCTGAGAGTGCCCGAGAGCAATACGACAAATTGTCCAACATGCACAACAACATGACGAAATTGTATGAAAATTTGGGAGAATACTTTACCTTTGATCCCAAAGCAATAAGCATCGAAGAATTCTTTGGTGATCTGAGCAACTTCAGAACTCTATTTTTGGTGAGTAATTTCTGCATAATGTTACACATATTCTTATACCTCCTTTTTCCTATTATTTCCTATTCTCTCTAGTTCTTTTTTTGTTAACTTTTGTTCCTTTGCTCAGTGGCAGGAAATTGGATCCATGCTTCCAGAATTATTTAGGATTGATCGCTGATAGTTATCATCCTCCAGTTTGTAACTTACCAGCTCAACTGTCAATAAGGTTAAGACATGGATTCAATAGAAAATATTTTTCCTCATGTAAAAAAATTGCCTGTTGGTTGATGCACAATAGACAGACATGATACTGAAAAACATGCTCAATCCAGAATGGGCCTGTGAATATTCATATTGCACTAGAATCTGGCCGATGCCTGAGTGAGGCTGTGATGCTACAGCAGAACCTTTCAAAGTGAGTCCTGTATCACAGACAGAACTCATAAAGTTCACTTAGATGCTTATATTACTGTTTCCTGTCATCTGGTGTGGTTGATGTCAGGGTATGGCTTTTTTATGAAGTAATTCAAGAATTTCATTTTAAACAGGTAAGGTATTTTTAATGAGTTTAATGTCGTTTTTCCTAGTGGCTGTCTGGGAAACATAATTAGCTGCACCATAGGAGGAATATAGGGAAAACAGATGCCTAGAATGTCACATCGTGTCTCTAGAGAATATTAACATCACTTGGAAATACCACCATTCACCATACAGCTGTGGCTCCCTGATCTCTGTTGCCAGTAGCTGTCTTAATTTATCATGTAATTGTAAGGACTTTCAGTTTCAGTCTGATGGAGGAATAAAACATTCTTTTCATGCCAAGTTCACTTTATCAGGAAACTTTTTCTTAAATACATTTAACTATAGATAAATATTAATTTATATTTAATATAAATTGGCTGAAAGTGTTCTTTTTTTTCCTTTTCCCATAAGGAAATCACTGATTCTCTTAACATTATTCAGTATGCCGACACATCTGTGTGGAGGCTTGTCAAGAGTGGGAATGGTTGGTGGGACATGTTTTAGTGCAGTTACTGTTCTGTAAATCCAACGTTTACGTTTCCAGTGAGTTTTGAAATTTACTTTACCATAACTGGTTGAAACAGTCTGCATACTAGTAGTGTCCAAATATTGTGATGAAATGGGCCCTAAAGTGTCTATTTATCATAGAATCATAGAATCATTACAGATTGGAAGGGACCTGGAAAGATCATCTAGTCCAATCCCCCTGCCACAGCAGGATCACCTAAACCAAGTCACACAGGAACACATCCAGGCGGGTCTTCAACATCTCCAGTGAAGGAGACTCCACAACCCCCCTGGGCAACCTGTTCCAGATATTTAAACTATCTGTGAAGGTGATAGGAGTTAGAGGGTATCTATAGGCAATGCAAATCTTACGCTTACCATGTGCCCCAATGTCCTTGCTGACTTCTTATCATCTCCAATGAGTCTGTATCTGTCTTATACTGCAAATCCCTTTGCAAATACTTCTCTATTGATATGGAACATTGTATATACTACCCTATTCATTTATTCTGAGAAATGCTGTCTGGATTTTATTTACTTGCAGCTCCTTTCCTTCGTTTGCTCTTTATATGTGAGTGTACAACTGCCTGTGTTGTTCTGAGCACTAGACAGTATTTAGAGCAGTTGGTAGACTTGCCTTGATTATATTATTATTCTCATTATTTAATAGTAAGGGAAGAGGCTATTGTAGAAGTGTTTGACACTGTTAAAACATCCCTTGTAGTTGCATATTTTTCTACTTCTAGATTAGATTTTGAGAAAGTAGGTCCTGTATTGGTTCTGTTACGGCACCTTGTAGCAACTCTGCCCTTTCAGGTGTAGCCTTCTTATTTCATTTGTATACTAAATCAGTTTTAATGGGCTTTGTTTTTAAAATATTGGTGAAAGGAGTAGCTATGGACAAATTAACAGTTAAGCCTCCTCCTGGTAGGCACTATGTAAGTAATCATGAACTAGTGGTTGCTTCCTTGTTACTGCAGATCACAGTCGCCTAAGGTGGACATTCGTTCAGTCCTTGGTATGAAGTTGTCATGGTCTGATAAGCTCTTATCAAAACCCTTCGTCCTGTGCAGTATATCAACTCATCAAATTAACACATTGCAAGACATAATAGTCCTATTACCCAATTGACATGAAGTGCCTTCTGTGTTAAATGGAAATCATTAGAGATGCAANGTGTGACTTGGTTTAGGTGATCCTGCTGTTACGGGGGGATTGGACTAGATGATCTTTCGAGGTCCCTTCCGATCCGTAATGATTCTATGATTCTATGTTGGTCTGAATAGCATCACATGTATAGAACTAACTATGGTCTTTTAAATTTTGTATCTGTTCTTTTATGTTTTAAGACTCTCTTTTCAAACTAAGTTTTTAAGTAGGGAGATGAACCTGGACATACTAATTTAAATAGTAATGCTTCAATGTGAAAATGTGAAATCAGAGGCTCATGTAGCTTAAGGAGACACTTAGGTTTCCTTAGCATCGTTTGTGCTTTAGTCAATTCACTTGTTCAGATATACAGCAGCAGTAGTAGTAATTGTAATTAGGTCTTTTGAGAATTTCTTGACTTATTTTATTCACTAGAGCAGAGCCTTGTAGACTTTAGTGGCAGAAAGATTCT
Source organism: Rhinopomastus cyanomelas (assembly GCA_013400115.1). Classification (NCBI taxonomy): domain Eukaryota; kingdom Metazoa; phylum Chordata; class Aves; order Bucerotiformes; family Rhinopomastidae; genus Rhinopomastus; species Rhinopomastus cyanomelas. The sequence goes on along the minus strand of VXBP01006224.1, from coordinate 108,516 downwards.
TCTTGAGGGATTTCAGTTTTTTCTGACATTTGAGGAAGGCCTAGGGCAAGCATTAGAAGTTCACAGCACAGTAGGTTTTTTTCTGTATGGAAAAATTACTGTTAAGGTTTTCTTTAGTAGTTTGATGCTTGCATGCAGTTTTCTAAAAAGAAAAAGACACCAAACCTCATTTAATTTTAAAAAAAAATGATAAGAATTTATCTGATAAGACCTCAGGAGCAATCAGGAAAGACAGAGGACGTAGAGCATCTCCAGATATTCCCTAGAGTGAGTGTATATATTAAATGGGGCCAGTTCAGAATATTGACTGCCTGCAAGTTTTTCAAAAGTGGTCCCATTGACTTATTTGAGTATTTGTGTAAATGTAATGTAGTTCCAGGGGTTTTTTTTGACATGTTTATGACTTGCTTCTTTCTGTCTGTCATTTTCCTGTGATGTTGCTAATGCCTGATTATTGATAAAGCTTGTTTCTACTGCTACCAGCAATTTTAACTTTGAAGTTCAGAAATTTTTCAGTTTGCTGCTTCTGGTTTTGTTGCTTACATTTTTCATATGAACATTTCTGACGACAAAGCAAACTGTAGAATCGTAGAGTAATTTAAGTTGTAGATAGACACCAGAATGGTATTTGAGTTTGATGTTGTGCTGAAAGCAAGGCTAGCATAGAAGTTATTTGAGGCTTCATGGAACCTTATGATAGAACTGAGTTTTGAGTATCTCCATGAACAAAGATGCCTTGACTGTGGCAGACTGTCAAAGCCTTTGATAAAGCCAAAGTAAACAACATCCATTGCCTTCCCCTCACCCACAGAGCCAATGATCTCTTCAGAGAAAGTGGTCAGGTTGATGGGGCACAGTTTAGCCTTGATAAGTCCGTTGTGGCTGTTTCCATTCACCTTGTCATTTAGGTGCCTGGAAATGGCTACTAGAATGAATTGCTCTGTGATCGTCTTGAAAGCAGAGGTGATGGCTGACTAGTTTGTGTAGTTAACCAAGCTTTACTTACTCTTTTGAAGATGAGCATATTCTTTACCTTTTCTAGGCATTGGAGAGGCTCCTTCAGTTCCACAACTTTTTGATGAAATAGAGGCTTTGTGATGCCATCAGTGAAATGCCCAGACTGGCTGTGAGACAGTAATGGCAAAGGTTGAGATGAAAAAGTATCCTACAACACCTCAGCCTCTTCTCTGATGTTAGGTTCAGTGGTCCATTCAGCAGTGGATCTATGTTTTCCTTCATCTTCCTTTAACTGTTCTTATAGCTATAAAAGCCTTTGTCTTTGTTTTTTCTCATCCCTTACTGTTTTTATCTCCATCTGAGCTGTGACTTTCTTAATTACTTTTGTCTGAGGCAGTATTTCTCGTGGACGTTATAGATGTCCTTCCAGTCTTCTCTGTTTTATCGTTTTCGTTAGAGCTCTGGCAGGAGGTCTCTTTTCAGCCAAGCTGGCCCATTTCCCACCTCCTCAGTCTCCTGCATGGCAGGGGGATGATATCTTGAGCTTTGAGAAGGTTCCCTTTAAAGGTCATTTACATATATTGGATGCTTTGCCATGTGCACTGAGTTGAAATTGAAGCTGTGGTATGTATAGTTCAAGATACTTAGCCTTTGTGAGCAATTAAAATTCAGTGTAGCCCCTAAGAATGTCTTTGCTTGTCTTCCATTACCTTTGCACAACTGCTATTACTTGTATTACCTTTTGCATACAAGGTTAAGTATGATTCTGCTATGTAAAAGTGAGAATACTGTCTAAATGGGTTTGATTCTATTGATAGATATTTTTCTTTCATTTACAACTCAAGAATATTAGAAGTACATAAAAATATGGTTGGAGTTTGATGTATACGTTACTTATTCTTGTAAAGCTATTTTAGTTCTACAGAAACAGATGGTCTTTTGAAAATTTGTGACACTTCATTAGAGAAAGTGCCATCTATTGAGTCGAAAATAATGCTCATTTTATTGTTTGAAATTTTAAAAATGTGCATGCATCATCTTTTCTAATTGCTTGTCTTTTGCAAGTTGGACAGAAACAGTATTTAGTAATACTGTGTCAGTATTAAAACAAGGTCTAATAAGTGCACCTTTGCATGGTCTAAGCATTATGAAGTTGTTAGGCTGAAACGCAAGATGCCGAGTGTGTGAGGGAAAAACTGTTTTCTGAAACCCTCAGGTTTTTTTCATCCTTCATTTAAAATGTATCAGCAATACAGTGAAAATCCTTTGGGTCTAGTAGTTTCTCTTCAAGTTGTTTTCCAATAAATTTTTCCATACAAATAAGTTGTTACTGTATAATCCCTAAAAAACAGGGGGAAAGGGAATTTTAAGCAGTGTGGGCTGGTGCAGTAGCTGACCTGTCTCAGTTTCTTGTGAGACTCGGTGGTGGTCATTGGAACACGTTCTCTGCTTTTCCCATGAATAGACAATTACCCAAGAAACCGATTTATTTGTGGGTGTTTTGTTGGTTCATTGTTTTACATCTTTAAAACTGTCCAAAGTTTCCAGTCATGTACCAAATTAATCTTTTGTATTTTTTTTTAATCAACATCTGTCTACCTTTGTGTAAGAGAGAATAAGAATTCTGGGGAGTGTTGTGTGATGTTAGGAAGACACAGAACCACTTAGCAGCTGGGAAATTGCAATCTAAGTGATACCATTACAACTGCCCATTATCTGATTGCAAACAGCCAAATAAACCTACTTCTCTGACCAGTCATCAAACCAAATTCTCTTTGTGAGCCGTTAAAGCTCATGAGCTGCGATATAGTGAATCAACCTCAAGATGCAGATAGAAGAAACAGAGTTAGTTTATTTATTATTCTATATCTGCTCCCATTTTATCCCCAAGGCTTTTCTAACAGTTTTTGTAGGAAATGTAATTAGAGCCAAGGGTGTAGTGAGGCAACATAATAAAGTTTTCATCAGTTTACCCCTGTGCCTCTTACAGTTAGAAATCTTGTCCCTTATGGTCCCCTCCTTTCAAGTGGGCTTTAACTAGATTTTTCCTGGTACTTGTGTCACCTCTACCTATGTTTACTACTTTGATTTCAAGCTTAAGTATGTCTCTAACTTCATTGTATTCAAGGCATATCAGGAGAAATAAGTAAATTGCTTCAGTATGGCTTTCCTTTGCAAATTGAACAGGATTCAAAACAGAGCCTGGAGGGGAAAAAAAAGGGACTCTATTCTCCTGTAGGAGCTGATGATTATACAGAAAGTGAATCTAAAGTAGCAATAGGGATTTTTTTTTTTTAATTTTTTTTCCTGGATGGGTTTTTATTTTTATCTCTTTGCAGTAGAAATGCTAGATACATTTAATATTTTTTTCTATTTAGGACTATTTTGAAGAAGTAATGTTTTTGAGATTGTATTGATTTAGCCCTTTTATTTCATTGAAAATAAACACAAATTTCTGTTGTCCTTGAGGACAATTGCAACCTGATACATTTTGGTTTGATATTGTTTCAGGCTCTTATCAAGTAATGATTAATCAATTGCCTGAAGCAAGATGCCTGTTTGCTGGTTTGCTTTCTTCACTTTAACCCACTGTCTAACAGAGCTTATATCAAATGATCTGAAATACTTTTCATCTGTCACTTGCTGACAGTTTCTGTTGGTGCTACAGTATTTTCAAATATCCATCGAGTCTCTCACGCTTACATTTGCAGATGGTCGTAATCAGACTTTGTGCTTTGCGGAATTCTAGGAACTGTAGTCTTCAGCATTTGATAGATGTTATTTTCTTTTTTACAGTTCTTAAATGTTTCAGGTTTTGATTGCTCCCCGCCTTTAATGCAGATGGCTTTAAATGTGCATTTTGAGTGTAAAAAATCCCCAGTGTTTTAATATTGCCTATAAAATGGCTAAATTTAGAAGCACTAGCAGGCATGTATAGGCATCGTTGTTATGAAATGCAGAGAAGCTTTTTTTCTTCGTTGAAGTGATATTTTTTCTGTCTGGTGCACAGTTTGATCATTGGTGGCTGCTGCTCTCATATTTGTGTAAACGCAGCCCTTTTGAATAAAAAACTAGATATTTAAAATACATTATAAATGTACTTATTGAAAAAAGAGTTAGATTCTAGTGTAAGGAAATATTTAAGCGTAACTCATCAACTGACAGTATGAGAGATGGGTTCTTGTAAAAGACCTGTCAAGTAAACTGCCCTTTTGTGATAGCACTGGCTATTGATTGATAATTACTGTGTGGCTGGGATTTTTTACGTAATACAAGATCTGGAAATTGAAAATGTCCCCCAAATGATAAGACATGTTATGATCAGTAAACTAAACGCCTTTTTGGGGGTGACCACTACCTCAGTCTCTCAAGATTTTGTAAGATTGATGCCCTGTAGCAGACAGGAAACAGAACGTCTGTTACCTTTTATTCATAAGAGAAAAAACCAGTGGATTCAGCATCTTGACTATAAAAGTACCTATAAGACCTTTTTTTATTTCTAATATGTGTTTGCTTGCAACTTACCTTAAAGAGAATTTCAAACTTCATGGCTTAGCAATGGGGTTTTCTGGCTTTTTGTTTTGGAGGTGTTTTTAATGTCCCTCAAAACCAGCATGTCATTTGCTACAGTGATGTAAATGAGTACAATGAGTATACAATACATAAATTAATACATAGTGAGCATATGATTTACTCTGAAAAGCAATACATAGTCAAGCTAAAATCTCAGCTTTCAAACTCATAAATCAAGTTTGTAATTCAGCAGTGGTTTAAAAGAAAGGCTGTATTTATTCATTGTTCTCTCTGGTTATTTGCCTGGGAATACAGTTTCTCCCTTCTGTCTAAGAAGTAACAGTTCTTTAATACAGCCAGAAAGATAACCATTTCTAGCTAGCAGGAGGCTATGAAAAAATAAAGAATAATGAGCAAGAAGTATTTTCTTTAGTGAAATTTCCCTAGAGACAGTATCCAAAGTGAAACATTGTCCTTATTAACAGGCAGTATATATCAAGTCCTTCCTCCCTCCTTTTTCCAAAAAAAAACCCAACACAAAGACCCTTTGTAAGCTCTCCAAATTCTCACTTGAGTGTCTACATCCAGCTAGTGCTGAGGAGAGTGTTGGGGATTTTTAATCATGGTATTGAACAAATCAGGAGCTAGATGTGGGCTAGGAGTTTGCGAGTAATGGAATCAAGAATTCACATAGGAGCCTTAACTCATCAATTGTGTTAACAATGTGTTAGTACTGCTACTAAGTACCTGCTATACTCATGATTTAAAAGATAAGGATGACACTTGTTTTTGAAGGTACCCAAAAGATGTAAAAATATGTAACAATAAAGGAAATGTAGCTGAATTACAGTGCCCTGCAAATGCCTAAATGTAGGCAAGGGTAGAAATAACAGGCAGCACAGAAGGAGTTGGGATTTGTTTCTTACCGGCCAAACGGGTTTCTGTGGCAGTGGGACTGCCCTTGTGGATGGATTAAGTGCACTAGATACTGAACTTCATGGTAGTGATTAATTTTTTCCACAAGTCAATATAAGGAAACATGGTCTAGAAGGAACTGTGAACTTTTGTACTCTTGCAAAGGAACAGGATTAAAACCTTTTTTTTAGAGATCTCCATTTGATAGTTTTAGACTCTCCATTCTGTGATAGTAACAAGTCCAACTGAGTAATGCCATTATTCCTGGGTGGTACTGTGGAATGTTTATAATAATTAATTGAGGATTTTTGAACGCTCATTGCCTTCTGGAAACTAGGCATGGTTACTGCAACGGCAATACTTAAATTGGTGATCCAATGCAAATATTGAAAACTTCTTATAAACCGCCTGACTTTAGTACCTGCTCTAAATGACTCTGGCAGGATTTAAAGTCTAAAAGAGGCCGTTTGATTGAAGATGCTTTCATGCATCTCTGCAGGTGCTTAGATCTGCAACCTAACAGATTTCGAAAAAGCTGTCGTGGGTTAGAAGGAACCTGACTCCGAAATCTCTGCAAGGCTGTTTTGTGTACCTGTACCCTTATCATTCTGTTTGCTCATCTATTGTGTTAAGATAATTTCATGATTTGAATCCGTGTTTGGTTTAATTGTTATTTCTGATTGATCACTGCATTATTGCATCTTCAATTAATTTGCTGATGTTGTAGTAAATTATAGCTCATTCACCGCTCAAAGTTCACATTTGCTTGCTTATCACGTTTAGGAAAATCCAAAATGAGCTAATAGAATTGGATTATCCTGTCAAAATATAATGCGAAGCATGAAGTGCAAGGTGTAAGAAACCTGAGGAAAAAAAATGCAGATGAATAAGCGTATCGGTTCGGCGTCAGGCTCTTTTCACATTTATCATTTCTTTGGAGCGCAGTGCTGCACACTGTCTAGAACACTTTCTTCCCATAGTCCATCAGCCCTGCTTTGAAGGAAGCATGCAGAATCTTTCAAATCTAGGCAATTTTATTTTGTTATTTCAGTACTCTGTCAGTATAGACTGCATTCTGTCTCATTCTCACAGCCTTTGTTAAAATTTGTTTAGAATTTCTAGTCATAACCCTGAAACCTTTCTACATACTATAGTCAAAGCCCTGTGTTTCAAATATCTACGTTTAGTAGTTGCTACAAAGGAACAGATTTTACAGAATAACCTTAGTTACTTTTTGTTAAAAATTCTCAGCACTTGTGCTTGCACAGTGGTGCAGTGCTTTGTGTGCTGAACTATCCAGTGGTCTCTTCCTGGTACAGAGATCATTTTCTTGAGCAAAATAATAATTTCTCTGTTGTGGTCCATGGTTTCTCTTCTCAAATTGTAGCCAAACCAGGTATTATTTCCTCGCTTTATTTGTTTGGGGTTTTTTAATTATTTTTTCAATGATAATGCAGTTTTATATGTATTTGTATTTCGGCTTTTGTCTCTTTCAGGAATGGTGTGTTTATTCCGGTATCCAAATATTGATTTAAATGAGCTATTGAAACAGTCCTACATCTGCCCACTTGAGGGCTGTTTAGTAATTATTCAAACATATACTGTTAATTAAGACGTACAATGTCATTTTTCTTGGGTAGCCTTAAATGTAGTTCAGCAAACATTGGAAACCTTTTCTACCTTATACTGCCAGACAGTTTTAAGTGGTTTTGCAGCACAGTTGCTAAGCCAGCAGCAAAACCCTTCTTCCTACCTGAATACACAGCAGCAGCTACACTTGCCAAAACCCTTAATCTGTAACGGCATGCCAAAGACATTTAATGTCAGATCTAGTGGGCCTGATGCGTGAACCACAGTATCCCAAACATAATCTTTTCTATTTACTGTTTCATGACCACCCATCAGGAAATTAAATTTGTCTGCTCTTGTTTAATACCAGCTCAATGCATCTCTTTTCCATTAATTTCTTAAGGATAACAATGTATTTGAACATGTTATCCTCCAAGAAGTATTCATGAAGGTTCTTTTACATGTAAACTGATTGCTCGCTCTGCCATATTTTAACTCTCTTTATTTCTGTAGATTAACGTCTATTTAATCTGACTTTGTTGTTCATAATGAGTTATGACTCAAGAACATAATTCTTTTTTTGTTTTTTCCTGGAGCTTCATATATTTTTCAGTTGCAAGGCAAATTTATGGAAGGCCTGAGGGATCGCAGGCAACCTTCGTTATTGGTGCATGACCACTTCATAGCCAACCACATCTTGCATGTGCATTACAGTTAGTTTTCTTTCTTCTTGATTTCAGTAATTTACCTTTGAGATTCTATTTACAACCATGCTGAGGTGTGAATGTCTGTTTCTTTGTCAAAATTTGGGATAAGGGGAGATTTGATAAATGTTTATAAGTACCTGAAGGCTGGCCAGGAGAGGGGGGACAGGCTCTTTTCACTTGCTCCCTGTGATAGGACAAGGAGCAATGGGTGTAAGTTGCAGCAGAGGAGGTTCCACCTCAACACAAGGGGGAACTTCTTTGCTGTGAGGGTCACGGAGCACTGGAACAGACTCCCCAGGGGGGTCGTGGAGTCTCCTTCTCTGGGGACTTTCAAGGCCCCCCTGGATGCGTTCCTCTGTGATCTGTTAGATAGTTTTGTCCTGCTCCGGCGGGGGGGTTGGACTCGATGATCTCTTGGGTCCCTTCCAACCCCTAACATCCTATGATCCTATGATAAGTGTAGAATGCAAGTGGTACGTTAATTTTTTACTTGCTTCTTAAGGAAGCCAAGCAATAAACTGGCAGTCCTGAGCCTAAGAGCCTTCCTTTGGTGAATCCTAATAAACACAAGGGAGAACATCAAGCTCTGCGCCCCTTCAACTAGCTCCCTTAACAGGAGCTAATATTCCTTGCTGAATCTATTTTGCTGCTAGGAGAGACAATAGTTGTATTTTGTTTTTAATTAAAAACTTCACACTCAAAACTTTCTCTAGCTTTTAATTTACAAATCTGCATGCTGCTAAAAATAGAGGGTCATGAATAGTACATCAGAAAAAAAGGGTTGTATATATTAGATTGCTGCTGTTGGTTAGAGGGACTTGAAAATTATTTTAGCTTTTGCATGCACTTACATGCTTTGAAAAGACTCTTTAGATGAGTAATATTAAAAATGTTTTGCAAAGCACTGGGAAGGGCTTTTACTCTAAAGTGTGCGTTGCTTCTTACTTTGTTAGGGACTAAACACACTTGCGCATATACGCCATGAGCGCTGGTGTGGACTGTGCCACTGTTGAGCTACGTTGCAGTAAAAAAACCTGATTTTTTTGCCCCTACCTTTAAGAGCAATGCCCACTGTAGAGCTATATTTTTTCAGGATGTCACGAGATAATAGGTATAGAGGTGTATAAATGTGTGCTGAAGAAAATAATGATGAAAGCATGAGATGATGTCCTGATTTAGCTTAAAACCTAAGTTTGGTGGGTCCCCAATAACATTGTGGTAAGGCAGTTGCAGAATCGTGTCACCTTTGTATTAGAAATTGTTAGGCTCGTCCACAGCCTGGAGGTCTAGAAAGTGAGGAAATAGTAAATAATGAAATAATTGAAGCCACATGAAAGAAATAAGCCTGTATAGGAAAACAGTAGGAAAAGAAGCTTAAAGGACTGGTGGTATAACTGAGGGAGAACAAATGCTGTAGAAACCAATAGGTGTCTGCATCAGAGTTCTCTTTATCTTTATTTACAATTGTCTTCAATCCGCTTTGAAGAACTGTGATCGAATTTGTTAGCAATATTAACTTAGATAAACAGTATGTTTATATACACAGATGAATATGTATGTATTTTGGTTTCAGCACATAACTTGAAAACACCGGGGCTTTGTTCTTGCAAGTTATTTGTTTCAGGCTTTCATCCAGCTCTGGCTTTGTGTACAGTAGTAAAATGACATAACAAATATGAGATGGCTAAGAGTCCGACAGCCTAATGGAGAGTCATAGCAAACAAGTACATTCCAGGCGGTTTGGTTTTGAACCAAATCGAGAACTTAGTGAAGGAAAGGGATTGCATGCACTAAACAATGGTGATGACTCCGGTAGATCATCCTTGGATCCTTGTCAGACTATTCATTTCTAATTAGTAGATGAAAAGAAGTTGTGTTAAATTTCAAGGAATGTGCACGGAACTATTTGGGTTGGAGGAGGTTCAAGAGAACTAGGGATGGAAGGAAGGAGCCCATTTAAATCAGAAGTGCTAGAGCTGTGACCAAGGAGTTACTGGAGTACTACAGCAGAGGTAAGAGCAGATAAGACACTTTTTCTCTAGACTAAGTCTTTTATGTTGTCACAAACATGCTTCAGAAGCTGTATGTGTGCAGTGCTTGAACTTGTAGTTATGAAATGGCCAGTCTAGACACCAGGAGCCCCATAGGTGTGTTGGAATGGCCACTGTGACCACTGCCGAAAGTGCTGGGTGTTAATGCCTTTATGCTGCAGTCTGTACCTGTTGTAGCAACAGGGTTTTTTGGGAAAAGTTCTGGTACTTCAGGTTAGCACTGGGTGGATTTTTACTTGCTGTCCTCAGCTCCTCCATTTTAGTGTCTGGAAAAGGCTTATATGTGAAGACACTCTAAGACACTTACATACTGGAAGAAAATACAAATCAAGGAGATGTGCTATTTGAAGAAACAATGAACAGTCTCATCCAACCTCTCAGCTTCCTGTGCTGCACGTGATGGGGTCTGTTGAATTTTGCTCGCATGTGGCTATGCAGGTACAGTAAGGGATAAGCGTAGGCGGGGAGTCTCACACAGTTATCACTATTCTGTTACTTTTTTTCAGGAAGATTGAACCTTTATTTCAAATAGCTTATGCTTGATTCAGCATTATGGCATTTCACAAACTGCAGTCAGTATTTTCATATAATCTCTCCTCAGCGAGGGCTTGTAGAATGTGGCTTAAAGTGAATTTCCATTTACAATAACTTGAAAACTTGTGTAGTTCAGTCTACCATAGTCTTCCTGTTAGAAAATATGACAGAATCTATGATCTAATACCATGTCAATGGCTAGTGGTAGACTAGTTCAGCTATGACATTTCTTATTTGCTTTCTTTCATAGGATTGTGGGCATTTAACTTTTATTACTGTCTGTGAAGTTGCAGTAAAATGAAATCTCTGTCAGGTGTGATTGAATGTGCTGAGACAGAACTGTTGAAAACCAAAAAGGATAACACATTGATTTATTTTTTTTTTCCTTTGGTTTTTTGTTGGTTTTCTTTTGCTGAAAGAAAAGATATTCTTCGGTGTGATCAGCTATTTGATGGTACAACAAATGCAGCTCTTCGTGCAGTTTTCAGGTGCATCCACAAGTAACATCACTGATAACTGTGGTGTTCAGCACCTCTGCAGAACAGCTTCAGCTGTTAAAGAAGGTGCTATACATACAGTACTTTACCTCAGTAAACTCTTAGAATGGCAGATGCACACTGAACTATGTTGTCATTTGCTTGAGGGAATATTCTTCATTGAAACCTTTTGGTAGCCTTGGATTACCAGATACTGAAATGATTCATATAAAACTTAACCCTTAAATGTGTTTTACATAAGACTTTTTTTTTTTTCAGAGGTGGCATTGTCTGTTGTTTCTTCCTAGCTGACTAATTGTCATCTTTCTGAAATGTCATTTCTGAGGTGGATGTAGGACTGTGTAATATGGGTCTGCACCACGTTTCTTGAGGAAATTTTGCTTGTGGATTAAGAACTGCTGTATTGTCTTGGGTATTTACAGAGAAATCCACAAAGAAATCTTTGCATAATTTTCCTGGTTTTTAAGGCATGATTAAGTTGTATTGGAAACATACTTTGGCATCAAAACCATTTGTCTTACTCCCTGTGCTTACTAAACGTAGACCGTGAAATAGCGCATGCGAATAAGAAGTATCAGTCTGGTTTGATATGTGGTGGTGTGACTAGGCGGTTTGCTGGAGGGAAGTTTTCTGGGTCTCCTAGGAGGTTGGGTGAGAAGAGGGCAAGCTTGGTTAGTGGGAGTAGCATGAGGATAAACCCCAATAGGTCTTTTGTTGAGAAGTATGGATGGAATGGGATTCTGTCACAGTTGGAGGGGATTCCTAGTGGGTTGTTTGAGCCAGATTTGTGTAGGAATGTGAGGTGGATTATGGCTAGTCTGGCAATGATGAAGGGCAGGAGGAAGTGGAGGGTGAAGAAATCGGGTTAGGGTGGGTTTGTCTACGGAGAATCTGCCTCATGCTCATTCTACTACTGTTTGGCCGTTGTAGGGGATGGCTGAGAATAGGTTGGTGATGACAGTGGCCCCTCAGAAGGATATTTGCCCTCAGGGAAGTACATATCCTACAAAGGCTGTGGCTATTAGGGTTAGTAGTAGGATGACGCCTGTGTTTCAGGTCTCTTTGTTCAGGTATGAGCCGTAGTATAGGCCTCGTCCGATGTGTAGTTGGATGCAGATAAAGAAGAACGAGGCTGTGTTTGCGTGTAGGTTGTGAATTAGTCAGACGTATTGGACATTTCAATGAGTTAAAGATACTGATGAGAAGGCTAGGGTTGTGTCTGCAGTGTAATGGGTGGCTATTAGTAGGCCTGTTATGATTTGTGTGATTAGGCAGATTCCTAGAAGAGATCCTAGGTTTCATCAGGCAGAGATGTTGGGTGGTGTCCATCTTTTTAAGCTGAACCATCTGAACTGAGCATGTGCCATGCTATTTCTTGACATTTTTTGATCCGATATCTTCTTTACTGTTATTACTATTAGCTGGCCATAATATGTTGGGACTCACCTAATCACTTGAAGCCCAGACCTACAGTACTCCTAGGCAGTGGAATATTACTATACCGTGAGTTCAAGAGGACTGGGAGCAATAAATTTGTTGCGAATATAAATAAGAAAATTATCCCAACCATTTATCACGTCTGTGTGTGACGGTAGGTGAAATTCCAGCATGATGGATTTCAGTGGATTTCTTCATGATAAATTAATCCTAGGGAAGGCAAAACTAAGGAGAAATTTAGAATCTTGGGGAACAGCTTTAGGGAATTCAAGTATTTCTCTATGTTGAGATATCAGGTGAAGTTACAGAAGCTAGGAGGGAACCAACTGATAAACAGGTGGGCCGGGTGGGCAGCCCAGCAGTGAAGCTGGTGGTGCCTGTGTTAAAACCTGCTTCATAAAGTCCAAAATATTTCCTGAGAGTGGGTGGGAAAAGTGTGAGAAAGAGCCCTGGGAGCAGGATTTCCAGGCCTACGAGCAGGAGCCCTCACCAGCAGCCCATGGAGGCGACCCAGACTGGAGCTGGACTGGAGCCATGGAGATGGCCCATGGTGGAGCGGGGGAAAAGCATGGAGCGAGGAAGGAGTGGTAGAGAGTAACTGCTGTAGAGTGACTACGACCCATGTTATCCCATCCCTGTTTTACTACTCAGGCTATGGGGATGGAGGAGTGAAGGGAGATGAGAAAGGGGAGGTTTTCTCCTTTTTTTGTATTTGTTTCTCATAATCCAACTCTAATTGCCAATACAGTAAATCAGTATTTCCCTGGTGTTTTGCCCATGACAGTAACTGGTGAGTGATCTGTCTACCTTTATCTCAACCCATGAGCCAGTTGTAGTATTCTCTCCCTGAGAAAGGTGAGTGAGATCGCATCTGTGTGGAAATAAGATTTGTAGGTTTTACTTTGGTAGTTTGTGTAAACTTTTCACTCCAAGACCTCAGATTTAATTCATAAATTCAACAATTCCCCAGTACTTCTGCTGTGTTTTGTATATTTAAGTGATCCAGACTGCTTTGGATATTTCAGCAAAAGTATCTGAGAAATTGTAGTTTAAACTTTTGTAACTGAGTTGAAGGTACTTCTGATATGGGAACTTGGTGTTGTCCCCACTCATCCCACCTAACAGGAAGACAGAGGTTTAAGCTAAACTCATAATCTTAATTTTAAAACCAGAAATGACCCAGAAACATAGTGCTGCTGAAACGTTTGGAAGTTTTTCATTTACCATAAAGGAAAGCTTTTCCTGTTCCCATTCTTACCATATCTAATAATGTCAATGTGTACAAATGGCTTGGAAAGTTACAGTACCTCTCAGTTTTCTGAAGATGCTTTAAGTGCTGGGTGCTAATCCTGGTTTCTGTTCCCCCCCGCCATTCGATGTAAACACAGGATTTGTACCAACAAGGTTGTTTTAGGTATTCTTTCTAGTTTTCCTCAGTATATAGACAATGATGTTTTATCTAATGCAGGAAGCGTTGAAAGAAAATAACAAAAGAAGAGAAATGGAGGAGAAAACAAAGAGAGCCAAACTTGCGAAAGAAAAGGCTGAGCGAGAGAAACTGGAGCGACAGAAGAAGAAGCAGCAGTTGATTGATATGAACAAAGGTAAGGCATCATTTTTAGTAGAGATTTGTGGAAAGAAAAAGAAAGGTGTAGCCTACTGCAGGCTGCTCCTGATCAATAGGAAAAATACTTGCTGTCTGTTTCGAAAGCTGAAAAAGAGTAAGTTAACTTTTTCAGTAGAAATTGTGTTTGGTTTTAGCCTGCCTGATTGCATAATCCTGTATCTGTCGCATAATACCTGTAATGTTCTTTTGAGATGCTTAGTTGTGAATTATTGGCTTGTTTTCGTTCGTAGCAGTTAATTGATTTTTTTTTTTTAATATGAATTTACCTCCAAGAAGAAGTATCTTGCTTTGTTGTTTATTTCATTCTGTAAACATATGTAAAATGAAGGTAGTATGGCAATTAAAATCTTTCTTTTTGGGCTTGGAGGCTCCATGTTAGAATGGCTATTCTCCCAACAGTCCTGCTAGCCACTGGAAAATCTGGTTGAGCTTGGAACCTAAGTATAGTGACATTTCTACATGATAAAACGATTTGTTGAGCTTGTCAGCTGGGAAAACCAAGTATTTTACGTGAGGCCACCCTAAGAGAGAAGAAAGCAAGACAGCAGGATGAACTGGTCCTGATATTGATGCTGTTCACATTTCCAAAAGGGTGTCAAATACAGCTCTATTCTGTTCCTCTTTGACTCCAGAAAGCGAGTAGAGGTAATAGGTGCTCATGGCTGCAGATTTTTGGTCCTTTTCCATGAGTTTGTGTTCATCCGCTAGTCTGACCCAGCTTTAAAACACTCATCCTCTTTATCCAACAGTCTTGACAGGTACGCAGTCATGGAAAAATGCTTTTTGGTTATGATGAACTTTATGGAAGGTGGAATGATGTATTAACTTTTTGTCAGGATGATGTTGCATTAAACTATGTAATTATGACAAGCTAATATAGTGCTACACTGGAGATTGATGAATGGGGGTAAATTCAGAAATTTCAAGAGCATATATATAGCATCTGTGAAATCAGTTTGTAGAAGGATAAAAAATACTGGAGAAATACCAGGCCAGGCAAACAGACCTGCTCCGGCATTTAAGAGGATGGCTGTGGAGCTGCAAAAAGGCAAGATACTTGTTGGAATTTCCATCAGATAATGAGGCAGTGCAAAAAACAGTGTCCTGTGCTGCTCTCCGGCGTCACACATATTTAGAATGCTGATATTTCTTGCCGTAACAACGAATTTGCCATCACTAGCTGAAATCTGAGAGTTGTATGTGGATGACCCGGCCTCAGGGAACGTTGGGCAGTCAACTTCTCCTTCCTGTTTGGTAATGACATTCTAGAACCTGCTGTTACGTCTGTAGACTTGTGTCTTGCAGATATCTTGTCTATTTAAGCATTAGTTTGTAAATATGATTCAATCTGATGCCTATTTCAGCAGCTTACACTGCTTAATCTTTATTGATAGATGTATGGACATGACAGAAGTGTCACAAGTCTGTGCTTTGTTTTTGGTCACTAATTTCACAGTTTAAACTGGGTAAAAATGGACAACCAGCAAACAAATCTGCAAATATAGAGAGGTGGACAAAGTGACCGCAAGTTTTACTTATAAGCGCAAAATCTTTTCTGATCACTTTTGGTGTCCTATTAATTCTGTTTGAAGAGATCATAAATTAGATTTGCTGTTGTGTTTGCTGATTGTGATAAATTCTTCTTCTCAGTGCTTTATTCTTTGCATTCTGAGATTTAAAAAGGAATTAATATTAATGTGCTGTAATTTGAGTACTGTGATAGAAAACAAATTATTTATGTGGGACTGTGCTGAAAATTCTTGTGTATTTGCATATGTCACTTTTCCACAGACCCTCAGAGTTTTACTGATTATTTGATTGATTTCTGTTGTTTTTAAATTGGTTTACCCTTGTAATACAGCCAAGGCATGTTTGTGTGAATGGCATAAGAAGAAACCCAGTGTCTCATCATCACCCTCCCCTCTGCCTCTGTGCTTTAAAACATACACAGAGAGAGGTTAGTTTGAACTATCACTTAAGACAAGGTAAACTAGCATGCTTTATTAGCTGTTGAAAGAAATGAGAAGCCAGCTTGGATGCTGCAGTCAGTGAAATACTTGGTGGTGAAGTTGGCAGTCTGAAGTTGCACCTTCCTAAATTGCTTGGCTTCAGTCAGTGAGATCATACCTGTCTACATTTGTTAATTTATTTAAGCAGGTGAGGAGCAGGTCACGCCTAGCAGTAGCACTGATGCCTCAGTACACTGATAGCATTCTGCTTCTCATCATGACAGATGTTTCCCATCAACAGATACAAATGAAGTTTCACTTTGATTTATATTTCTTTTTTAAGGTGTGAATAACTATACATGGCCAAATGCACCAAAACTGCCATTTAAATCACTGACTTTTCCAAGCCAGTGGCACAGAATTTGTACTGAGAAAATATTCTTTCCAATTTTTAAAAATATACTTAAATATCATTTTCACATAACTCTCTTGCCATGGTACGAGGTGGGGGAATAGCTCTGTCCCCACTGTATTCCATGACATTGATATTCATTAACTATTTTTGCCAAGTAACAATTTTTTTTCCTTTTTACATCAGCTTCTGTATGCTCATTGCTTCTTACATAAATAGTCTGTAAATTTGTCGAAGTGAATGTGACACAGAAGACTTAGAGGAAAGAGGCAGGTGTCCTCTCAAGCTGTCATTTTGACAAGGTGATTTTCACCCAAAGGATATTTTAACCTGACTCACTTTCAGTTAGAAAAATAACTTTCTTCAAGTATAAGATTTTCATACTTATCTTCAGCCTTTCAGGTTAGAGCAATGAGGTTCTTGAATTTTTCACTCTTTTAGTGTGTAGTCCTGTAATAATTTGTTTTTGCAGTCACCTGCTACAACTTTTCTGTGGTCACTGGAGAATCCAAATTGGAATTATTTAAAATGTATAATTAATAACTGCTTTTTGGTGTAAGTGAGAGAGCAGAAAGCCATGGTGTGGTCAGAATGAAGAACTGTCCTCACAGGGCACCAAGACTGGAGAGAGATCTGGAAAACGTTGCCTTATGAAGAGCAGCTGAGGGAACTGGGTTTTTTTTAGTCTGGAGAAGAGAAGACTGAGAGGAGACCTTATTGATCTCTACAGCTACCTGAAAGGAGATTATAGTGAGGCTGCTGCTGGTCTCTTCTCCCAAATTACTAACGATAGGATATGGGGAAATGGCCTCAAGTTGCATCAGGGGAGGTTTAGATTGAATCTTAGGAAGAAGTTCTTTACTGAGAGAGTGGTTAGGCACTGGAACTGGCTGCCCAGGGAGGTGTTTAAAAAAATTGGTAGATCTAGCATTTGAGGCTGTGATCTAGGGGTTAGGGAGATGTTGGGATGAGGGCTGCACTTGATGATCCTGGACGTGATAATCCTATGACTCTGTTATGCTATTCAGTACTACCTACTTACGAAGTAGCTGAAGAATTGCCAACGTTTTGAAGACCAGGTTACTCACTGTAGTGTTTGGTGCTTTGCACAATTGAGATGGCCATGTAGGTACTATGTATAAACTGACAGAAAACTTGCTGAACATTCTAAAACATGTGAAGTTGAAGCAAATTATAGAAAAGTTCTCATCTCCATGTAAATATTGAAATAATTTTCGCTAGGACAGCATCATACATATTGAAATGTTAAAATACATCCTCTTTTCAAAGCAAAAGTGCACTCGTGCAAAACTGAAAGATGATTTGTGACTTTCTGTGATAGTAGTGGATGGACAGGGCATTAGGTAGTGCTCAAATTACAGAGCACCTCAAAAATTCAGAGAAATATTTTTTGAATACAATGTCATTTTCCCTCATCTGTGGCATGCTAAATTAGTTTTGAGGAAGGGAAGTTTGAGTTAGATGTTAAGAACAACTCCTTCCTGGAAGAATGCCTTCAGGCATTGAAATGGGCTGCCCAAGGAAGGGACTGAATTGTTATCTTTGGATATGTTTAAAAGTTGTGTAGATCTGGATCTTAGGAGATGGTTTATTGGTGGCCTTAGTACACTTAAGTTAGTGGTTGGATGCAGTGATCTCAAAGGTCTTTTCCAACCTAAACAATTATATGATTCTATATTCCTATAGAAGTGGTAGTTTAAATGCTGAATGAACAATACAATTTTAAATAATTAAAAATATTATAATTGGTTGCATTTGGCCAAGAGGAGTAAATTTATACTAGAATTATACTGTTATTTGCATTATGCTTTCCAAGTGTTTTTAAACTGTTCACGGAGAGATGCGTACTTCCCATACCACTGATTTAAAACTACACCTTAGAATGGTTTATAGTGACATCTGTTGTTTAATAGTAAAACCACCTTTTAAAAAATTGTTGCTGTCTTTATGTATTTCCCATTATATAGTGACTGAACATCTCTCATTCACGTGTGATGCAATCAGAACCATGACAGGATTTTATGGCAGCGCTTGTACTCTGTTACTTCCAAACAGTACTGCTGTAGGTGGGCAGCTCTCCCTTTTCAGTTGTAGCTATAGGGCTTGGCAATATCTTGCTCTTTTTGGTGTTCTTTTCACACTGCAGTTGTTTTTGCATCTGGACTAGCAAGGCGCTGCTGTGGGCCTGCGTCTGGAGACGCAGAAACACTTCACTGACTAACCCACACACCTAGAGATGTTAACTTTCATAGTCTAAATCACGAACCATTCCTTCTCTTTATGGTAGAGGGATTCCATAGCATGAATGCTTAACAGTCCCTTCTCCAGCATTCTCTAGCTGTGTAGCAAAAGAATGTGCTTTATAGCTGTATTTCAGCAGTCTTCTATTTTTTGAAGGCTACAGCACACTGGGTTATGATACATTTATACATAGTCTTTCATGACTTCCATCTGACTTAACATCTGCAGAATTCTTGCAGCATTGCTTCCATGTGCATATCTGAACAAGAGAGAGGAAAAAAGAACTGAAAACAGTTTTCCAGGAGGTGAAAAGCATGTAACAGCAATTTGGATGCAAATGTTATTTATTCAGAAACAGTTTTGCTCTTCATTATATCTGATTACCATGGCAATTAAAATCACCTTTTAACTACCAGTATTAGGATAAAAGATAGAATGAGCTTCCTCAGTCCCAATTAGTATTGAATTAATTGTTTTGAAGACATATTAACATTCTGCTCTAATGCAGATGAAGATAATGGAAATGATGTTCCGTGCTGCTGGTTGATGGATATTTCTACTTTCCCTTTCCAAGTGTTCTCATATAAGAATTCATAAGCTATTTGTTCAAACTGTTGCCCACTAGTATCCACAGAAATTTTTGTGTTTCCTTGAACTGCTGTTACCCTTGCAGGATGTGGTTCAAAAGGTTACTTTTGCCACGGTTTTCTAATTATCCTGTTCTCTCTTGATTGTTATGTCTTCCGTGTCCTTTAGCATAAGCAGAAATCTATACTGAATTTATTACAAGATGCATTTGTATCTCACTTAATCCTTTGAATTTATGTATTGGCTAGTGATTGCATGGTGTACCCAGGGTGATAAAACGTTGGGGCTTATTTGCATTCTACAGATTATTAGTTTATGGTGCTGGATGCCAATGAGGCAAGTGTAACAATTCCTTTGGGAAGTCATTATCTTTGCTAGTGATGTCGATGGTCTGCTTGAGTATGCGGCACTTTTCCCCGAAACACAGTATTTGCAGAAAAATAAGTAGATGGAGCTTTACATTGTGCTTAAATGTGAGAATCTATAGAACCAGAATGTGGCTTGATTTTTCTTCTTCAAAGCGATGATACTGGAGTTGCTCAAAGTTTTCTAAGACCTGTTTACACAGGGGTTTGAAGCCATTTTGAAAATGGGAGGAGATGTCCAAATTACTATAAATTATTAATATGGGTCAAATGATCTCAATCGAAACGCAAGTAGATACAGACGTGTTCAGGATGTTAGGAAAAAAATTGCAACTTTCAATTTAATCTCATCTTTTAAAGTTTTGCAGTGGAAATACTGGTATTTATCAGTATGGCATATGATGCCTTCCAAGTAAATTGATTTAATGAAGTAATTTGACTGGGGAAATAAACTATTAGACTCAAATTTGAAGTTGGGTTAAGGTGAGGAGAGACAGAACAAATGGATTCTTTTTTCTTAAAAGCAGGTATCTTGGGAAGTATTTACTGAGCAGTTAGAAGAGGTAATGTTGGATAGCTGTCAATGCAAATTGAACTCTCCTTTTCCTTGGAGAAATTGTTCTTACTTCAAAAAGCAGGTATTATTGTTAATTTTGAAAATACCTGCAATATTATCTCACTGTAATTGCTATGTAACTTCATATTTGCCTGTTTTATAGAATTTCCAGTTCTAAAAAGCTTTTCTGAAGTAATTATAGCAGTTGATCAACTAACCTTTCTTTAGTAAAGGGGGTTTTTTGGGAATCAGACAATAAGGGAAGGGAATTGCATGTAGAACTTGTGAAATGGAAGTTTATTTTTCTGTAATGACTGGACAAATTTGGTGATGAAATTCCTAGTGGAACGTTTGTTTTTCCACTGGGAAACTAGAAATAAGGAATTGTGGTTCCTTACTTATAACAGAACTGTTACGATGATGCTATTGCAGGAGTAGTCTCACAAATTCTGTAGTAAAGGAGATCATGTTGATGAGCCTTTTTCTACTCTGGGTTTACTGGTGAAGAGCACGCCCCCTCCCAATGTTTAGCAGTTTAACATTTGTTTTACATAGCATTAGCTTCTTAAATAATGATAATGCACATATATATCTTAGGTATATTAATGGCTCTTCACTACTGATTTTCTGTATGAAATAATGACTAATGAAAAGTTCCAACACTTAGACAAATGTTAGCACAGTTTTGTATCTTGATGCAAACATTGTACTTAAAGGTACTTTCAAAGGCTGATGATAAGGAAGGCTACGTATACTTAAAAGGACAAGTTCTTCAAGGCACATTTATTTTAATGATAAAAGCCTATTTCTTGTCAAATGTAGAGATCTAAATTTAATTAACTTGAACATTATGGCATTGATTCCAGTAGTTCTTCGTTAGCTGTATAATCAGACTTTGAACTGGAATTGCTGGTCACTGCTGAGTTGTTTAATACTCTGGGAGAAGATTGAAAAATTCTAAATATACTGCATTATATCTTTCAAATGTGCACCAGAAACAAAGACTCTGCTTCTGGACTCGTACCTAGACGATATAAACAGAGCAAATGTGGCTGGGGTTTTTGAGACACTACCAGATGGGCAATAAACGTAAAAAGGTGACTTTGCAGGACTGGAAGTTTAGATTTTAAACCTAGAGAGACGTCATTTGGTGTCATATTCCGTAAGGTGAGGGGCTTAATAGAGTAACATTTGTCTGGAGAGTACAGAATGTTCAATTTTGCCACATAAAAGATGTTTTCAGAGAGCCATCAAAAGCTGAAATAAAAATATTTCTGGACAATGAAATGGTGCAGTAATGGCAAGACGACCAACTACAAACTTTGCAGGAAAGTCCAAGAACTGGAAGGAGGTCTGTGCCAGAATAACTAAGCAGGTAACTGTGTTAATGAGGAAATTAATATTTGAGGTAGAGCTTTAGATTCTAAATGGTTCTTAAACTATGTGTGGTTTCTGCTGTCTGTGTTTTTATAACAATATGTTTCAATAATTACTGGTCTGAGTGACATTTTCGCTGGTTGTGTTGGAGCTTGTCAGTATATTCCAGGTAAATCACATTACGCATCAAGGTTAACAGTATCCTGTGGAAAACATCTTGGGCTACACATTCTAAACTCTGTTAAATTTTGATGTCTGCATTATGTTCAGGTTCCATACTTGTCCAGTCCACCTGCAGTTAGTGGAATCATAGAAAACAACGCAGGTTTTATGGGCTTCCACAGAGTCTGTGCAGACAGGATTCAAGCACATTAGCTAGTTGCAGCTCGGCGTTTGCCGTGGCATTTCCATCTGCGCACATTCTCAGTAAGAAAAGGCCTGAAATGAAATAGCATGTTTGGCTTTGTGAACACTATTGAAAAAGCTGATGTACAAAAATTAAGTTACATAAAGATCCTTTTAAAGTATGTATTGGGGCTTCCGCCCCCCACCCCAAACTGGATGTATTGTCAAGTATCATGCTAAGAAGTTCTACAATTTAGTCTGAACTAATTGCTTCCCTTTTTTGAGATTAAATATGATAAAAGTGAACATATAGGGCTGTCAGGAGCTGGGCGAGAATTCTTTAAACCATTAGATGGAAGATAATTGATTCTCTGTCACAGGGGCATGCAGTTGATTTTGCTCTAAAACAAAAAGTATTTTTGAAAAGTTTTTTCTTGCAAACTCTAACACGAAAAGGGTTTCTTCTAACAAGAAGGTTTCTTCTAAAAGGAAGAATGGCTGATATAAAGCAAGTTGCTGTCTGACTAATATTTTTTTAGGTGTACAAAGAGGTTACCTTTTTGATTTGGTAAATGTTGTTCATGCAAAATGAATTTAAGATCCCCAGTGGTTGCTTCCGATTCAGACTCTGAAATCTATTATTTTTTGTGATATCAACTGGCCAAAATTGTTTTAGGACTTGGAATAATTTAAACCTAAATTGAATTAAATCACTACAAAGATTAAAGAATAACAGTGTCATCCAGTAACAAAGCACCATACAGCCACACACTAACTCCCTGCATGACCCAGAAGGATGGGGGAGAGGATCAGAGAGCAAAAATGATTAAAACCAGGTACTGTGAAGAACAGTAACTCCGTCGCAGCCATAAATAGTCTTTTTAAAAAATAAATAAATATTCCCTAAAATGTTAGAGCATTTTTTCAACAAGCAATTTTTAAAAATAAAAATATTTTGTAATGCTAAATGATTTTGTGCTCCTTATATATCTGCTAATCACCTGAATTGCAAGTTGCTTAGTGCAGTGACCAAAACGACCTTAAAGCAGTAGTAGAACTTGATTACAGACCTGTTGATTTGTTTAAGTATCATGTGGTCTTTTTTCTTTCCTTCTTTTGAGCCACGCAGTCTTTTCCTTCACACACAAAGGCCATGTCCTCCCATTTATTACTAACGAAGCCGCATTAAGGCCTGTTTTTAAGTTTAGTGAAAAGTCACCCTTGTGAAGGGACATCATTCAGAATGAGGCCCCAGGAGTAACTGCAGAATCACAGACCCATTTCTGCCCAAGTGCACCTTGAGCGTTGTGACACTTTCTGAGTGTGCTCGTTTCAAAAATTGTTTTCCATAGCCTGGCAGTGCAACAAAGTCTGTTTTTCCTCATTCTGTTAACTTCCTGAAGCTTGAGTGAGCTCAATTGGTATGTAAGCAAGGATTTGCCTGGTTTTGTAAACTGATGGGGGATACAACCATTCACTTATCAGCCACAGTCCTTAATTTTTCTGGTTGAGTTGATATAAGTCATGACACTGGTGCAAAATGCTGAGAGAACTGCTTCCTAAAGGTATTTACTGTGCATGCAAAAGAACTTAGCAAGTGAATACAGTGCTAAGTGTGTGAGGACAACACAAAACAGAACTGAAAGCTGATCTTCTAAAGTGAATATATTGCAGTTAAAATTCTAGTATTGATTATGGATAAAAGGTTTTGTTTACAAGTTTAGACAGGGCAAATTAGAATTATGAAAAACACGTGAAACTACAAAGCAAAACAGGGTAGTGCAAGATGTGAATAGAAATATAATTCTGAAAGCCTTTGGTGCAGCAGGCAGGTAGTCAGCATGGGTTAGCAGCATACAGTGTTGGACTGGACTCTTTCAGTAAGGGCCCAAATACATGAAAAAGTTCCCTTGGAAGTTCCTTCAAACCTTTGTCTAGATGACTGTGCAGTAGTGACACTTCTTATTTACACAGATGACTTTACAATTAGCATTTTTTATTTTGCAAAGTACATGTGGCTGTTACCTTTACTAGAAAATGGCAGGGCTCCAGTAAAGTATGTCTTACTGTAGTCGTCAGTGCAGGGAAATAAAAGGAAAGGCAGGGAAACACTCCAGAGACAACAGCAAGTTCTCAGAGCCTAAACTGTGAGTCTGAACTGAGACGGAAAGGAGGTGGGTCATGTTTTGGGTGCACGGGCTGAGCTCTGTCATGGCTTCAGGTGAAATGCTAAGTAACTGAAGTAACTGAAAATGCCTGAGCCACTTTATTGATAGTTTCATGCTACCATCAATAGCCTTACTCTAGTTCTTATATTTAATTTAATAACTGTAGTAGTTATTGGATTTTTTTCATATCCTAATCAGAGTAGCCTTCCTTCTGGTGCAAACTGCAAATGCAGTTGTCATGATGGTCTGGAAAAAACCATAGAATCATAGAATCATTAGGGATTGGAAGGGACTCCGAAAGATCATCCAGTCCAATCCCCCTGCCACAGCAGGATCACCCAGACCAAGTCGCACAGGAACACATCCAGGCGGGTCTTAAACATCTTCAGTGAAGGAGACTCCACAACTCCCCTGGGCAGCCTGTTCTAGTGTTCTGTCATCCTCTCTGTGAAGAAGTTCCTTCTCATACTCATGTGGAACCTCCTATATTCCAGCTTACACTATCATTTTTTGATAAATCATAAAGTCAGAGGTATAACCTTGTGTAACACAAGTCACAAAAAGAAACCAAAATTGATCCCACCAAATTTCTAGTTTTTCCAGTCTAATTCAGAACAATGTGTTTCTGAATCCCATCTCTAGAATGTGCTGAACGTTTTGAGCTGCAACAGAAGTGACTGTTTGTTTAGTAGAAATAGAGATTAAATTTGGAAACAACTGTAGATAAAATGTCTTCCAAAAAGTTACTCTAAGCCCTCACTTAAATCTGTTGTTTATGTTCTGTAATGAGGAGAGAGGGGAAAAAAGTTCAACTATTTAAATCTTTTTATTGAAAAAATATTTTTAAAAGGAAGTTAAATATGTAAAAATATTTAAGAAATAGCTTATAAGAATGAAACTTGGCTTTACAGAAATTGTTAGTTGTCTTCTTTAAGAAAATGAGGAGCTTTTTATAAGACAATTTGTAGCAATTATTTACAAGAAAAAAACTTATAAACTCCCATGCAGTTGAATTCATGAGAGCTGGCCAGTAACACAGAAACAGGAAGTTAAATTTCCCCGTCCTTGTGTAATCACTGTGCAAGACCTTTGGTTTATATACATTGATCGTTCACGGTTCAAAGTGCTGCGGCATATTTTTGGTGTGATCTTTCAGCCATTCTCTTCTAATTGCAAGAATGACTTCAGATGTCTCATTGGTCACATCAAACTAAACACACTTCAGTTATCAATATGACATTCTAGCAGAATATTTCTTTTTTTAAAAAAGTGACAGTAAAACTTGTTGTTCTGGCTTAGTTTTTATTGCTCCTCACACTGATAAAAGAATGGTACTTTACAGGTCTATTTTTTTGTCAACTTCAGTTTTCATTTTAATCATGAGTTATAACTAGAAAAGACAATAGTTTTGCATTTAATATGGAGAGGTCTGGATGTTTGGTCTGATTTTGATGCTTAGATGAGATTTATCAGGAAGTGATAAAGAAATGTAATATTGACAAAAAGGATTCAAAATCTAACTTGAGGGTTACGTTTCATAAGATGCTGGCAGCGATAGCATAGGGACAGACTTTATCTTCATCTCCATGTGGAAATAGTTCCTGCATTTTGGAGGAACTCTTGAGAAACTGAAAATCATTACGCAAGCAGGATTGTGTTTACTTCATGAAAAATAAGATAAACATTCTTCATCATTCTCAAGTACTTGTTTTCTACCTTTGTAACATTGGCCTCATGGTTAATTAAGCAGTGTACAGATTATGCTAAAGAAATTGCCTCCCTATACTGTATAATCTTAGTTCTACATCTATGTCAGAGTCATAAGACAGTGCAACAGCAGGCTGTTCACCTGATGTCTCTTAATCAAGATGCAGCATGTAAGTTTTACTTGGAGGAAGGGAAAGCCTCATCACTGTATTCTACAGCTTTCTTAAGTCACATCTTTCTGTTGGATATTTTGATGTTCCAGAAATAGGGTGCGTTTTAGCAGTTGCAGTAATTAGCAGGTCTAGTAGCACACTCAGCAAAAAAAGAAGTAAAAGGCTTCATAAACATTTATGAAGTATTGAAGGATTTTTGTCTTTTTGAATAAACCCTGCCAACTCTTATTTTTATAGAAGAGCAAATGATATTGCAGTTTTTCTGGACATAGAGTGTTCTAACATATTAACTAATTCTGTGAATTACAGTCAAAGTCACTAAGTGTTTCAGACCAACTTGGTACATGTTAGTTTGGACAAAGTATATTCCCAGACCTTTGAGTTCGAGCAGAGATGTGGTACAGCAACAATACATCAATGAGCGAGCATGTGCAGGATAAGAAGGGCAAAGAGCTCTAATTATGTTGTGTTCTTATTACAAGGTTGTGGCCTTGTATACTTGAATGTGAATTGAAAAAAGCTAATTTACTTTGTTATTTTGCAGGACCTTAGTTTTTTAGGGGTTTTGTATGGCGTGTAATTAAAACTGGTATTTCAGAGTCCTCTGGTGGTTGCTACTCTTCTGCTCCCTTTCATCTTACAGCAGAGATACGTTCGTGTACATGTTGTATATTATACGTAATGGTTTAAATTATGTTGATGTATAATTTAAATGTATCAAGCAGTTACACTGATAATCATCATGTAGAAATTTGAACCAGTTACTGGTTTAGGGCTGGTATGCTCTCATATCAGGTCTGGCTTTACTCCAATAAATCTAAATGTGATTAAGAACCAGAATACTTTCAATTAATACTTTCAGGCTGCTTTTAAACTTGTGTGTTTGAGAGCTTGAATGTGCATTTAACCTCCTGAACTTCACTGTAATGTAAATCTTTTGCATAAAATACTGATCTTCCTACTCTGTGATGGGAAGATTTGTGTTAACTTAAAGTCTAAGAGATGGGAATAAAATGCCCACCTATCGGCTGAATCTAATCTGTATTTTACTTTTGTGTTTCTGCACAGACATGAGCAGGAGAAGGCATTCATCGGTAGTTTTGTAACATCATAGTTCTCTGACCTCTGTTTCTGATGCTCTTGAATGCTGCTATCAACTGTTATTAGCAGACTAGAAAGCAAAGGAAATTAAAGATGTAAATACATACACATAATCTGTCTACCCAGATTTTCCATAACGCACCTTAAAGTCCTGTAATTTAAAAGCTACAGGTTAGCTTGGATTTTAAAAAGGAAGAGCATGGTTTAGCAGGAGTATAATTCAGCCTTTAAGAAGTTTTAAGTTATGCCATTTTCTTTCACTGCATGATCCTCCCCTCTCTGTTCTAAGGTCACCTGTGACAGGCACCACGTGCTCTGTGCATCCTCACTGCTTCTACCAATAGTTACATTTTTCCAAAGGACTTGCCGCATCATGAAGATGGGAGGCAACATATGAAATACTTACAGTGCTTCAGTATTGAAATCTCTGCCATTTGGTTTTGTAACGCGTCCATGTTCATGGATTAAATTGAAAAGGCATGATGACACCGTTCTACTTCAGGAATGTCTTATAAGTCTTTAAGGGAAGCAGCAGTCACTCTCCAGCAGCTGTCTATCAGCATGCTGAAGGGGTCATCAATAATGCACAAGATAACATCTCGAAGTTGAAAGAACAGTAGGATTGGTGTCAATTTTGCTTAATAGAGCATCATACACAAGCTAGACTGTGACACCTGAAGCACAGTCAGCATCCATTACGCTAAAATGCGTACGTCTCTCATTTGGAAGCATCACGTAGACTTGACAACGCTTGTATGCTTTTCTTTCTGAAGTCTGATTTCAGTCACACTGAGATTAATTTTCTTTTTCTCCTCTTCTCAGAGGGAGATGAGACAGGAGTGATGGATAGCCTGCTTGAGGCCCTGCAGTCAGGAGCAGCATTCAGAGATCGCAGGAAACGTGCTCCAAGAGGACAAGGTAAGATGCTTTCTGAACACTTTTAGGCTTTGCAAAGATTTACCAGCAGTTTTGACTAAAAACCATTGAGCTACTGTGAAAAGTCAGCATGTTCTTCATGGATTTTTAACTTGATAGCTCTACCTTCAGGTAACTGTGCACTTTAAGATACGACGAGAGTTCCCGATGTGTTTGGAATGACAATTAAAACGTTGCTGCACGGTGTTAATCTTTAAAACCAGAAGTATAGGTAATTTACTGTAGGTGGTGCTATGAAAAAGATCAGTTTCTTAGACCCAGAAGAGTTTCGGCATATGGATTTGAGTCTGTTTTCAGGCACTGGTCTCAGATTTGTTCTGGTTTGGTTGGAAGTTAACAGTACAAGTAGTCATAAAAGTCAAATTACAATGAAGTACCTTCACTTTCTTGAGGGAGACAACAATATTGTACTGAATTTAGTCTGATTAACTGGTTTAGCATGAGCAACTGCTGTGTTTCTTCTGTTTACCTCTCTGCTTGTTGCATACATTTTGAGAACTGCATTTTCTTTGAATTTACTTTTCATCAAAGCTCATGGTAGAATCTTCAGTTTTGCAATTTTTCATTTAGAACATTCTTTGCAATTAAAAAAAACCAGTCATAAAAGTTTTCAGCTGAAAAACTATAATTATTTGTCATAAAATGAGAAGCTTATGTAGGACATGTGCAGCTAAGGGTTTGGCAAGATGTAGTTGTCTTATTTTATAAAAAGCCCTGTTTACCTACCTAATCTTCAATGAGCCTGGGTTAGATTCATGCTGACTGATGATTTATTTCAGCAGAACGGAAGAGTAAAGGCAAATTCAACAAACTCCTCATCTAGCTACAAAGATCCATGTAACTATGTTTAATTAACCATATGCCTGATCTTATGGGGAAAAAGTGACATAATTTGTTCTTCCTAAGAAATAATTTTTTCTACTTTTTCCGTTTCATTCTTAATTCAGAGCTTGTTTCTGCTCGCAGATCAGGACTGAAAGAACTCCTCGATCAAAATGTTGTTCTTTCCGTATCTTGAGAAATATCAGTGTGAGAGATGGTCTCTCTCTGTTGTGGCTTGAGAAGAGATTTGTCACCCTGTGGTGACAAAGAAAAGCTTCCCAGGGACCAAAGGACATGGTGCAAATTCTGCTGGAAATGAAAAAGGCCAACAAGATGACTGAATGCAGGTCCAAAACCAGTGGCTCCCCTGCAACAATGTAGGGGTAGAGCTAAATAAAAATCCCTTGTATTTCTCTTCTGTTTCATAGAATCATTTTTACTTCCATGTGTTTAAAATTTCATTGTGTCAGTTGATATTCTAGTGGGGTTTGGCTTTTAAAATTAAGGAGTTGATTGACTTTGGACAATTTAGAGAAAGGGTCTGGGTAATATTATTTCCAAGCTGTGGCCAACTCTAAGTGTTTCCATAAATGGATAATACTGTTATGTAAAGTTTTCAGGGGATAGCTAAAAATTTAAGAGAAGAGGCAACATATGTTAGTCCCAGTCAGGTTTATGATTTAACCTGTTCTGTAAATTTTCTTGTGTTGTTTACAAAACACATGGTATCTAGTAAGTAACTTGTCCACAGAAGATACTTAAAAATCTGACTATGACATCTCTAAGTGGTGAACTGTAGCATTAGAAAAACAGGGACCATGTTTCCAAGCTCCCATATCTCTCCTTAACAAATGGAGTGGACATGACAGTTTTCTCACTGATACCACCAAGTGCTTTGGAAAGCTTTGTCCACTAAGGTTAGTAAACTGTTAACTCTGTGTCTCCAATGGTTCAGAGGAAGGGAGAAAAATTAAAGAAAAGCTTTTAAAAAAAGGCTCTGGGGGCTTTCTGGGCTGGCTGAGTCATGTGGTTGTGATTGGCAAGCCTAGAGCAAAGGTCTAGTACTGTCAATGCAGAGTGTACCAGCTGGGGGTTTCCCATACAGCATTCACAATTCGCTGCACTGTGTTTGTGATCTGCCTTTTTAGCCTTGACACGTGGGAGTAAAAAAAGGCCATGCCATTTGGACTTGGCATAGAAAAAGTTTTTGAGCCTGACCCTGGCTTGGTAGCTGTGATGGTCTGAGAAGCTGTTTTCTGCTTGTTTCAACACGTATTTCATTCTTGTGTGTCAGTTGTGCCTAATAGTTTGGCGAGAATTAAAAACAACATTTTTCTCACTTACTTTTTGCTATTTTATTAATGACTTCGTGATGGCCTGTACAGAAACCTAAAATCAGAATAAACTGAAAAGCCACAAACAAGAAAATGCCTCCCAAGCCACTGAGCAATACGGTAGGTTCACTAGTGCACTTTTTCATGTCTGTGCTCCAGATCTGACCTGTTGCAAAGTTGTTTAATGTGTTCGTAAGGTGAAAATTAAACTAGAGATGGCTACATCCGACCAGTAGACCATGATAATTGGAGTTTTGTTGTATTTTCTAGCAGTGCTTTCGCAGCACTTTGGCTCAAAGGATCAAACTGTAGTATCACTGCTAGGGCGTTCTCAATGGGTTTGGTTCCAGAGAATAACCCCACAACTTTCTAAAAGAAAAACCTCTGCAGTTAGGGAGAGCTCCCCCAGAAGAGTGCCATTCCGCCAGATAACTATTCAGTTTGGCTTGTGTACAGAGCTCACTGGTGGACTTTGTGGCATGTGTTTGTGCTTGCATGGTCATGTCGTTAAGATATAAACGATATAAAATTATCTGATTGGATAAGAAGTGGAGATAAGAAGAGAATGGTGCTTTGGTTGTCTAAAGGCAGCCCTATGCAGGGAGGGCTACTGAATACCCCAGGTTTTCTACTGGGCAAAAAATGTAAGCGAAATGTACAGTCAGGTTTGGAAAAGTAAAACCTATTTACAGTATGTTTGACTGCGTTGGGTAGGTTTGGTTGCAAAGCCTGTAAATGCTACACTGGAATGGATGGCAACTATGGACTTGCAGTAAACATTCGTTTGTTATAAGGTCATGGAAAAAATAATAAATTCCTGTCCTCCTCCCTTAGTTTTTCATTTCATTGTACTCTTACATATTCTTTGTTGAGTAGACTTTTCAACATGGAAAAAAGTTGGTGTGTTTTCTCTCTCGTAAGCTTATTGGTGGTATCTTGTTTCTACCTACAAGATTTTAAGCATCGAGATTGTCTTCTCAGTAGATTGCTTTACTTACAGAGGCTTTAAAATAATAATTAGAAATCAGTTTCTAGAAGCATTGCTTCCCTTGCAAAAAAAGAGGTGCTTTTTGCAAGTTGCTAGTTTAGGAATGAAACCATAACAAAGAAAGGTGACATTCATCACCAGGACAGATTTAAAGGTGTGTCCAGCACTGGTGTTGCACTTATTATCTCTTACCTTTGTTTTTACTGGCCTTGGGGTGTGCTTTTATTAAACAAGACCTATTCAGGAATATTTTCCCTCCAGAATTAGTAAAAGCAAATTTCTCCAAACAGCTAACTGTTCTATTAGGATTCTTCCTGTTAAGCTCCTACATTTTTTGCTATAGAGTTTAAGTTTCAATTTTTAGAAATGTTAGTGACTGCTGCCCTCTCCTCTATATCCAACCTATTGCAACTGCAGTGATAATATATGCTGCTATTTCTGAAGTCTTTTACTACAAGGGAGCCAAAGCTATAAGCAACTTACATATAGGTTCTTTTTGCTTTAGATTTCAGTGTAAAACACATCAAGTATTTTTTGTGGCCTGTTAGTACATGTGCTTTGGGTTATTTTTAAATCCATGCATCACGATCAAGCCAGAGAGATGCATAGGAGGCACAATTTATGAATTTGATCATCTGTAAAGTTGCTGTGCTGTCATTACTATGCCCATATTGACAGTTGACTCTCAGAGTGAAGGAGAAGGAGTGAACTGCCCTTGCTTAGTTTCAACTCTATCACTGATGGAAGAGAAAAGGGTTCTGATAAAAAGGATATGGTTTTAGAATCATAGAATCATAGAATCATTACGGATGGGAAGGGACCTCGAAAGATCATCTAGTCCAATCCGCCTGCAACAGCAGGATCACCTAAACCAAGTCACACAGGAACCTGTCCAGTTGGGTCTTGAACATCTCCAGAGAAGGAGACTCCACAACCCCCCTGGGCAGCCTGTTCCAGTGCTCTGTCACTCTCACCGTGAAGAAGTTCCTTCTCAGGTTGATGTGGAACCTCCTATGTTCCAGCTTACAACCATTGCCCCTTGTCCTATCACTACATGACACCGAGAACAGCCCAGTGCCATCCTCCTGACACCCACCCCTCNTTTTTTGTTGCCTTTGACCTCTCTTGCAAGGTTTAATTCCAAGGAGGCCTTGGCTTTTCTAGTTGCATCCCTACATTCCCTCACCAGAGCCTTATAATCACCCCAAGTGGCCACCCCCTCCTTCCATGACTTATAGGCTTGCTTCTTCCTCTTCAGTTTGCCTAGTAGTTCCCTGGTTAACCACACGGGTCTTTTGGCCCCCTTCCTTGACTTATTCCTTGTTGGGATACTCATTTCTTGTGCTGCAAGGAAGCAGTCTTTGAATGTTTGCCAGCTATCCTGAGCTCCCTTACCCGCCAGTACCCTGTCCCACGGGATGTCCCCTAGCAATTGCTTGAGAAGGCCAAAGTTGGCCCCCCTGAAGTCCAGGGTTGAGGTTCTGGTAGCTATTCTGTCCCTGCCACACGAGACCCTGAACTCCACCATCTCGTGGTCACTGCAACCGAGGCAACCCCCAACCTTCACTGTTTCAACCAGGCCCGCCTTGTTGGTGAGGACAAGGTCAAGCAGTGCTCCTCTCCTAGTGGGCTCTTTTAAGAGTTTTGTGTCTTCTGCTTGAAGACCTAGCTATGCTTGAAATTAAAAACTGTCTAGGGTCGGGTTTCTGGGTGTGCAATCCTCGTTTACATCAAACACATTCAAATACAAGTTTTCGTCAAAGCATATCTGCTCTACTGAAAACTGAATAATTTGTCACGTGGCTGAATTGTAAAAAAGCCCTTTCCAACATACTTACACCTGAAATGAGGAGAAGATTTATGGCTGTTGAAATAAAAAAATGTGCCAGATGCACTTAAAGCAGCTCACGATTTGTGTTCAGCTAAATGTTTGAGTAGCCTTGTTTGCTGTCTTTTAGCTGAATGAGGTGTCATTGTCTTTGTCATCAAGCATCCGTTGGGAAGTAAGAAATATCCATGATGGACTACAGAAATATTGACCTCAAGTTTTAAAAATCATCATGCATTTTAGATTTATTTTACCCTCCTTTTAAGCATCCCATGGTAAAGAATTAATATTTCTGTTGTTATGTTCACCTCATACTTCTTAATTTTTTCATATTTTACTTTGAGAAGCTGCGTATTATAAAACATACATATTTATATATATACACTCAGTTTTGTAATGTAGATTTTTTGTTTACAATCAAGAATTGTGGACTAATAAGACTTACCCGATGATCTAATCCTCAAAATTATTGTAACTAGAATAGCAAGAGCTAAACAAGGATCACCAATAATAATTGTACTGGTTTTGCCATCAAGGCATTATCGTGAGATTTAAGTTTGCTTTTATTTCTAAATATAAAGATGGGTTGTATAAACAAAATCTATTTACAGTACCATTCAAATCAAGTCTTAGCAAATTACCTTAGTCTAGAGAGCTCCATAAACAATCCTGAAGCTGTTTAAAAATAGGAATTTGTGGTATAATCTGTTTTTACCATGTATGCATTTTGGCTTGTGCTTTTTGTAATTAAAGGACTAATGTTAGATAATATATCATTTTGTTGGCTTAGCATGAAAGCAACAGCTGTAGAATACAGAGATTTTACCTGATACCACGGGGGAATTGTACTTACAAGCAGAGTGAAGAAGTGGTGAAAAATTGAGAGAAAAAAGAACAAAAGCAGATTTCAACCTCCAGCCTGTTTAGACTGTGCTCTTGAGGCTTTTAGGTGGGCAACACCCTTCAGCATGCAGGGAGTGAGGAGCCTCTGAAGGTACCTCCTAACCAGTAAGTGTATGGATTCAAGACAAAGATTCCAGATGTGTATCCGCTTGAATAATTGTTTTCTCTTTGTTATTGTGTTAATTGCCTTCTCCGGAGAAAGTGTTGAAGATTCGTTACTTGTCTGTCAAACTGATTCTCTGATCTTTGTATGTGTGAGGTTCATGTGTTGACAAAGTGTGTGTAAAGCACTTGTGAATATTTGGTAAACTAGGCAGATATCGAGCATTGGTGTCATGAAATCTAGACTTCATAAATATTGTTTTGTCTAGTTCTAAGTTGTCACTTGCTGTTCTAATTCCATTTGTTTTCTGAGACAGGTGTTCAACCTAAATAAATGAACAGATACATTTAAATGGCAAGAGCACATAGACCATGTACACATTCTGAGAATTCTGACTCAAAAAGCTGCTGTATAATTGTTGCTAGTAACATCTGAGTTGGTCATTAATCTAAAGCATTGAACAGCTTACAGCATCTAAGGAGCGTTACGTACCCCCTGCTTTTATTAGCGTAAGTGCTTCAAAACGTGTTTCAACAGAGTTATGAAATGTCTTCGCTTTTCTTCTGGAAAAGCGTTGCATGAAATTTGACACTGAAAGTATCACACTTGTCAGGTTTTAGCATTTTAAAAAATCAACACTGGTGTTACTTTACTCAACAAATTCTCCTAGAATCCCAAAATAGGAATTTCTAATGTTTTTGTGAGTTTGGACACAGTAGGTGCCTGTTTCCTTTCAAAGTACAAAACGTGGCCCGTTTGCATGGCAGTAGTGAGGATTGTTCTGCAGGATCATGGCATTTCTAATTTGCATCCTGAGCTTACACCAGTCAGCTGCAGGCCTGTTGCCACTCACTTCAGACATTGAAACTGCCTGTTGTATTTCTTTCTTTCTTTAAGGTTATTTTTGTCTTCTTCATCATTGAACTCTGCAGATACCCAGAACAGCAATAGAATTTTTCCAGTTTGTATCTGGATACTCTGTCCTAATAGTGGACTTACCACAGTTGCTTCTGAAGGTCTTAAAAGCCTTTAGAATTCCTGAAGCATTTTTGTATGTCTTATGCTGTGAAATAAATGTGTAGAACGAAAACAGAGCTCTTTTGAAACCAGAGAATTAGTCATAGTAACCAGCTTTTCAAAAAGAGGAGGCTGCCACATTCGTGTGGTAGAGTTTTGTATGAGTTAGAGGTCATACATTGTTCTGAATTATTTTTTTCTAATTCATACTCAGTCTACAAACTGCTCTATTTTAATGAGGCAGGTCTTGCTAGATATGAAGACCTTTATTTCTAGAGATCCATAGCCCAAGTTTGGCCACTTTGTATGTGCTAACTGAAGTTAGAGAAACAGCTTTTACATGCAGAGAAAGGACATTCCTGCATTCGTTTACTAACTGTGTGAGTAGAACTGAATGATATGCAAGGCTAACTCAATTTGCATTCGGACAGTTGAATTTGCATTGTCAGTGCTGATGCTGTTTTCGTGCAATTACTGGGAAACACTTGCATTTGAAACATTTTTGACTGCAGTGGCGTTGACTGAAGTAGCGCACGTTGGCTTTAATATTCTAAAATATATATGCATAGTGAATGTAAAGGAAAGAAATGAAAATCCATTGTTGCAACGTCTGACGTGGTAGCACATTAACTTAACTGACGTTAGGTCAAAATGGTTATGTTGCAGATGAGGATGTTCTCTGTTGCATCCTGGTCTAGGCACCTTGTGTAGAACTGACAGCCCTCTAACCTCAGCACAGACAATCTGTCCAAGGTTTTTCACCAGCGGTTGTCACCTTGGCTATAAAAAATTAATTAGTTTACTCTCTGCAAAGACGGTATTCCCCTATGGGTTATGATGTAACAGAAGAAATAATTTTGTTGTTGCATTATTAGGATAAAATGAGATCTCTGCTCTGCAAAAGAAAAGTAGTCGTCTCTGGTTAGCAGCAGACAGGTGGCCAGAATCTCTGCTGTACATTACCATAAGCTTGTTATTTCACTGATGATTTTAGTTTAATAATCTGTGACAGGTTAATTTAAGCATCTAAGTCAGAGTGTCTGATGACAGGTAGAGGTCAACAGTCTCTCTTGGAGAAAAGACTTAAAAAAGATTTGTAAAATTGCCAAGAAAACTCTGCCAAGAGAAAAGAGTAAGGGGACACTACATGTGGACTTGACAATGGAACCCATCAAATTTGCTTTTAAAAAAAATGTTTAATGCTGTTCTTCTTTTATTGTTTTCTTTTATTTTAAGCACTTGGTTCTAAATAACCCCGAAAAATGTCTCAAGTACATTCTTCAATGTACTGTGCTTTAGTCTTGACTACTTTCTCCAGCAGCTGGTTTGTACATTTTTACAGTACTTTATCTTAAGTATTTTGGCCCTGAAACTGTAGCCTTTTATTTTTCAATTACAGTAGACTTTTACAATGTTTTAAACTTCTTATCTGGAGCAAGGTTTGTTAATAGCAGTCTAATGGATTCCTGCTCCTCCCCTCTGTGCTTTATTCTGAAGTCAGACAAGTGATGACTTTAAATTAGGATATTGTGGAACTGTTCTGTATTCATTGGGTTCTGTTTATCTGAAAATCCGAAGGCTCTTTCGGGAGTGGTAACTACTCTCTCTTCCATCATTTAACAGATGAGGAAACAAATGCCATAGTTCTGCCATCTTTCAAATCTCATGTACCCTAGCACTGGTGCTGAAAGAGCACACTTGCTCTGGCTTTTTGGGGGGTGTTTTGAGCTTGTAATAAATTAATGATTCAGTTTCATTTTGTGGCCAGTCCACACCTTTATTTGACTCTCCACAGAGTCTGTTCTTCATGCAACAATTCCAGAGTCTCTTGTAGGCAGAAGTAGGCTGAATAGCCAGCCAGTCTGAAGCCAGCCAACTACCAGACAGATCTCTACATTTTCTTTAGAGTTGTCTGAGGCCACAGTGCCTGATCCCAGTGCAGAGAAGATGTTTGGGAGGCCCTGAAACACTCTTCTAACACAACTGTGCGGGCTTTGGAGTGACCTCCGGTGTAGCAAAGACAAGCTCACCTGTCTGCAAGAAAAAAGAGAAAAGTTGAAATATTCAAACCAGATAGAACTCATCTGTCTAGGGAAATGTTCAATTTATGAACATGCATTGGGGGTCAGACTTTTTACCAGAACCTGTTGCAAAAGGGACAAGTGCTGATGGCTTTAAACTAAGAGAGGGGAGACTGAGACTGCATAGAAGAAAAAAATATTTTTACAATGAGGGTGGTGAGACACTGGCACAGGTTGTGCAGACAGGTGGTCAATGCCTCCACCCTTCCATGTTAGGTTGGACAAGGCTCTGAGCAACCTGAACTAGTTGAAGATGTCCCTGCTCACTGCAGGGAGATTGGACTAGATGACCTTTAAAGATCCCTTTCGACTCCAACCAGGCTTTGATTCCATGCAAATACAGCATCCCTTTCAAGTTAGAAAACGGTAATAAGCAACATACAGGCAGAAGTCCTCACTGAGGGACAAATGCCTGGGCAAAGCCTGGAATAACCACTCCTGTACTCAACTGCAGCAATTAGCAGACCAAGGGAATACTGGGCGTGTTACAGACCCTGGGTGATTGCTGCATATTCCATCCTTTTCCCCTCAGGAACAGTCCATGTTTCTGTCTGCTTAAGCATCTTGGCATATGTCTTGCAGAGGAAATCTTTTATTTATGTTCAGCTTGTTACCTGCATGCTTTGAGATTTATTGTGTAGCTGGCTTGCTGAGGTCTTTGTAACGGCCACCTTCAGCAGCTGATTGAGTGCCTTTTTTAGGTAAGTCAGCTGAGACTAATTTAAGGGTCTTACTGTTTTTCGTCTCAAAAGTTTCGCTGTCAAGGAAGAAACTTTTTTCTTTCTGTTTTTATTTCTACATAGCGTTCAGTAGTGTTTGGGAGAGCTGAGCAGGTGTATTGATTGATCCCTTATAAACAAATAGCAGTCAATATTTTGTTCTGTTGGCTGACTTGGATAATTGTCATCTAGCTTAATTTTTACAGAAGACTTCCTAGCAATAACTTCTGATGGAAGTACACTGTAAGTTAAATGACACTGGTCAAGTTTCACTGCTCCTGCTAAGATATGCAGAGAGCAAAAGAGCAAGTTTTAATGTGTTTTTAGCATACTGTAATGAATGATTAAGCTGCTGAACTGGAGACTGCTATTCCAAATACAAGATCAAAGAATGGAAGTCGATGATAGACAACAGAAAATACCATGAAGTGGAAGAATTTGTCTGTGGAAAAAGTAGAATAGTTTAGCTGAGGAAGCAAACTAGTCTTAATTAGAGTTTTAGATAAGACTTTACGTGATCTGTGTTAATTTTTTTAAAATGCTTTAACTTTTGCTATTATTCCAATCTTAATTAGAGGCATGCTACCAAAAACCTTACTTTGATCTTTATAGCTTATTACAGGTGGAAAATTTTACAAATTTTTGGGGTACAGATTTTGTAATATCAGCTCAGCAGGAGGTCAATTACTTTTACGCTTCAAAGAATTTCAAGGAATGTCATTTTAGGAAGAAGTTTTGTCTATTTACAAGTAGTTGGCTAGTTTTATTCTATGATTTAGCTTGTTTTGTATTTCTGCAAGACATATTTGGACATTAGTTCATAACACATTGTTCCTAAAAGACTGCTGTCTGACATTGCATGTGTTTGTGGAGTAACCCAAACCAGCATCATCACCAGTTCGGATGAGCTGTCCTGGCCATGCCTTGTGCACTGGGTTCCTGTCTGAGCATAGGGAGCTCAAAAATCCTTGATTTAGGGCAAGCACGGCTTAATAACACCTAAACCTTTAGTGAGTTCTCACAGTAAGTCTAAGACACTGTGCCAGCTACCAGGAAGAAAATTCACTTGGTCCTGACTGAAACCAGGACAGCATGGCAGAGCACTTTGTCAGATTATATTTCCTGCTGTTGTGCTCCAGGCAAGTTTCAATTTCAAGGGGCCTATTGAGACATGGCCAATCCTCATTTTAAACACAACTTGATGTCAATATCTCCATTACACTTTGGAAGCTGTAGCACAGGTGGTTCCTCACCATAGTGGAGCCGAGCTGTTACAATAGTAATATATGTAGTTCCAAAATTGCTCTCACATTCTAAAAACTATCAGCGCTGGTTAGTTGTTATCTGCTTGTGTTGTTAGACTGTTTCAGTTTGAATGCTGATGCATTTTAAAGGGTTCTACAGTTAGGGTTATTTTAATGATTAATAATAACTGATGTGAGATGATGATGTAGCTTACTAATAATTTGAATTGACATGTACTTTGAGCAACTCTAACTCCAAACTCTGGAATGGTCTGTATTCTCTAAAAGAAAGACACCAATTGTGAAAGTTTTGTTTAGTCCTCTTGAAAATCTTCTGCAGAGGATGACCTTTGATATGATTTGTTGTGTAAGTAGAAGGTCTCTGCATTTGTCCTGATTACTTTTTTGGAGGAAAAAGTGATATAGGCTGTAAGATTTTGTAATAACATTATAACCAGTTTATCAGTGTGCATTAGGTAGGTTTCTTGTTACACCTTCTTGTGGATGTATATAAAATCACAATATTGTTATTTAAAATCCACATACATACTGTCTGGTGTCTTCCATATGGATGTCTAAAAATAAACAAGGCACCAGCATTCTCTGTTAGGTATATATTATGTTTTCTTCTCACTTTCTCAGTGATTTCTGCACTCTTTTTTTTTTTTCCTCCCTTCCATTTTCTGTTACCGCATTAGGTGTTTCTTCTGTTGTTGAAGAGGATTCTATGTAAACAATTATAAATCAGGTATATAAAACTACACCAGTGTCTCTGTGTCTGAAATTCCATGAATATATTACTGGAGAGGAATGTTAGCCTTTCTGCACTTTTTCCTACAAATTTAAATTACAAAGGAAAACAAACATATCACACTGATGTACAGAAAACGGTCAATTATTGTTGGAGGGGGTTTTTTTATTTCTAAAATATCATAATAGGGGGAAAAATCTTATTGACAGCTTTCTTGCAGGAGCTTATCTTCCTCAAGGGTTCAGAGTGAGACCTTGGAACTACAGTGATATTATTGGTGCTTATGAGACAATGCCCAGGGTAAAAATTCAGCTCGCCACTTACCAGAGCATGTGTGAAGGCTCCTGGGCTGAAAGGTTCATTAGGTCAGTCTGCAGAAGCTGTCAGCTGTGCTAAGGAGACAAGAGAATGTATTTGGGCTTTTTCTTCAGTAAAAGGAGAGGGAGAAATAATCCAACATTAAGTATTTTTCCTCTGTAATCAAGTTACCTTGTCAAATCAGGTAGTGTTGAGCTGCAAGAATCATGGATAACATAGAATTGGATGGAGACTCAAAAGGTCCTTCTGACTTCAAGACGCATAGTCTGAGTTAAGAACAAAATCAAATTTCACTGTTACTAATTGAAAACAAGCAAGATGTTGAATTAACTGTTTGGATATTAATTATTTTCTTAAACCTTCCCCGAAAACACCTACCCCAACACTTGCTGATTGATTCCTGAAAAAATGGTTTTTTTTACTTATGTCAGACATTCTGAAAATGCGTCAGAATTTTTTATGTGTAAACACTCTTCTTTACAAGGTGGATTTAACAAAAGCATATTTTACTTCTGAATCTTCTTCACTAGAGTGAAAACCTTAATGGGGCATGTACTAAAAGTTTAATTTCTTATTCTAGGCTAGAATTATGTGTATGGGCTCCTTCAAATATTTCTGTTGAATCTACGTAGTCTATTACTAAGGAATATACATTTCAGAAAGAGGTGGTATCGTGACTTTCTTTAAACTGGTAGCAACATCATCTAAGTGAATAGCTTGGATCTGTTTCTGTGTTGTGCTTAAATTTCTTAGGAAAACGGTTCAGAATGTATTGTTAGAGAATTGGAAATTTTAGCAGCAGTAAGAAGAGAGAATTTAGGAGTGTGCATAAGCTTTAAAAAGATGGTTCAGCAGTTTGCTGGAATTGCATTTCTGCTAGAGTTCTTCTTGTTAGAAAAGTAGTTGAAGGGATGAAACATTCAAAGACAAAGCAATCTAATGGAACATAAAACCTGGAGAGAAATTGTTCTTCTTTGTTGGTTATACAGTCTAAGGTCTGCAAAAATCTCTGCAGTGCTGGCCATATCAAGTATAATAGAGGACAAAATTACATCATGAGTGAGGCAATCAGAAAAGCATTTTGTACTTGGAGTATCAGTTGTCAGGTATTGAAGATATATTAAGAGGACGAGATGCGCCACACAGGTACCCCTGTGGGTGAGCCCATAGATGTGAATGCCTAGCTGACCTTTGTCACTTGATGTTAAGGCCACATATGTGCAAACAGCACCTGTGTATTTAAATATCCACTGAAACGTTTCTCTCTTGCTGTATGAGGGGAAGATGAGGGGGTGTGAGGGAGTGTAAGTGCATACACGTACAGATTTGCTGGCGAAAATATCCCTAACAGCTTCAACATCTTGGGGTCTGTTGGTCTTTTGTTTGTCTTCCAGAATGGATAAATGATGTGGGGGTTTTACTTTGCTGGTGTATCACAGGAACATTCAATGTCCAGAGAGATTTCTGAAATTGTCTGCATGACTCTTTTTGGCACTGAAGCTTCACATAATACCAAGATTGTTTTTGAATTATCGCTGATAGCTTTCTAGTTACAGACCATTAGATGCCATCCTTTGTAAGTTCTGTTCTGCTGCGGAACTTTGGCAGATAATGCTCTGTAATTTTCTGGGCTTGGTTCGTATTTGCTTTGTCTACATACCTGCAGTGTATTTTTCTTTCATTGTGAGTATGATAAGCTCTCCTAAATAAAAGTGTAACAACACTGCAACAAATAATTGTAGGGCAGGAGAGGTGATTAATAAAATGTAAAGTACCTTGTGTTTCATACGAAGCAATTGCTCTTGTCCTGTTTGAAATCTCTTAGAGGTTTCAAAGTCACATTTCCTCTGCTGACTTCGAGGAAATTCTCTTGCTTGTAGTTGGTCCAGGGCTTGATTTTGCCCTCCAGATGTCAGTAGTAGCATCTTCCACACAATTTTCAATTCTCTCGTGTGGCTGGAATCCCTCACTTGGAAAACTGTTGACATGTTCAGGAAACCAAAGCTTCAGGTTGTCTGAAGTGTCTATAACTCCAGGTAAAATGTTATTTGATGTTTTTTTAATGGAAAAGAATACAAAAACAAACCTCCAAATTGTAAAACAGCAAAACTGCCAAAAAAAGTCTTCCCGTAGTACCTTCAGCATCAGGAGGTAGCATTTGACCCCTGCAGTCCTGAATGCAGTGGTTAGCAGGTCCAAGAAGACAGTTGGCACTTGACAACCTCTCAAAACCTGATCCTGCTCAAATTTTGATATGTTTTTGAATTTTCCATGTTGCCAAAACATGTCTCCTGAGCCCTACAGTTTCTTAACACTTCATTTATAGTGAAGAAGAGAAAGATCAATGTTAGCTTGGAAATTCATGTGTCTTGTTTCAAAGATGCACCTGTAGTGTGGGAAAACTTCAGAATGTCTCAATAGAATGCAGACACGTTCTGTTGAGACTCCAAACTCTTTACCTAGTATCTGCCTTTCCGTTGTGTCCTCTTTGAGTGATGCACACTGGAGAAATTATCTGAATGCTGCCAAAAGATCAAAAGATTTCAGAAAGGAAATTGATGCAAGATGATTCTTAAACTATCACTAAAACATGAATCTTGAGAGAAAGGTTTCTGCAAAATATTGATAACAAGGCAGTGTTACTCTGAGAGCTGCGTACAGAGAACTGGGTAAGAGCTGTAAAAACATCTATGGATTTTAATTGCACATTGTCATCTATGACCAGATCTTTAAGACTACTAAGGCCTTCTTTTTAGAGAGTTACTTGGAAATGGACCTGTTCACGGTATTAAATGAGTACATTTGGAAGTTTTTTTGGGACCATTTGTTTTGTAGCATAAAATACTTCTGTAGGGCTTTGGACTTCCAGAATTTCAATATGACGGTGTCTCTTAACTGAAAGTAGCAGCTTTCCTATGTAATGACTTTTTTCTCCCAAGGATTAAAGAGGGATATAGTAGAATAAATGTCAAAAAGCAGGATGAGAAACAGTGCTCAGAATACCTCAGACTGCAGCTACACAACACTCTTAGACAGGTCTTTTACATTTAGGCCACAAGATATTCCCAGGTTCTTACATATAACCTTGAGAAGTGCGTGAATCTAGATATGTTTTGGGGTACATAAAAGGAGTGTTCTGCTTCAGTGATATATCTTACATTCCATTACTCAGTTTATAAAACATGAAGATGTATGCCTTCCTAAAACACCATCTTTGCTTGTAAGTGAAAGAAATAGTTTACTCTCAATACAATCAGTCTAAAAACAAGAAAGAAAATACACAGTTGCTTGTATTAACAAACCGCATTAAATACAGAAGCAGGTACCACTGTGGATCAGAAATAACTGGGTTTGAGTTCTTGAAATGGTTAGTTGGGATATCAAACTCGGGTACTTGATTGCAAAAATGGACAAATAGTGAATCTGATGTGCTGTTTAAAAGAAACAGAAATTAAAGTTAATCTATCTACAAATCAAATTAGCAGCTGGTGTTCTGTAAAGCTGAGCGTGCACTGATTTATCGTGCTAAAAAGAAGCTCAGAAATTTGGTTGCTTTCTTGATGTAGATGTTGGAGCAGTGTGATCTTGAACAATAGTAAGCAGAAGTAGTAATGTGAAGCTAAGTGTTGTCAAGCAAATGCATCATTATGTGCTGCAGCACATGTATGCAAATTACACTTTCTGCTGGAGTGACCCTTACGATCAAAACGTCATGGGTAGTGGGAGAGATCTTTACACTGAAAAGATTTTGGTTTTCTCTAAAATGCAGAATCTGGAGGCTACATATTCTTCCTTGTTTTGTACTTTTTGTGCTTTTCAAAAGAAACAAGTATTAATCTGCAAGGAGCAGATACAGAACTCTTAAATTAGATAGCATTCTCCCATGACATCTTTTTGTTTCAAGAGCTATCTTGAAGCTTTCCCTGCTTAGCCAGAAAGCAGCTCCATGTCTGCTGTGTTGTTTTTATTGTGCTTTTGTGAAAGCATGTTTTAAAAATCAGTGAAAGGGGGACAATTCAAAGAAGTCCAAGGCAGAGCTACAACTCTCTTATGGTTACGAAGCACAGATGATTTTTGTTTCTTCTTTAGTATTTCTTGCATTTGTCATGTATACCCTATTCCAACAAGAACCCGTTCATGCCACTGTAAACTGAAGAAAAAAACCCCAACTTTATAGCACAGTTATGTTTTCTTTTCCAACAGTTTCTGTAACTTTGGTTTCAGGGGATTTTTTCCACCAGATTTATCTTACACTTTTGAGTGTCTTTATAATATACTTATCTTCAAGTAAAATTCCTGTTCACCAGTAATTTTTTTTCATTGATGTAGAACTCGATATAAAATATTTAAAATGCTGGAGAATGTGTACAGAACTGTGTAACCTTTTGATTTCCACTTTTCAACCCTAGTGGAGCAAGCTCTCTTGTGTACATAAATAGATAGGTTTTGTTTGTTTTTTAATGTTACCTTATTCAGAAGAGGCTTCATCTTGAGCTATTGGAATTAAAGGGTTGCATTAGCCAATGTTTCAGTTGAATATTTTAAGAAAAAATCTCTCATATAGCAGCTTGGTTCT
This sequence comes from Rhinopomastus cyanomelas, assembly GCA_013400115.1. Taxonomy (NCBI): domain Eukaryota; kingdom Metazoa; phylum Chordata; class Aves; order Bucerotiformes; family Rhinopomastidae; genus Rhinopomastus; species Rhinopomastus cyanomelas. The sequence continues at coordinate 64,086 of VXBP01006224.1, read as the reverse complement.
ACTGTTAGTGTTTCTAGTTATCAGTATTATAAGGCTCCAGATTTAGCCTTTTCAAAATTATTCAGTACAAATTTACTGTAATGATGGGCTAATTAGTTAAAGTTCACTGAGTTTAGCTAAACATACAGTGTTTGATTTAGAGAGATAAATCTGTGGTCTGTCAACCTTTTCAGACATAATCCTACTTTCAACATTATCTGACAGGTAGTCAGCCCATCAGGCCTGGGGATGTGCTCTGAAGCAGCTCATCTCTTCACTCTTGACTAGCTCTTTATCTTATGAAGCATCATTTACACCTGGCATATGGAAGGTGGGGAGTACCAAAGGAAATAGTCTAAGGCCTCTTTTGCTACTTCCATGAAATATGAAATGGTTTGTAGATGTGTCTGCAGCTCACGATCCCATGTTTGAGAATTTTGAATCCATGGCAAAATATACCCAAACATAAACAATTTTGGTTACTGTAGACTGTCTTTTAGGTCTGTCTATTCTGAAATCTGTATATTTAAACATGTTTCATTACAAACAATATTCTGCAAGAATTTTTTGTTACAAGCATATTTCAATATTTTTCATTTCCTCAGTATTGGATTATTTCAGAAGATAATCTTAAAAATGTCTTCACAAGAAGAGATATTCACATTCCTTAGCTAAATAAGGTTTTTTTGATCCAGTTGGTGATCTAAGGCATCTGTACTTTTATTTTCTTTGGAAGAAAACTGATGAGTTGTTTCTGAATATCTGTTGTTGCTGCAGGCATACAGAAGAATAAGTTTAAATCAGTTACCAAAGGGTTGGCTGATAGATGTGAGTTATTGAAACCACTGAGTCATTGAAACCACGGTACATGGTCTTCAAATTCATGTGCTGATGGATGCAGCATGCTTACTTTCTGGGTTACACAACCCAAAAGCAAACTATTCTTTAACAAAGCTGCTCAAGTAGTTTAATTCAGATAGAGCTTGTTCCTTGGCCTTAAAAGAGAATGGGGCTTTTCAAAAAAAAAGCAAAAGGACCCACAAATGTCATTTTTAATGACACAATTTTCTGACAGTTCAGTGGAGAAGTTTTAACATTTTAGCAAAGAAATAAACTTGAAGGGACACAAGGGGACAACCATTATGGTTGAAGGAGAAAGTGACCTTTTCTGCATTCTGGTTTGCAATTAAAATTAATTTTTAGCAGGTGAATAACCAATCTTGCATAACTTGTAAAAATTCAAAGCTTACCCTTTCAATATTTGATGGATCTGATAAGCTCGTGGAAGCTGTAATACAGAGCTCCAAAACTGAACATAGGTCTTTGTTGTCATCTACTAGTGTTTTAATCTGTGTTTGTGTCTACCGTGCACTTGGAGAACTGTCTTTTCCCAGTGCGTGTACTTTACTTTGCCTGTCACCTGTTCCAGTCATGGTCAAACTTTTTAGTGCACGTAGAAATCTGTCAATTGTTTCCTCCTTGGTTTTACATTTTTATGGGCTCAGCAGAGACTCTTCTTTGCAAACCTCAATCACAATAAAACTGTCTTCTAACAGAAATCTAGAAGGAGACTATTTTTAATAATAATTTATGAAAAAATCTAAACACAGTCCTGAACCCATAGTTTTCTTAGACTATTCGAGTAACTGTTGCTGTGATCCTCCTCAAGTGTTGATCTAAGTTTGATATCAGAATACTTAAGGCAAGATCTGACTCTGTTTTTCAGTCAATTCCGTTTGAACACAGTGGGGCAGGGTGCAGTTCTGTGTTTGCCTGCATGTGCAGAAAAGGTCGCTACTTGGTGGGGGAAAGAGAGCGGTTTTAGTAAGCGGCTGTCACTTGATGCTGATTCTGCTTCACCTGCTGAAGGTCTGTTTGTCCTACTGGAAGAATCTTGGCCTTTCATAAAACCTTATTTTCAGAAAAAAGAAATACTCCCAATATTCGATTTTGCTGTAGCCTCGTGCCTTTAAAGGCATAACCTTTTAAATGTCAAGGTAATAGCACATATTAAAAAAACCATTTTAAATAGAATTGCCTCTTGAGAAATCAGTTATCGTCTGTTTTACATAATAATATTTTAATACTATGCAGAAAAACACCCCATGATTGCCTCCCACAAGTCGAATATTTGAAAGTGCTGAAATAGCAAAGGCATCCGGAGTCAGGGTTCAAGCTCTGTCACTCAGGACTCTGGGGTTGGCAGAAGGGTTTTCACAGGGCTCCCTCCATACGATGCCCACTTGGTCTTTCTGTCCATGAGTACCACTAGGTGGTACCATTCATCCTCCCTTTTTGAGAATTTAAAAACAGCCTCACCATCAGAGTGTTACAGAAGAACGTATGTAAATCGTTTGAGTGTGCTTTGTTCTTTGGCTGTAGAAATAAATGACTACCTGCTTGGTTGGAATTGTTTTCACTGAAATAGGCAATGTGGTCTTTCTTATCCTACCACTACTATTATATGTACTGCAATAATGCAAACTTTCAGGTGTACTCACACTGCAGTGTTCTGAATGTGTCCCAGTTGCTGTCTGAAATTAACTTGCACGGTATGCAGTCAGCTCTCAAGAAAAAAATTAAGCTTCCAGTATAAGCTGCAGGTTTTGTATGATTTTGAAGCAGTGGTGTCAATGAGAGAAAGTGCTAGAAATACATTTTTCAAAATGACTTTTTAGATTTATATAGCTTAATTCTCTTCTTAGCAAAATAATAAATGATTCTTCATTGGAGAAACCATCAGTTTCAAACTATGACTGTGAATAAAGGATAAGGTCTCTTTTTTTCCCGCTTTACTCTGCTTGCAGGCATGTCTTATGTTTTCTCTCTTATACTGGGATGCTTTTATACGGTAATTAATCTTTTAGTACTGTCACAAGGCCATGTTAATGCTAACTGCAAAAATCCAAAGCATTTCTGTAAATTAAGATATGTTGTGAAATGATGCACCAGCAGTAAAAAACAATCACACCTCAAAGTTGCAGAATATGAACACCTGGTAATGGAAACAGGTGGGGTTTGTTTTTGTGCCCTCTTTTTCTTGACACTAATGATTATAGTAACAGATTAGCAGAAAAGAGAATTTTTACATTGGTAATGGGGTCCCTAACTCATATTTTCTCTTGCCTTTGCCTTAGCAGTGGTGAAGCTTTTAATCTCCTACACAATGCAGCTGCAGACAGCAGGGGGAAGAGTTCGGTCAAATTGCCTCTATAACAAACATCTATAAAACAAAACAAAAAAATTTACATTACCAATGACAAATCAAAGCTGAAAGTTCGCCTTGCCTGTTGTCATTCATTGCCATTCATATTTAGAAAGCAGACTGCTGTGATAATTGATTTGATGGTCCAGCTTGAGTGGAAGCACTTCTGGGCATAGCAGGCCTCAGAGATGCCAAAAAAGAAGAAAAGGTGGGAATGAAATAATGCACTACTTTCTCCTCAGAGGCATGTGGCCCAGTTTTTGAGAAGAGAAAAACATGCTTTAGAAGGAGGAGGAAAAAAACTTAGTAACTCAGTAATAAATACAAAAATGACCATATAGCCTCAGTCAGATAAAAATAGGCATTCAAAGAGAGACAATGAGTGTACATATTTTACTGGCAGGTGAATAATAGGAGAATGCTGTGGAAATAATCTGATTTTTAACGGACTCTGTCCAGGGGAGTACCTTTTTTTGTTGCTTTTTTTGTGTAACAACAAAAGAGGTTCCTTTTCTTAAAAAAAAAAAAAAAAAGAAAAAGCAACAGAAAACCAACCAAAACCCCCAAAAAACAACACTTAATTTTTTTAAGCCTTTCAAAGAGGACTGAATTCGGAAGGCAATATATGTCCTTGCATTATCCAAACTCCTCTTCAGTTTATTTACTTCAAGCAATAGGTGATAATGAAGCTTGTCTCTATGATTTTTACTAGGGGGTAGTGTTCAGCCATAGACTCCTGCTGATATGAATAACTTAGGACATTGAAGTGCTAGTTGAGGAAAAAAGTGGATTAAAAAACTTTTGAATTCAATGCTTGCCCTCTTAATCGTGACTGCCAGCTCAACTGTGCGCCCTGTCATCAATGTAAAGAGCCAAACAAAGCCAGATAAGAGACGTGAGCTATCGAAACACAAAACTTTAATCAGAACTGGCTTGTCTTTTCAGCGATGCTTATTTACTTGCAAAAATAGTGTGGTCCTTCAACTTTGCTGAACTTTTTGTATTCGTAGTCTTAAACCTTTTATACACAGCAAAGCAGACGTAACTGAGGCTTACTAGTAAAGGTTAAAAAAGAGAAGCTTGATGAAGTAGTAAATATGCTGCTGTTCAAGATCACTAATGAATATTGCTCTCCCTTATTTTCAAGTTATGGAAGTACCTTGCCTGCCTCAGTAAGAGAGTAGTTGGCATAAGTGTACAAATTACTCTAGACGCAGGAAAGAAAGTCTGTAAAAGACATTAAGAGAATATTTCAAATTTTTTTTGTTTTCTGTTATGACTCTTAAGTTTATTTTTATGTATTCAAAGCAGAAGCTCATAGCTTGATAATTCATTAAGCACTCCAAAGTGAGATAATATGTTTTCTTCTGAATACCTTCTGGCTTCCTATCAACGTCTTTATAAATTTCTATTTAAATATCAACATCCTTCATTACATGTATGGATAGTCTACTTAGACATCCCATGCAGCATGAAACCTGTTGAATGCTGTGCAGTGCTGCTTTTAGATCCTTTCTGGTTACTTGAGGTACAAAAAGGAAACACAGCAGAATCCTAAAAAAATGTCACTTTGAGATGATTTAATAAAGAATCAACTGGTTTTATTCTCTGTGTTGCAGAAACTGAATTTAGCAGAGTATGAAATGGCCTGCATGTCAAATAAAGACATTTCAAAATTCATCTCCTTCATATAACATGTATCTCATGTCCATCTCCCTCTCCCAGGGCAGGGAAGTGAGGATGGTATTGACCCTTATGAGAAATAATTACTACAGAAAAGTAAAATTTGTGTCCAGAACCGTGATCCCCCCTGGCTGTAGTGGGTCTTCCATCAGTATGGAAACTCTTTCCACTCACTTTTTCTGGTTTTCCTGGTCTTGTACTTGCATTTATACTTTTTTTCCCTTTTCACTCCCAGCTGTTGTGTGTTCCATGGCTGAGAAGAAAAGAAAATAGGATCTAGCTCATGAAAGGTCTATTTTATCAGCTTTATTCCTTTATCTCTCATGCCTTTCTTGAAAACATCTGTAGTTGTTTTTGCGTGACTGAAGAGGGATGGTGATGAAAGGATGAAGTTTTTCTAAGGTGGTGTATTTGAGCAGGATCCAGTCATGCTGGCATCATTGTGCAAATGAACCTGTGATCAGTCTGAAATCCTGTCTGTCGTGTCTTTATATTAAATATTTTAATAAATATATGCTTTTGACTTGCAGGGGAACATAGTTTTGGTACAAATCCAGTGTGCGTATTGAGCTTTTAGAGTTCTTTTTATAATGGTACCTCCTGCTTTTAAGGGTAGGATGTTTCTGCAGACTGCTTATCTTTTCAAGACTTGCTCTACTTCTCAGCACTGGTATATTTTTCCCTGTGTTATCCAGCTGATGGCTGGCAAAGGCTTCCTCTGTTCTGTAGAAAGCTGTAGTATTTCAAGCTTGGTGTCTGTTCTGTCTCTAAGAATGTTCTGAATGTTTCAAATCCAAGTGGCAGAAGGACTCCAGTGGCAGTGGAAGATTTACATTAAAGCAGTCTTAGCGTCTGATCTGCTGCCATTGAACTCGGTCATTACATTCTGAGGTGTCTGGGCTTGATTCTGCTTTCAAGAAGTAATTGCATATATATTTGAACTTGTATAAGTTTATACTGTTATTTGAATTCTATTGCTGTAATGATCACTCTTAGGTATGATCTTATGTTAGTGGAGTATACTGGCTTCCCAGAATTTTCTTTTTTGACTAATAATTAGCAGAAATACTTAGTACAAGGCATAAATGTGAACTGAAACACTTTTGTGTAAATGTATTTCTACCTATATAAGCACCCAAACTCTGCAGTATGTTGTAGAGCAGAGTTTTCTCAGTTCGGAGATGATCATGTTTTCCACAGATAGCCTGGACAGAAATTGTTTGGTATAAAGTATAGTTGCATTGCACCAATAAAACTGCAGTCTGTGTTTCAAGAACTGTGCTGTTGCAGGGGGATTGGACTAGGTGATCTTTCAAGGTCCCTTCCAATCCCTAATGATTTTATGTTTCTATAACTCAAGGAAAGCAGGAAGCATCTAGTTAGTGACCACAATGCCACAGCGTTTTCTCCCCATAGATAAAACTGATTTCTGAATATTAGGAGTGTACTTCAGAACGAAGAAGGTATTTTTCAAGAGAGGTCTAGTCACTGACAGCTGGTAAAATTTGCTTGATCGTTAAGGTTGAAGTGAACTCCATATATAGAATCATAGAATCATTATGGATCGGAAGGGACCTCGAAAGATCATCTAGTCCAATCCGCCTGCAACAGCAGGATCACCTAAACCAAGTCACACAGGAACCTGTCCAGTCGGGTCTTGAACATCTCCAGAGAAGGAGACTCCACAACCCCCCTGGGCAGCCTGTTCCAGTGCTCCGTCACCCTCACTGTGAAGAAGTTCCTTCTCAGGTTGATGTGGAACCTCCTATGTTCCAGCTTACAACCATTGCCCCTTGTCCTATCACTACATGACACCGAGAACAGCCCAGTGCCATCCTCCTGACACCCACCCCTCAAATATTTGTAGACATTAATGAGGTCACCCCTCAGTCTCCTCTTCTCCAAGCTAAAGAGACCCAGCTCCCTCAACCTCTCCTCATAAGGGAGGTGTTCCACCTCTCTTATCATCTTTGTTGCCCTACGCTGAACTCTCTCCAGCAGCTCCACATCCCTCTTGTACTGAGGAGCCCAGAACTGGACACAATACTCCAGG